>VZRJ01003236.1:187120-257683 GCA_013397565.1 Ptilonorhynchus violaceus
CCCCCATGTCCGGGGGCGCGCCCCTCCCCCCCCGCCCGCCAAGTCTCGCGAGAGGCGGGACCCGCCCTTCCCGTGACGCCCCGCGCGCCCTGGCAACGCGCCGTTGCTACGGGCCGTCGCCATGGCGGCGGCGCCGGGGCTTGGGGCCTTCTTCGTCCTCGTCGTCCTCCTCCTCCCTCCGCCGCCGCTCCGGGCAGCAGAGCCGGGCGNGCTTCCCGGCTGAGGGAAGCCCCGCTCGCGGCCTCCCTCGTGCCTCCTCCTCCCATTGCAGTCGCCCGGGACTGGCACAACCGCCCGGCTGCTGCCCTCCTTCTCCCTGGGGACCTCTGGGGATCCCTGCAGTGCTGCTCGGGCACCCCTGGGCAGCAGCACCTGCCCCAGCCGAGGCTCGGAGGCGCCTCAGAAAGGCTCAGCGAGTCCCTGAGCAGCCTCCAGGCCCTGGGCATGCTGATCGTGGCATGTTCATCACCTAGCTGGGCATCCCATAGCCCTGAGGGTCGGCGGGGCTGCAGGGCAGAGTCTCCTGCCCACTCATCACCGCTCTGAGCACAGCGGACGGGTCCGACCTGGCAGAGGAGCCGAGACTGGCCCTGGATGTCCTTGGACAGCTCCAGGCACACAGCGAGCTGGCTGCACACCTGCCCCGAGGCTCAGCCTCAGTGCTGTCGATACATTGTTATAACAAGAGATCACAAAGTTTTGTTACTGTGCTCTCAGAAGGTGTTTCCGGCTGTCTAATTGGCTACACTTTTATTTAACTTTTTGTATCCCGGATGGTGATGCCGTCAGTTCAGCTTTCCATCGGTTACCTGCCAAATGTACCTCCTTACGCAAAAGAGACTTAAATCCCCGATCTCAGAGACATAACCTTGCAGTCTAATCATCTCTGTTTAAACTTCTCTTGTTTACAGGGTGAGCTAAGGATCCAGGACTAAGCTCAGCCAACAGAACAGTCAGAACTTCAGAGATTCCAGGAAATACCTGGATACTGTTCAGGTGGTCAGAGAACATCCAGGAGGCCATAGAGAAACAGGCAACAGTCAAATTGAAATAAAACAAGAATTATGAAAATGTTTCATAAAACACTGGCCCTAGTTTTCCTCATTCTGTGCTGTTTTCAAGTCTAGATTTATTATAGAACAGCAACTCTCAAAAACAGTTCAGTAGAGTAATACCTGTTCTTTGAATTTATAAACCTGAAAACCTGAGAGTGTTTGAAGAAGTTGGCAAATATTTTTTCCTTTGCAGGGCTGAGTATATTTTCATACCTTCAAAATTCCTGTTAAGTTGGTGTTTTATTTCTCAGGGAACAGATTTTAGTATGTCTTGGTTTTGTCCATGTGTTCCAAATAAATTTGCTGAGTAGCAGAAAAGATTGCTTTTAAAAATGACTTAACAAAAAAGTGAATTTGGAGAAGACTTTTGACCATTGTCAAAACCAAGGCGAGGTGAAAAGTGAAAGTGTTTGGGACATGTTGCAAAGTGTAAAGTCCCCACTGCAGTTCTCATTCCAATCTCTGGTGCAGTTGCCAAGCTGTGTGTGTGTGACCTGTTGGTGGCACAGTGTGATGTCAACTGCTGCTGTGACCCCGACTGCAGCGCCGAGGACTACAGTCTCTTCACCACATGCTCAGTTCCTGTGGTCACGTGAGTGGAGAAATAACCATAAATTACCAAATCTTGGGTTGTTTGCTGCATGCCTTTGTCAGGGCTCTGTCCTCTCCTCTTGCCGATTCCTAGCCCCTCCCTGCTGCCATCCTGACTCCCCTTTGATCAGCCCCCCCTTCACTAGGCCTGTAAATCTTTGGCCCCAAGCAGGTAGAACAGCAAATTGACCTCCCCTCAATTCTCTCTCACTCATTCCTCCATGCTCCTTGCTTTCCTCCTGTTTCACTGCTCTCCTGTCTGTGGGCACTGAAGTAGCCACTTGTGTAAATCATCAGCAATTTACCAATAATGTCTTTGATTACACTTATGGTTGTCAGCTACACACTTGATCAATTCAGGGCTTGTTGAAGTAGTGTGAGCATTTTTCTGGTCCTAATTTTACAAGTCACCATCCCAACCTGCTGCCTCACAACACTAAAGTGTAGCATTATACCAATAAAGTAAAGCCAAGAGTTGTTTCTTTGCTGTATAGTTTATCCAAAACCACCTTCACCCAATTTCATCCTCTCAGAGAGGAGTTAAGAAAGCTCACTTCAAAATCATAATGTGCAAAAAAAAAATCTCTTAGTGACTTCTCGGAACAATAAGTGCAGCTTTTCAACCCACCTTCTGTATAAATTATGCCAATCTGAACACTGGGGTTTATTCTTGGTGCTTTGAAATTTGAATTAGCAGTCATGCCAGACTGGTTTCTTATTGTTCTTGCACACAAAGACTCCTGCTCCCCATTTATAGATATTTATATAAATCAGAAAGGTCTAATCAACGCCCTCCTGAGTGACACTTTAATTGCCTCGGGTGACTGTGCTGTCTTTGTCAACTAGAAATGCCTAAAATGAAGTTGTGTTTCTTTCCCCAAATTCTTTTGTGTAAAACGTTCATTTTGCATGAAAATTCAGGGGATTTTCAATGTCTGCAGGTATTGTGGATCTCATTATTTACACCTAGGTTTGTATGCATTTGCATATTTGTGTTAGTTTGGCTGATCCCAGAGGCCGTGTGGTCTCTGAAACAGCAGCAAAATGGTTTGATTTATGATGGGATCCTGCTAACAAATGATTCACTTCATGGAACAGCTTCACTCCAGGCTTAAACATTTCTAAAAGTCATTTCACTTCTCCAGTGCCTGTCCTTAACTGCTCTATCCTGCTAAATACCAGTTTCTTTGGGGTCATCATCTTGTCTTTGTAGCATGTAGGACACACCAGTGCTCGCAGGGTCTGAACTGGCACATTCCCTGTGCTCCCTCCTGCAGTTCTGGGCTCTTGATGAACCCATGGCACAGCCTAAACCCAGTAATTCGATGCTTTTTTATTTTTCTGATGCTGCCTCAGTAGATGAAAAGAACTTTAAACTCTGGTCAACATGACCTTCTAGTGGATCATTCATTTATTGTTATTGTTTGCAGAGGTGACAGCAATCTGTGTAGTCAGAAAGCTGCCGTGTATTCTCTTGATGTTGAAGCAAATCCACCAGAAAGGATTTTTAAATTGATTGACCAAGTCAATCCCAGTATTTTCTGCATTCATGCTACAAACTGTAAGTAGAGTTGGAGCCAATATTAAGCATTGTGGTGTTTTTTGTAAACTCTTTAGGTACCAGAAAAAGACTAAATTTAAAACTGATTTTATTTTATTAAACCTCTCAGAAAACTGATAATTCTGTCTGCTCACAATCCTTATGTTGTGATCCTTTCACTTGCAAAAATATGGAATTAAACATCTGGTACTCTTGGTCTTCTCTGTTGGAAAAAATAGTTTGATTGGGGGTTTTTTTTTGTAAATAATTTAGCATTCCAAATAAATCATGTTTAAAGTTACTAAATATTGTTTCTGTATCTTTTATCCTTAAAGTTATCTCATTCTTTAAATGTTTTGGCAGATAAACAAGCCCTGTACCTCAAATCCCCTGAAATGCCAACTCCAGAAAATTTTGACCGGTTGCTTGACAAGTTTGGAGGTGCTTCTTTCAGTGCTGAGCCTGACAGCTGGAATTTGGATACAGATGCTCAAAATCCTCCTGATGTAAATGAAACTTACAGATATGAGGTAAATAATACCTGATTTAATATGAGGTAAATTATACCTGATTCAATCAGTATTAGATTGTTGCAAAAAGAAGTCAGCATTGTTTGCATCTGTTTTTCACTAATGCAGTTCTGCTGGAAGAGACAAAATTTGTATTGGTGTTTAAATATAGAAATGTAAAAAATGTAATGTTTTGTGTTTATTTACTTAAAAAGTGAAGGAAATTTTTAGGATCTTTGAAAAGTAAGTCACCTTTTTTTGCTATTTTCAACATAAAGCTGTAGCAGTGGCTGAAGAATTCCTGCACAAAGCAGTACAGACTATTGACAGATGCAGTGGAAATAAATACTGCTTTTATTTTTATTTATTGTTAATAAAAATGCTCTGAAACTTTCCATGGGCTGAAAACCACCTGTGTACCTGAATATGGCTTTTATTTGGCAGTATGGTGTTCCTGTGCAGACAGAGGATGCATTTCTAAGGCTGCCGAGTCTTGTTGTCTCTTCTTGGTGCTCCGATGAGAATCCTGCAGGTTGGAAAATGCACTTGAATTCCAATTTATTTGCTTTAGAGTATTCTGCTCTGCCTTGAGATTAGTCAGTCGGAAATTTGGCACATTCTCCATTGAGAATTCACATAAAGGTTCATTAGCAAATGATTTTAGCTTCTGTTTCTCCGTGTTTGGGGGTTTTTTTAAGCCATAGAATGGAAATGGTGTTGCATCTCTTTTAAACATTCCAAGTTAGATATGCAAATCCCTGAGAATCTTGTTAATGGCTTGTTTATCCAACAATAAAACATCCTGTTTGGCATAATTGCTTTAATCAAACAGTACAAGGGTGACACCCTGAGGGAGGAGGGTTTTGCACCAAGCCAGCCCTGGCTGGGCAGCCTTTGTCAGCTTCCCTTTGCCCAGAGGTTCCTCTCACAAGTCAGACTTGCAGGCTGAGCTCTACATTTTAACCTTTCACACAGTTTCCTGAAAATCTGCAGAGGTGGAGGCAGGAAAAAAAAAGCCACAGCCAAACCCACACCTGCATTTTCCAAACCCCACTGTCATCATTAAATGTGGTCTCATAACAGTCATGGTTGTAGGATTGAAGTCTGTTGAGAAAGAAGAAATCTTATGAGATTCAAAAATTAAGTAATAATTCTTCTGGCTTTTATGAAGCTTCTTCTACTTGCTAAGAAGTAATATTTTGTCTCATAACATTTTTGGAGAATATAAGAAAGTTTCATTCTTTGTAACACACATAAAGCCTTATCTGCAATAGAAGTGACATTTACTTTCACTCTTGCTTGTACTTGTATTGTTTTTCATTTCTGCTTTTCATAATTACTCTTTAATTTCCTTCAGCAATACTTGGTGACTTTTTTTTTCCAGGCTTTTTAGTAAACCAAGCCACAAAATGCATTAGATCAGTAAGTGTGGAAAAATGTGACAGCATTCAAGCACTTAGCATGTTGTTTTATATCAACTCCAGCATTTTGGCAGTAAGTATGATTTAAAACAGTCATAGAGCTGAAAAGTCATATTGTGTATCCTTTTACATCTGCAGAATGAAGTAACCTGTGTTTACTCAGGAATATGGTGTTTTATTTGGATTTTTAAATTGTGAGTTGGGAAAAAACATCTCCCTATACAGCAGACTTTTTTTACAGAAAGCCTTTGGGAATGTTTTTACTTCAGGCTTTAGTTACAGAAGCATTTACTGTTTTCTGCTTAGCCAAATATAAATAATACAGTCAAAGAGAAAGCAAAAAATAATAGTTTTGAAGAGCCAAGGTCGTGTCACTGAGCTAGTGCAGTTTCCTGCTTCTGTGCATGTTCAGGCTTTTCCAAGAAGCCCATTTACCAGAATGCACAATTCTAAGAAGTCTGAGTTTTAAAAAGCTGATAAAATTTGGTACTGAAAGAAGAACCTGTCAGGTTTAATCCTCTGCATCTGCCCCTTTCCTCCAAACCTCATCTTTTGATAGTGGGGGATGGCACAGCCTTCCTTATGCTGCCAAAGAACATGACTGAGAGCAACTTTCTGTGGATCTTGCCTACCACCAAATCCAGTCTGGGGTTATTTTACAAAGCTAAGCCTACTTTTTCATCCCTTTTTGACCTGGGGGATGATGTCTGATGTATAAATAAATCCCCTTTAAAGATATTCAGGAAAACAAAGAAATCAGTCATGCAAAAATGAAACTGAAATACATCATACCTTAACCTGATGGCTCCTTCCAGAAGCTGAAGTTCATTAAGAAACAGCAACCTCTCCACCATTAAAATTATTTTAATTTATGTAATTGTTTAAATTAATTTAATTAGCAGTGAGTAACTGCTTAAAGACCCCTTCCAGGCTGCTCACAGATTCCAAAGCTCCCAAAGGCAAGCAAAGCCCAGTAAGCAGTTCACACTCTCATAGGTGGGATCATTCTCCCACCTCATTGGTCCCTTTAGGGCCTCGTTGAAATCAGCCAAAGATTGCTCCCAAATGTTGGCTTTTGATCCTCCTGCTGTGGAAGAAGTGGAGAAAGCTCTGCCTCAGAAGGGCTTTGAGTGTTTCCATGTCCTCCCAAAATTAGTCCTTGTTGGCTTTGGTACCAGAAAAGAACAAGTGTGGCTCAGGCCGGGCTCCAGCATCTCAGTGGTTTTGACTTTAAAGATTAATTCCCTTTCCTCACTGGAAAAGTCCATAATCTCTTATCCCTGTGCTGCTTGCCAAGACAATGGCTCAGCTCAGGAGAGGTCAGACTTTGTCCAAAGCACGTTGGGTGTCAGGAAGGATCAGATGCAAGAACTGGAGAAGGCTGAGAAGCTGCTGGAGACTCTCTGAAGGAAGGTTCTCTTCCCAAAGGGAGCTGAAGGTGGGATGTGACAACAGAAAAGTGATGGCATTGGGGACGGAGCGGTCACAGGGCAGAGCAGGAGCCAGCAGGTGGAGCTGCCGGCAAAAGAAACGGCAAACCATTAACCCAGGGAGCCTTTCTGGGAGATCTGGGACAGCGGGTCCTTCAGGAAGCCCCATCCCCAGGAGCCCATCCTCCCTGCCAGGACGGGCAATTGGAGCGAGAGCAACAACTCCCAGATTGTTGCGGATAAGCTCTGCTCTCTGCCCTGGCCTGACCAGCAGATCCAAGGGGTGTTGGGGATTCTTGGAATCTCCTACCGGGATACTCAGCGTGGTGCTTCACACCATGGTTAGTGTGGACTGTGTAGTTGCCAAAGCAACGTGCTGTTCCTGCCTTTCCCTGCCTCCCTGCCAGGTGGGAAGCTGAGGCAGTGGGAGGCAGCAGCGCTGTCTGCCAGTGACCTTCAGAGGCATCGTCCATCACCCCAGTCATGGATAAACAGAACTTTAGGAGTGGTGCTCATTCCTTCTATCCTAGTCAGAAAGAGCACCGTTCCCTGAAGGATGTCTTATCTTTACGAGGACCTTTATTCACACAGCTGATTCTGAGGGCTGAGCTGTACCTTGGGATGATAAATATGTGACAAACTGTACCTGCATCACCTTCAGGTCTACTCCCAGGAATGTGTTCCCTGCTGTGACAGTAGATGAGTCATTGCTCTCAGTAGCCCATCACAATTCTGCAGAATTGCTTCACGATCAGAGTCCAGTTCTTGGTCCCTTCCCAAAGATGTGACTCAAACACTCCTTGGGAAGTCAGAAAAGTAAAACCTTCGATGAAATGATGCTCCATGGGAGTATTTTGCAGGCCTGATTGATGACCTTGATCTGACACTTCTGCCTTTCCATGAAATATTGGTGGAAATTTTCCAGTAGGTCAACTGTACATATCCATGTGCTGCCTAACAAGGAGGATACCTCCTTCTCATTTATTGGTTTTCTGATGGAATTCTTACCATCAGAACAGGACAACAACAGCTCTTCATTTCTTTGGGAATCACAGCCTGGCAGGTTTCCTAAACTGGTGGTCTGTGAATAGCTCCAAATGTCAGAGGAAGGAGGGGATTTCATTGTAGGATTTTTCCTACTAGCCACAGAAGAGTATTTTCACACTTCCTGGATACTCTGCTGTCTATCCAATCACTTCCCCAATGTAAAAGTTATTGTTATAAGAAAGAGTTAAATAGCCAAAGGAGTTAAGGCTTAAACTGCTCTACTTAACTGCTACTTGCAATAGGTCAGACCTTTGCTACTGCTTTAATTTGTCCTTTTATTCTTCCCTAGGTGCCCAAATCAAGTCAGATGGTAAGTATCCTTCTCAATTAGTTGGGAGAGCTGTGGGCAAAATTCTTATTAAGTTATAGTCAGTGGAAATTTTTCACTGACTTGATCAAAACAAATCTTCACATTAAAAAAAAATCTTTTGCTATCAGTAATGATATTTAGCATCACCAAGATAAAATGCTACCTGCAAACATTCAAGCCTGATACATTCCTCTCATATAAAACTCTCTTTTTTCAAGTAAGTCTCTTTATTTACTTAAAACCAGACCCTTTGGTTGAGCTTCAGCAGCACTTGTTACACAACCACTATTCAGAGAATTACTGACTGCTGTTGCTGTGGGACAGAACCTGGAAAGGTCACAAATATAATAACAAATATAATAACACAGAAAGAGCCAAAATTAATTACACACAGTATTCAGAGCTGACATGAGTGTGTTTTTCAGGTTAATATTACTGTCCAGTCCATAGTTGTCCAGTCCCTGAATGGAATGAGGAATTTACTGCATGATAGTGATGTCCTGAGGCTGCCAATGGTTTTGGATGAACTGTGCATCAATGTAGTTCTTGGGGTAGGTATGACAAACTTTTCCTCCTCATATTTGGTGGAAAGATCTGTGCATCAAATCACTTCTGATTCACAAATTGCAAAGCTGTCAGGAAGGCCTTGCAATTTCCACATATTGTGACATCTCCAAAGCAAATGTCATGGGAGAGGCACTGACTTTGGGATAAAAGAGAGTGTTTTGCAACAAAATAATAACTCTATGCAATGTACCATGGAGACAGGCTGAAATCCTGGTTATTACTGTGTGTACATGGCAAAACAGACAATAACACGAGTCTAGAATTTACTTTATGCTTGTGAGAAGATGATTTCAGGCACACTAATGGCAGAGAGAGGAATAGATGCTGCACATCATCTCATTTTTTAATCTTAAAGTAGATGAACATTGTGTTTGTGCTTAGGTTTATCAAGAAGTCAGTTTTGAAGAGGCTCCAGCCTCTAGAGGATATAATACATCCCCACCCTGTAGCTGAGTTTCTTTAGCAAGGAAGAAAGTAAACACTTGCAGAGTTTTAAATTCCTTTTTTCCCCCCCCTAGTTTCTCTTATGTATTTGTTCAAATTAATATCTAAAATGTTTAATTTTCAGGTGAATTATCACATTACCTACACAGACACAGGAGAAATAATAGAAGCAGCTGCTGCTTTTGTCTTGGGGGCAATTAGCAAAGAAGCACTTTCAATAGAGCAGAGCTTCGAAATCAGCTTCACTCAGGTAACTGTGGAGATGTCACGGGTGACTTGTTGAAAGACATTTAATTACAAAACTTATTAAACTTGAATCAGAACAATTGTTAGCAGCAAGGTAAAGTAGAACTTGCCCTGGATACCCAGACAAGGCAGCATTTCAGAGCTGGGCAGTAAAGGCCTCCAAAGTCTGTCACATTTACAAGCCCCAGCTTGTGACTGTAACAGAGAAAGCAAAGCCTTACTTACAGTCTCACTATCATCGTTCAAGGCAGCTCATAATCCTGACATAATTGAAATATTTCTGTGTTTTCCAGCCATTTCAGTGCAGGAGAAGAACTAATACTCTCTGTTTGCCTTGCAGGAAAATACAGAGGCAGTTCCTCTCAGTGGCAATCCTGGTTATGTTGTTGGGCTGCCTGTAAGAGCAGGATTCCGGCCTCAAGGATATCCTTTCCCTGCTGGATTTCTCTTTGCAGCACTTGCTCTGGTCCATCCTCACAAATCCTTTCTAGCATGGACATCTATGTAATACATCTGTTCCCTACCAAAAATAAAAATGTGCTTTTCTGGCTGTGTTTTAGAAGGGAATGACTCAGTCCTGACTGCAATCTCCTGGGACTTTGTAGTGAGGTACATTGAGCCCTTCATTGCACACTCTGGTGCTTTTTCACACTGTGAGAGGAGTCTTGAGCTATCACAGCATTTGCAGATATATTTTAAGGATATGATTAAGGACTCTTTTTTTGTCACTATGTACATCAAGCATTTAATTTCCCTTAACTGTGTGTTACATCTGGCATCATTCAGAGTAGTAACAAACACAGCCAACTCACCATCCTGCAGAGCACATCCACCCAGGACTGCCTGGCAGCACAGGGAGCCAGAGCCCCAGTATTATTTGGTTATAACATGATATCAGGCTGCAAGTTACGGTAAGAAGTCATTTTTTTGTTTAATTTAATGCTTTTAACCCTCTGACAACCCTTTCCCTTAGGCTCTGTTCAGGTCCTAGGCCATTTATACAGCCGTGGAAGTATTGAGAATGGAGTATTTAATTATAAAAAATGTCATTTAATTAACAGTGGTCTTTCTCTTGAAAAGATTGTGTACATTAGCAACCATAGCCAGAAGGCTTGAACAGAGCAGAGAGCAAGGAGAAATGATGACTGTGCCAAAGCAATGGATTTTGCTGTAACTCATCTTTTTTGTTGTTTTCTGGAAGAATTACAGCAGCTACAAAATGCCAGCCTTTGGCTCAGACCCTCCTGGATGTACTGAAGGGCCAAAGCTTTCCCGAATATGTGGCCTCATTTGGGAATTCTCAAGTCCAGGATGTGCTCGACTGGGTGCCAATAACTCAGCTCCACATCTCAGAACAGGTGAAAGTTAAACCACTACCCCCACTCCACCCTCCCTGTCCTCTCTCACAAGATCTGTGCCTGTGCTGCAGCATCAGCTCAGCTTCTCAGCCTAAAAATGGAGGAACCAACTGGAGGAAAAAAACGGGGGGAAAATGCAGAAATAAGCTGGAGGAAATTCCTGGAATAATCACAGATGAGGAGTTTCACTCTTGCTAGAGAAGACAGGATTTATTTTTAATCAAGCTGGTATCCAGGCACCTCAGCTATGGATCAAGGCAACATTTTGGGTACAAAAGGAGTTGTTTAAACACAGTTTAGAGTGGTGCTCTTCAGAGGGGATGAAGCACCAGAGGTGAAAGAGTGAAGGAACAGAATCTGTGTTTCCCTTCTTACACCAGGGCAGGGTAAGACACAGAATCCTCTGAAGCACAATAGAAGATGACAGCTTCTGTATGTGTTTCTTGCTTGCTTTTGCAACTGAAGAGTGAATGATTTCTGTAACCAAAAATGTTCAAGAAGAAATGCCTCAAAATATTTAAGATTGTAGGCTTCAAAATTCTGCCCTGGCAGAGCTCAGGATTTTTCAAGGCCTGGCTGCTCTGGTAACCACCCCAGTGAGCTTTCTGGGGACATTTTGCCCCTTTAATGACATGAATAATTAATTATTGTGGTGGCTTCTGCATCAGGCAGACAATAAGAGAATTTCTAACACTTTGCAGAGCTCATGCCAAATACCAGTGTCACTGGGAATAGAAGTGAAGTGGACTAAATATGGATCCCTGGTCAATCCTCAAGCCAGGATAGTGAATGTTACAGCCACAATCACTACCACCACACTGAAACAGGTATGTAATTAAATTACAGGACTTAAGATAAAACAAATGGCTTGTTTTCCTTAGGTATCAGCTGTGTGACAGTGACCCAGATAATCTCTTTATCTAAAGGCAGCACTTCACATTAGAATGTATTACACCCAACAGCTCTCTTCCAGCTCAAACACAACTGTGGGCTGCTTGCCAAGACACACTTCAATAAAAATCTATACATTTAGGAAAAGAAACATGGAACTGTATATGAAAAAAACCCCAACCTTTTAACAAATAACAGCTGAAAATATAACCCAGACCAAATAACACAGTTGTACAAATAGAAGACTGAAGTTAAGTCCTGTTTGTATTTTCACTGCAGCTTCCTTCAGGAAGGGAAAGAATTATTCCTGTAACAAGTTCTGTGGTTTTCACTGACATTTCTTCACCTGCAGAGCCAGGCTACAAAGTTTGGCCCACCATTAACATCAAGTTACCCTTTGATTTTTTCTATCCATTTGTCTAAGGTAAGTATGCATTAAAAAACCCCAAACCCCATATTTCTGCTTTTTCTTGTTTTTAGTCCAAGGCTTATCCAGTGCCTGTGATGGGCTACCAGTTTTTTCTAAGTTGCAGCTACTGGGCTAAAATTGGCCAAGAGAGGAAGGGTGAGACCTTGTGAGGGTTCTCAGAAGGGTTAGGGTGAAAAAACCCCCGTGAAGTGGAAAGTTCCCAAAAATAACTCTGCAGAGAGGAAAAAGGTTGCAGTTTGAACTTGCTGGTGGCTCTGGCTCTGGACCAGTCACAGCCACCAGCATTCCAGGTGTGGGATCCAGCCCCAGCCTGCCCAGCTGGGGCAGGAGGGAAGGGAAGAGCCCAGGGACACAGCACGGCTCCCAAGGAAAGCAGGTTCATTATCCCAGAACAGCAGAGCTAAATTGCTAATTAAACTCATCATGTGCTATTAGATAAGGCCTCTGCTTTATCTCCTTCCATAGATGAATAAGCCACATATTTCTGGCTGGTTTTCCCACACCACTGATTAATTACCTTGCTTTAAAAATCTGAACAGTTGAGTTGTGCTTTCAGCAAAGCTCAGTGACCCTTCCAGCTGAAATCCATTGGAGACACCTGCTCCAGTCACCACCTTTCAGAATTCCCACTTTTTAAATCTTACACTCTTCAGCTCTCAAGTAGCCTCTCCACAGGGACACTCCAGTACCTGAAAAAGCTCAAACACCAGCCTGGCCCTTTAGAATTTGCTTTTTAATGGCTTTTCTGGAGTCTGACTGTTCCCAGCAGTCCACTCACCTACATCTGTTCTTACATTTTCCAGTTCTTTTAATACATGGATTTATGAGCTGTGGAAACAAAGAGGTTTGCAGCCCCCCAGGCTGTGAAGGAACAGTGAAAAGGGAAGAAGAGATGAGGGAATGCAGTATCAGAACTGAGATCTGCTGCTGGAACAAGGCATTGTTTGACGTAAGATAGCACATGTTTGCCTCTATTTTGGGGCTGATTTCATTGTCAGGGAAAGGAGTGGTATGTTGGTGTTTTTGAAATGAATGTTATATAAATAACAAAGCAGCACAAGCAGCAACAGAAATGAGGAAACTACCAGCAGTATGAAAAGAATGGTTGGCAAAGAGATGTACTGATGATGAACAGGCAGCTGGTGGAGAACTGACCTTTGCAGCCTGGGCTCTTATCAGTTATACTGCAAGTTGGTTGCAAACGAAGAATGTTATCACAGAAAAAATGAAATTCTTTTAAAGAAGTGGTACTTTTGAGGATGTCTAGCTTGTAAAGATGTGTCTTTATTAAATTATTTTGCAGTTTTGACTGTACAACTGTACAAGAAAGGAAAAAAAAATTGCTGTTTACAGGGACTGTGTGTGATTAATTTTCCAGTAGAACTGTTCTTGACATCCCAAGGTCTGATCAAAGTGGGGTCAAATAGAAAACATTTATAGAAAACACAATACAAGAGGAAGCAGAGAGACAGAAAAAACTTTCAGGTCAAGCTGGTAGATTCCAACACTGCAGTCTCCAAGCAGAATTCCCACCTTGGAGAATTGGCCTCCTATTTTTGCTCGCTGAGGAGTCCATGCTGTTTCAAGATGTTGTTCAGCCTCTCAATTTCTTGCTCCTGTAGAAGACAAAATTCAAATCATTAATAGCCTTCAAACAGCTTCCCACAGATCTTCCCACTGCCATAATATATCTCCTGCTGCAGGAAAACAGGACAACCTGGCCAAAAGAAGTAGGACAGAGATAGGGACATCATTCCTTTGAGGAGGAGCAGCCCAGGGAGGCACGGGCAGGGTTGTGCTGCTTCAGCCCAGCTCACCCCGCACTTTCCAATGAGGAAACCAAGCCAACAGTGCCAACCTTGCACAGGGATGCCCAGCAGCAGGTAAACCCAAATTAAAAGTGATTTTTTACCTTCTCCACACAGCTGTGTTCCAGTTGTTCCACTCTTGTGGCGAGTTTCAGGTTTGCTTGCTTTAACTTGGACATTTGTTGTTCTGAGCGGGTTTTCACCGATAAAATTATTCCTGTGGAACAATTCACAGTGGATTTGCTTTACATTGTAAAACAGCTACGAGCAGGAGTTCACAGTACACAGGCTCTGTGCTCAAGGAGTTAAACGTGTTCCTCTCCAGCTCAGCTTCTGTCATCTTCCAACTACCCTTCCCAAGTGCTTTTCTTAATGAGGAAGGGTTTTAAATCAGCCACCTGAGGGATTCGGATACTGATACTCTACTGGGGAGAGGCAGCCTGGCCTCGGAGCTGAATTAATCATTCTGGCTGTCATTCAAATCCTGAATTTGAATTTGCTCCCTTGGCAGAGCCTGGGGGGTGTAGCTAGGGCAGCTTTGCTGTGTTTTAGCAGGTTTTAGGTGTAACAGCAGAGCAAAGCCTGGGGCACAGGGCTCATCCACCCCCAGGGCCGATGGCTCCCGCCTGGTGGAACAGGACCTGGCACATCCCAGTGGAGCAGGACATGGCACATCCTCAGCTCCACAAGGCTCTGGCTTCACCTTGCACAGCTGCAGCAAGAGCAGGCAGTGTCTCCTCACGGCAGAGGTGTCACTTTTCTGTAAGCACCATTGGGTGATTCTGTGTGAACTCAGCCCCCACACTGAAGGCATTTTCTTCCCACAAATATAAAACAAAGCAGCTTGATGAGAGCATGAAGAACATCACGTTCTCCTTCCCAACACAGCTGCTCTGGGCACCGAGGGGTGGCTGGTTCCAGTGCTCCAGGCACTGGTTTGGGCTCTGGGGGCTCAGTTCTCTGAGGACAAATCAGCGACAAAGCAACAGCGCTGCTCATTTGCATTGATAACATCAACAGGAACCGTGCCCAGGCCCTGACACCCAACACCCCACCGTGGGGCAGATTCCCTTTGTCCCCTCTTGCTCCAAGCAGGTGGACATTGCATAAAGCTTGGCAGGGAGCCTGGAGCACCCAAGGATAAGGGGATTTACTTGTAATTGCAATCCTGGTTTTCTGCTGTAGGATGACGTTCCCGTGGCTCCCACGGTCGCACGCAAATCCAGTTTCTCTCTGACTTTCACTCTGAACTAAGACAAACCACAGGCTGCTCTCACATCTTTCTTCTTTCCAGCCTCTGCTGCCAGCCAGGCACCTTCTGCCCATTGAAAGCGACTGAGGACAACAGACACAGCCCCAGCCATCCCTTCCTCTGATCCCAGCTGAGCCAAATACGGAGCACTCACGAAAAGGGAGCACGTAGGCACAGGACACAACTCGGGCTGAGGTTTCATGGAGGAATTAGAAATAATCTCGTTGCCACATTTTTTGGAATCCCAAAATTCCTTCCCCAAAAGGAAGAAAATGGTTCCAGCTATGTTTGTTTCAGATGTGTCTGAATTTACATCTGTTTGTAACAATTTACAGTTGCAACAGCAAAGTCACTGAAGTCTGATTCAGGGACATTTTCTATCTGTCTTTTTATGGAAAACCCTTTGAATTCAAGCAAGAAAGATCCAGAGTGAGATCAGGACATTCCCTGCAGCATCCCTGGAGGGGACGATGGAGTCACAGCAGAACAGAGCATTAAAACCCACTCTGCTGTAGAAGTGGATGCAGGAAGACAGGGGCTCCCCTGTTAAAACATTGCCAAAAGGATCCTACAGTGGAAATTGAGAATGTGAGCCATGCCTTTTCAGGAGGGAAGGGTGCAGGAACAGATTACGGGGATTTTTAGGGGAATGTGCCTGGCTGCTGCGCGTCCGTCACCAAGGCACCAACGCAAGCAGCAGATTGTCCAAATAAATCGCAGCCTGATTAAGGCCACATTCCAGCAAGGAAAACCACACAGGTGGAACTCTGTTCGCTGGGAGAGCAAGACCCCCAGGGTTGGGTTTGAGAAGAGAACAAAGACACGAGCCCAGATAATTCAGGGAGGTTTGGCAAATCCTGCCGGGCTGCGCACCCACCGTTGATGATCCGGGCCACCCTCCAGAGCCGCAGGAGGATCAGGAGCCCCACGGCCTCGAACGCGTGCTCCCGGAAGATGAGGACGATGTCGAGGATGAAGGACACGACGACAACAACCCCGTCCAGCACCTCGAACTTGTGGTGGAAGAACTCGCGGCGATAGACAAAGACTTTAAACCCCACCTCAACCAGGAAGATTGTTAAAATGGACAGGGAGAGGTAATGGAAAACCTGGGAAAAGAGCACATGTTTAAGGCAGGAAGCCCTGCTGTGTGCACACAAGCTGGGCAGGCTGGAAAGCCTCTGCTGCTTGAGGGCACATCTGGTTTGGCTCTACAGGGAGAAGGGCTGAGGACTTTTCTTCTGCAACGGCCAGCTCAGCAAGGCTGGAAGTTCAGGGCCTGCCTTGATCAGCCTATCCAGGGAGCTTTGAGCCACCAAAGGGAGGGAACTGCTGTTCATGTTGACATTTCCCAGCATTTTACCTTTGGGGTTATATTGTATCTGTCTGGATGGATGATTTTCAAATCCATAAGCAATTCCCCGAGAACCAACAAGGCATCCAGGATCACCAAGCAGACAACCCCAATCTGTTGGAGGAGAACAGACATGAATCCCTTTCCAGCATGGGCAGAGCAGCAAGAGGAGCCAATGTGGCCCTGAACACACCCCAACACCCACAGCCCGATTTGTCTGGTTGTGTTTCGTGGAGTTTTCCATTGCTCCCACACAGAACTCCCACTCCTGCCACCCCAAATGGGGGAGGTTATTCCTGCAAAGTCCTGCCCACATGGCACCACCTGGCTCCCCACCAGACCCCTCTTAGCGTGGGGGGCTCGGGGAGCTGGAGCTGAGCACGTGCCAGAGCTGAGGTGATTGTGCACCAGGGCTTGTCTCCGCTCAGGAAACATCTGCGCCCGCGGCGGAGCGGCTCCGTTCCGACAGGACGGCTCAGCTCGGAAGCAGCAGCTGCTCTTGCAGCACCGTGGGGGCTCAGGAGCTCAGTGCTGCTCCCTGAGCTCCATCCCACAGCGGCTCTGCTGCCGCAGGTGCCCCGGCCTGGGTTTGTTCTGCCTCACCTGAGTTTGTTCCGCCTTACCTGAAACCTGTGGGAGCTGAAGAGCTTTTTCATCATGTACTGGAAGGAGATGTGCCTCCTGGGGGGCTCCAGCTTGATCTCCGAATCTGGCTGCTTCTCCCCAGGCTCCTCCTCCTCTTCCCATTTCCGATAGTCGTTGCTCCATTGCACGGGGTCGTCGCCCACCACGGTGAAGTGCTTCAGGTACCTGGACATGGCTCTGGATCAAGCTGGCATCACTCTGCCAACGTCTGAGGGACAAGAGCAGAGTGTCACCTCTCTGCTCAGGGCTGGCCAAGGATGTCAAATCTCCCTTATTTCACCCAGTGAGGGTGACAAGAGCGTGACATTCCGACACAGCTGGCTGGGCCCTGCTGACGGGAAGTTGCTTCATGGTGGTACCGCTGGTTTTGCATCACCTCCCCCAGCACCACGAGGAGCCCCCACTGCCTTCCCTGGTCCTGTTTGCACCCTGCTGTGCTCTACAACCAGGAACTTGCTCACAAGGTATTTCCAAACTTCTCCAGACAAAGCATTGATTACAGGAGCAAAAAGCTCCAGCCCTTATCTGACACCTCATGATGCAGGCAGAGGCAGCTGCCCTTGTGTTTCTAACACCGATCCATGGAAGCTGTTGGTCAAGCTGACCCCGGCATCCTCACCCTCTGGCCACACTGCCAAGATGAAGAACAGCCATAATTTCCCTCCATTAACATCAATGACACCCTGTTATTTCTGCTTTTGCAGGCAAATTAGGCAGGTGATCCCCACATTTCAGCCTGGCAGGTGCGTGACATCGCCCTCCCCATCTCCTCTCGTCCAGAGCTGACCTCACCCTTGGGCATCCCGGCTTCATCCCATCCCTGCTGGCACCCAGCGAGGGGCTGGACCATCAACCAAAGTCCTGATTAGGGCCACACTCCAGCAATGAAAACCAGATGAGCGCTGGCAGAGCAAGACCCGGGGGCCTCCAGATGGGCTGCGCGGCTGCAGGAGAGGCTCTCGTGTTCCCATCGCAACCCCTCAGCCCTCCCTTCCTCTTTGGGCAGCCCGGCGAGACTGTCTGGCCCACAGACCCTCCGAGATCCGCTGCTGCCGCCAGCGCGTCCCCATCCCGCTCTCCGTGCGCCCGTCCCGGCGCAGAGCCGCCCGGGGAGCTCAGCACAAGCCTCCCTGGGCTCCCCGGTGCCACCCGGGTCCGCCCGTGCTCCCCCGTCTGCTCGCCCTCCCCTCGGCTCCCCGGGGCCGCGGTGGGCTCTGCTCCCAGCTCCGGCCACCTCGTCACCTGCCGGGAGGATGGAGCTGGTCCCACGGTGCTGTCACAGGGGCAGCACCTCCATTCTCCACCACCGGGCGCCGAGCAGAGCCCGCGGGGAGCGGCCCGGGGCATGGAACCCCCGGCCCCGTGCGGGACGGCCGAGGGGCTGCCGAGCGGCCCGGAGCCGTCGGCGGATAGAGCATCCGGGACCCCGGGGCTCCCCAACCTCCCCCGTCCCAAGCACCGACCGGAGTGGCCACGGCGACGCCCAGAGCGGGACGGAGCCCCGGGCCGCGGCGGAACCCCGAGGGGAAGGACGTGGCGGTCCCGGGAGGGTCCCGCTGCAACCTCCCCACCCCAGCCCGCACCCACCGGGCCGAGCCCCNGCCCCGGCCCGGCCCCGCCGCCTCCTCCCCACGGCGCCCCGAAAAGCTCCGGCGGGTCTCGGACCCTCATCCGTCCCCGACGGCCCCGCTCCGACATTTCCCATTTCCGAGGCTTTTTTTCCCCAGACTCACCGCGGTTCGTCCCTCCGCGGGAGCTGCCGGAACAGGACACGCCGGATGGAGTTTAAACTTTTTTTTCTAGTTGTTTTTAAACTTTTTTTTCCCGTCATCCGAAACAGCGAGCAAAGACCCAGGAGAGTCGTGAAGTTAAATCGTGACTCTCTGCCGAGCTCAGAGCGCCGCTGCCGAGCAGGGACACAGATTAGTCCCACGAAATCGGTGGAGGTCCAGGGATCAACGGGAAGTGTAAAACCCAGGAATCAGGCCTGGATTAACCTGCCTCCATTTATAGGCTCGTGTTTTGTCAGAGGCCTCCTCATGTTTAGGGCTCCCCTTCATCTCCCAAACACAAACTGATTTGGGAAGTGTCCTGAAAAAGCTCAGCTGTGAAGAGCACCAAGGACCCATCTCTGTAGCACCTCTGCTGGGGCAAACTGGAAATATTTCCAATTTTCTCCAAGGAATAAACATCTCTCCAGTTTTGCACTTTTAAAGCCCAAAGACATTCCTTTCTTGGAGAAGGGTTTCCTCCTAGAGAGTGCTTAAAGCCTTTCCTGCAACCTCAATATTTTCGAGCACCTCATCCCAAAGGACACAGATCCATCCCAGTCCTCCTCCCCAAGGCAATAGGGAATAAGCACAGGTGACACCCTCCTGGAGCTCCACATCCCCCAGCCATCGCCCCAAAACACCGACTTACAGAGCTCAGCTGAGCCACCGGAGTGGGACAGCAAAGGCACAGCCCTGGACCTGCAGCAGGGAGGTTTAGCCTGGGGGTTTCCAGCTAATTTGGGTGTTTTGGTCTCAGCCGAGTCCAGTAAACAGCAATCAGGTGATGGGGGAAGATCTGCACCTGAGACCTCAGCAGATCCAGTCCCCTTTTGGGTAAGGACTGTGGGTTTTAAGGACAAAACCCCAGTGGCTTCTATCCCCCTCAAGAGGGACATGTGTGCCTGAAATCCCTGTGTCCCTCCACGGGGGTCTGAGCTCTGCTGGGGACCAGGTCCTCATGCTCCGAGGAAAATTGATGTGTTGTTGTTGAAGTCAGCCTGACTTAACTCCAAGCTGAACACAACAACCCTGACACATCCCAAAGCAAACCAGGAACAGGCAAAAATGACCTGTGCAGAAAAACAGCCTTTCCACAGCTGGATGGAGAAACCAAACACACCACTCCCTTGAGGGACACCCAGCGTGGGAGAGCCTCAGACCTTACCACTCTTTCCAGGGCACAAGACAGGGACTGAAGAGAACTCGGGTTTACAATTTCCTGCTGCCTGTTGGGGAGACATTTGGCAGTATCCAGTGTCCCTCCCCACCCCAATCCACCCCCCACAGCATCCACAGAGCTCTGGGCCAGCAGGAATGAGCACTGGGCTGTGGGGAGACTGGCCTTGGGAGGCTCACAGGCTGCTCCGGCCATTCCATGTGTCAGTTAGATAATTCCTACACGTATCATTATGGAAAAACAATTGGGAATCAGCATCTACTCCTCCTTCTCTCCCTTCACTGATCAAAACAACTCAGCCCCAACAAATGGCCATAAACTGCCCCAGCTTTTGATCACAACCCGCAGCAGGACCAGCAGCTCCTTCCCTTCCCTTCCTTCTGCAGCAGTGGGACAGGACCTGTCCACCTCCACCCCGGGGAGCCCCAGGAATGACCCAGCCCCGGGGAATGCAGCCAGGCAGAGCACACAGCCCAGAATAGGCACCTGTGTCACCGAAACTGCGTTTGGGGAGAGAAAAAAACAAGCCATGGAGGACAAAGGTGTGACACAGCCAGAGGCAGCACGACCAGTGAGGAGGGGTTACAGGAGGGGTGACCGTGTCCCTTCGGAGAGCAGGCACATCCCAACACATTCCACGTGTGTGCTGTCACTCATGACAGCGATAGAAGCCATGCAGGTTGTTGTACAAGGAGGGAGCAAAATTATAGAGCTATAAAGGAAACCACAAGTGTGATTCAAAGGGTGAAAGTAAATTTCTAAGAGAGCCTTAACAGGTAATCTGTGATACCTGTGATAACGAGCTCAGCATAGTTTAGTTAAGAGGTTTTTGAATAATCAGCTGTAGAGGGAAGGGAAAAAATGTCTTCAGAGTAGGGAAGGCTCTTTGGTTCAGAGAAATACTTTAGAAAATAAAATCAATGGCTGGTGACTGCCCAGAAGATGCATTTATAGTGGAAAGTCCCACTCCGGAAGTAGAGGAATTCAGTGGGACAGCAGGACAGAGCTGGGCATTCCAGTGACAAACTTGTTCCTCAGCAGATGCACCAGCACTGCAGCTGTTCTGGAGCAGGCACGTGGTAGGAAGCTGGTGGAGCACTGAACATCCCACGGCATTTTCCACATGGCACACAAAGCTGAGTGCCCAGAGCTGGCAGAACCTCACCCGCCCCTGCCGACCCACCCGTGGGAGCCCACGCACACCGAGCCTCCTGCCCCAACAGGCAGCACTGATAAAGTCAAGTCAGGTTCCCCATTTCACCAGAAATTTAGTTCTCTAATTAAAAACCAGAGGAAACGGGTCTGGCCTCAGCCCCAACCCTCTTCAGAGCAGTGCCTGTACTCAAGGCCAACCCCTCAGAGCGGAGAACAATGAACACGAGCAGAGCTGAGAGTGTCACCCCACATCTGGTGCTGCTGCCACGGCCCCTGAGCAGGGCTGTGGCAAACACCAGCTCAGGACCGCTGGCCCCATGTGCAGTGCTCGGGTAGCTGCTGAGGCTGCAGACCCGGAGCTAAACCCAACACTCCTGTTTAAAATCGCCTCTTGCAGCTCAGACAAATCCAAACCAAGAATCCGTGGGTTTCCAGAACAATTTATTTCTCTACGTCAGGCCCTCGGAGAGCAGTAGTGTTTATGTGGTGATAAACAGACACTGAGAAGATTTAACAATTTCTTCATTTAATAAGTGATTTTCACTACATGGTATTGTACACTGTCATCCGTTCAAAAAAGATCAACAGTTTTTAAAAAACAAGATTCTGTGAGAGATTTATATAAACCGGTGATCAAGATCAACAGCTCTGGTTGGCTTATCAAGCGAGTTTCTAGGTTTCTTTGTAGAACAAAGTCTTTAGGCTGAAATGCACAAACCCCTTCCAGCAGATCCAGAGCCATTTCCGTCACTCCCAGAGCCATTTGTGTCACTGCCCCGGGACTGCTGTCTCAGCACTGTGATCTGCTCGGCTGAACACACGGAAACTGTACAAAAACGTGTTCACTCTGAGTATGGACAGGCCTTTCTCTTTGCTATTTCCAGCCAGGACTTCCTTTTCTCTCCGGGAGGAAGGCGTGGATGGGAAGCCCGGCCAGGTCGGCGGGGGGGTTGTGTACAAACGGGTTTCTAAGCGAACTTTGGCTTCAGGAAAGAGACACAAACACTTAAAATAATGGCTTTAATTGTCATTTGAAGTATACGGAGAGGGACGTGTGTCTGAATTAAATATACATCCTACCAGTGGTGCTGGCATGGCCGAAGGTCACTCCTAATGTCGACAGCAATAAAACTAACGTGTACATGACAAGACATTAAAAGAAAAGCAATCCCTTTAAAACAAAATTGAACGTAAAAAAAGTTCACAGTGGTTTGTATAAACAGTATGTAGTTGCTGACAGGAACAATCTCTACTCTCACAGCACACGAGTGCCCTCTTTAGATCCTAAAGAACAAGATTTACACTACTCATGGTACAGGTCCCGCCAGCCCTTCCATTACCCGGCTGGCGGGGAGATGCTGTGGAGTGTGCAGCTGGAACACCGACAGAAGGGGACTTTCAAACTCTTTTCCTGGGAGGGAGGAAAGTCTTTCATTCGCTGTTACAACCAGCAAATGCCATTCATCAAATGGAAAGGAAAACCACAAACACATTATCTATTTTGAGCAAGCTGAACAGCACACATGACAGGTTTAAAAATGGAGGTTATAGACTATGGTACAAGTCCCAACAAGGCAGTGCCAAAGTGACTATTTCTTGGCTTGTTTTGTGATCATACCCCTGGGAGGCGTTACGGGTCTGCTGGAATTGGGCTTCTTCTTCTCTGCAGGTTTCAAAATCTGAAAAGACAGAGGGATCATTAGCAAAAAGTTTTAGCTGTCTTCAGTCAAACAGTAATTCACTCGTCAAGGCACTATATGGGTCTTCTGGACAAGCCTAAATGTGCCAAGAAATCAATGTGTTTCCTGCTCCCAGCTAGGCCAGGGCTTGGGATCAGCTGCTCCAGAGCCCACAGCAGTGGGAGCAGCTGACAGCCAACAGCTTTGCCTGGGTGATTTAGTTCCAGGATAAAACTGTTCAACCTACTCACACCAGCACAGGCTTAGCACATTTTTGAAGATGAGAGTGCAAACACTGCCCTGTCTATGTGTGACAGCTGTAAAGATCTATTTGAAATAAGTGTTATTGTTGTTTAAAAATAAAGCATTGATTCAAAATAGCACAAATTTAACGTGTGACCTCACTGAATAGGAGGGAAAAGCTTCAGATACCGTACCTGGAAAGAGCACATTAGTGTTTCATCCACACTCATCATGGCACCCGCGTTATCAAATTCTCCACAGTAATTTGGGGCAGAAAACAGAGTTACCAATTGTCTTTTTGCAAAAAACTCATATCCATCTTCAACAACCTTTAGAGACAAAAGCAGAAGTGTTACTCTGGGCAGCTTCTTCCTGGCAAGGTGCAAAACAACTTTACCAGAGGCAGCACCTGAAAAACCGGCTATTGTTTAAGGAGCATGAGTTCCAAACTTTTACACCAAAACAGGAGCATCACAAGGACCAGTTCAGCAACAAGAGTCCATAACCCTTGTTCAAGAGAGTCAGAGTTTATATGAAAATGTTCATTACAAGGGCTGTTAAACACCGGGACACATTCAGAGAACCTCACAGATATTTAACTCTTGGCTGGAAAAGGTGACCACCTCAGGTCCCCCAAACCTAAATTATTCTATGGTTTAATGTACAAAATTAAAGTACCTGATGAGCTCTACATATGAGATCCAAATCATGTTTATGGAGAAACTTAGCAACCACTTCAGCACCAAAAGTGAAGGACACTCCTCTGTCATTTTCACCCCAGCCCAAGACATCCTTGTCAGGGTCAGACCACAGGAGATCACAGAGGAGACCTTGGTCTGGTACATCCGTGGGGCGCATGATTCGTCTGATCTGCTCCATCGACTGAAGGTCTGGTGACAAACCTGTTCACAGGAAAGACACAGGCAGGCCACAGCTCAGTCCAGCTTTGCTCTGCAAGACTGACATTCATCCAGGGCAAAAAGAACTTGCACTCAAAGTGATTCACCACTGCCATTTTACGCAGCTCAATGGCGACATTCACTGACATTTTTTTATCCAGCATTTGCTCTAAAGTGTTAGTAACAGAAGTCACTTTCCGGGAGATTTACTGGAAGCAAGACAAAGCAAAGCCATTTCCACATTTTACAGGATTACAATAATCTCACTAATATTTTGCAAGTGTCTGATAAAAGAGCTGTTAGATAAAAGAGGCATTGACACCAGAAATCACAGGGAATGTTTACTGTGGTGAGCAGACCCAGTGAGATGAAATACACTATCAAACCAACCTCATACCATTTCTCACTGATGTTTGTCCCTGGGCAAATGTAATGACTCCCAAGTGATAAAACATTTAAGGTGCAATCTGTATTTAATGACCTCAAAAAGCTGCATCACATGGCATAAGCCAATTTCTACAAATTAAACCTGTCAGGTCGTATAGGGCTTGGAGCAACCTGACCTAGTGACAGACATCCCTGCCCATGCCAGGAGGATTCTACTGAACGATCCCCAAGGGTGCCTTCCAATCCAAACCACTCTGATTCTATGAAAACAGATGTTTTCAGAACAGACATCAAACTCCTGGTCATGTAAGTCTAAAAAACCCCTACAAGGACTCTCTGCTCCAAAGGAGAGGCTATTAAAGGTGCCTCTTGCTGTCAAAAGCTCATCGTGTCCGAACCGGCTCCGTGATTCACAAAACCGACACTCATGAAGCCCAACCCTTTCTCACACACAAGCCAAGGCAGAGAAAATCCCTAAGTTTTGAAGGTTCAGCAATGTAAACATGAAACTGCCATGACTGAGTATTCCAGTTCCTCAAACATCACCCAAGGAACTGCTACTCACCTCCGTGACAGCAGAATATTTTCTCATCCACAATAGCTGCAATTGGTAAACAGTTAAAACAGTCTGTGAAGGTTTTCCACAGCTTAATATTGTATCTTCTCTTACCTAGAATGAATGAGGGAGAAAAAAACAGTCAACAGGCTTTTCTAACACAACCAACCTAACATGGATGCCTTAAGTTTACTGAGGCTTACAAAAAGTCAGCCCTAGAGCCTACACATAATTTATATTTTCTGATACCCACTGATTTATTTCATTGCCTACAGACAGTGGCAAAGGTCTCTCGGTGTGGCTCAGCTCTGAGGACAGCACAAGTCTGTTCAACAGAACAGCATTCCACTGTTGGCAGCCAGGCTCTCCAGTCCCAACTTTGCTTTGGAAAATTATCTCTTGGAGAATTTGATCTATTTCACAAAATCTTGCCATTTGCTGTTTCTTTCAGGGGAAGACAGCAATTCTTGAAAAGCAGATTTTCTTTAAAACTCTGCTTTACCACATGAAGTCACTTTCAGCAAATAAACAGGACTGAAAAATGAAACCGCTACAGTTTTACAAATTTCAAAGGGACTCTCTCAGATCTGAACCCTGAACATATTTGTGATATATGACTAAGCCTGTGATTAATCTCTGAGGAGACAACTCTGAAATACCACACATCTTTGTTTCCTCACAGGAGGAGAACAAGACATGGAGAGCTCATCTTGTAAGCTGCAAGCCAAGTATGTCCCACCACACAAGTTCCAACATGCTTCAGTGCACAATTAATTTAACAGTATCATCTCTACATTATCTGGATTAAATCACATCCTTTGAAAGAGGAACAGAAGGTTCTGCTTCACAGCAAAATTACTGGTTGTGCTCAGGTAAGGTCTACGTACAGCCTTCGTCACACAAATCTGTACCACCCACAAGAAAACATCATCATCATCCCTCAAACGAATGAAACAGAAGTGAACTTCTGTAATGCACATCAAATTAAATCCTCTCATCTCTCATTAGATGCCCTTATCTTACAAATTTTACCAGTGAGAATTGTTGGTTAATGCAGCAGCCAACAAATAAAATTACCCACTTGGTTGCTGCTCTGTACTGTGAGGATCAGATTCCAACAGGACCAGGGAAAGGACACACTCCCCTTTCTAAAACAGGCCAAGGGCCCCTCTAAAGTGCACAGAGGGCACTGCAAGTTAGGAAGGAACATTCTACCACTGCTGCCCTGCTGTCCCCAGCCAGAGGCACACATGTCTGATACTCACATTCATCGTAAAACCCATAAATTCTATTGATGCTGGCACATTCGTGGTTCCCTCTGAGGAGGAAAAAATTCTCTGGGTATTTAATTTTGTAGGCCAATAGGAGACAGATTGTTTCTAAAGACTGTTTTCCTCTGTCAACATAATCACCAAGGAACAGGTAGTTGCTTTCTGGTGGAAAACCTCCATATTCAAAGAGTCGGAGCAAGTCATAATATTGTCCATGGATGTCACCTGCAATGGGATTCAGACAGGACAAAAGTGACCCCTTTGCTACATTCTTTAATTGATTTAGAGAAAGACTAAACGAAAGATGCTTCAGAAAGAAAAAAGCCTGCAGTTAGATACTGCCATAACATACTTAAAATTACAGTTAATGTATATAAAATGATGACATTTTAAGTTTGACATCTATGCAATGGTTAACTGCATGAAGTTGCATGTAGCTACTTAAAAATATTTGTGTGTGTAAAACCAAACCAAGATTCCAAGAAACCAACTGTGTTTTCTGGAAACACTCAGTAATTCAAATCCTAGCAGTGACATCAAAAATGAAATTGGTATTTCTGCCTTTGGTTTAAATCACAGGCTTGTTTCTGACAAGCAGAACACTAAATCATGAGTTTAGACTACCAGTGTTATAAATATGGAACGAGCTACTTCAAATTGAAAGAAGTCCTCAGTGCTAGAGCAGGATAAAATACTGTTTGCTGGAAGCTTTCACAAGTGCATTTACTGAGGCTTTTATGTTGACATTCTTCATTCTTTCAGCGTAAGTAGACATGTACATGTGTGCAAAATGAGCACTGCTGTATCCAAGTATGGTGAAACCAAACTAGAAAGTAATTCCAAGGAACAGTACAGACATTTAGGTTTCCAGCAGGATTTTAAAATATTGACAAACTGTTCAACTTTGCATGGCAACTACAATAAACTACTGCATTTCCTCATTGTTTCCCCCCATGCAGTCATGACCAGGCCAAACATTTACATGACAGAAAAACTCCTTTCCAAAACTTCATGTGAATCCCTTCCCCAAGACCTGGTGAAACTGGACTTTGCCTGTTGCTACAATTACTTATTAGTTCCACTGTTAGTAAGTGAAAGTAGCATCTGGCATTTGCTCTCTGCTTATGGTCTGCATTTACCTGACACACCCCCAAAGCTCAAACCAAAAATCGCAGTACTCACCACAGATTTTCAGTGGAGCTTCAAGTTCTAGTAGAATAGGCTGACTCAGGAAGATTTCTCTGGATTTCAAGCACAGTCCTCTAATTTCATTCTCTTGAAGTTGGACGTTTTTGCCTGGTTTTGATCCTCGCACTGTCAGAAGGAGTCAGAGGTCAGTTATCAAACCCAGCAACATCCCTGGTGTTATTTTAAGAGCCTAACTAAATGTCAGTGTAGCACTGAATGAAAAGGTAACAGGGTATGATCGGTGTGCTGGGCTGAAACAGCACTGCCAGGGAAAGGGGAGTGTGTTCTGTTCCAGTCATATGTTACTTTCATTTAACAGAATTCAAGGCTCAACACTTCCCCCGTTAAAAATGTCACATTTTAAATAGCATCAGTTTAGTTCTATTTAGTTATAAAACCAATCTTGGACAATGTGACTATTTATGTGTTATTTTTTTAGCAAAGCAGTTACATGCTTGTTCTCTGGAAAGCTGTCTGAACTTGAGAAAAGGGCGTCTGCCATTCAATCACTAACAAATGTGCAAAGTTTCTCTAAACCAGTGAATCACCTCGCCCAAGACAGTACCCAAACAAGACCACAGCACCAGTAAATCCTGTACTGCCCCATCCGGCACTGCAGCTGGAAAACCAGGAAGAAAAATAAGGACATGACTGGAAGGTCAGGACTATCAGTAAGGAAACAGTTTTGGATCACACTGACAAAACAGCTCCCGTTATCATGGCCTTTGAGCACAATAAAAACCAAGCCGGTAGGACACCAATCTCCCAGCCCCAAAGCACTTCACCCTCCCAACTCCCATCCTTCACACCCATCCATCACTGCTTCAATCTCCCCCACTACAGTTCACAACAGTTGGTTCCCTTTAATATCCATTAAAGTTTTCCTTCCTGCTCTGAACAAGGACATCAGCTTGGCCTGAACAAGTTTCACCCCCCCTGCTTCTGTTGGGCTCAGAAACACAAAGGACATATCTACAGCAGCAGCGCTGTAACTATGCCCCAAACTGCACACAACAGCATTTATCAGGGTTAGAATAAGACTAAACAAAATCTTTTTAGAAGTGAGTATGCCATTACTGGCGAAGCTTGTATTTTTACCTGGTGTCAAAACCAGTGACAACATGTAACACTGATAAGGCTGAAGAAAAAAAAAAGCAGTAAGAGCAGCAGTCATTTTCTACAATGTAACCCATTGGTTCAGCCGCATCAAAGCCAAATGCCCGAGAACTTGAGCCTCAGATGCCTGGAAACGCTCTGCCAACACCTCCAGAAACAAGATTCCTCCACTGGTAAGGCTGCCAGGTGAGGTGACTTACTGTGAGCAACTCTTATGGCATTGAGACTGAAGAATCTATGCCCTAATCCCAAAAGGTCTGGTCTTCATTTGCAAAAAAAAGCAAGCAACAAGCCCGAATCCTTCCAAACACAAGTAGCTACCTATGCAGTATTATCTTCCTAAAGTCCTACATTACTTAGGAGCCTGCTAACAATTCAGTTTAACTCCTTTGATACTGTTTAACCTCAGAGAAATCGGAAAGCTCCAGATGACTCAAATCTCTGCTGTCACTGCGGACCTTGCGCCGAATGAAGCCAAGTGAGAACTGCAGTGGGAAAGGCTGGGGGTGCTCGAGGCAAGTTTGAGGAACAGTAAGAACAAAAACAGTTGTGTTCCAGTTTCTCATTAGCACAGAAGCTTCTGACTTTCACGCAAGCCTCTGATCAGGCACAGAAAACACTGTTCAGTGAGCATGCACCTGATCTAGACCATGAATAAAATAATGGCTGTGTAATATCCATACATGAAGTCATGTGTCATTGGATGTAATCTCTACCAGCACTTGCAGTGTCACTGCCAGAACAATTCTTCCCTGCACGCTGACTCAGTGACCACCACAGAACCACTGATGATACCCTAAACCACACCACCTTTCCTCCAACAAGCTTCAAAATTAAACTTGAGTTCAAATTACAACTTATACTGACAGTGACATTATTGTAGGTCAAAAGTCATGGCTTTAACACTGTTCTCTTTCAAGCAATCCGTGCTCCTTTATTCCCTGCTGCCCACATGTTATCACTCACCACTGACATTCCATGCCAACACTGGAATTACCACTGCACTTCATGTTTTTCATTAAAATCTCGGAAGTAATGAAGCATATAAATGGAAGTTAAATCTTTGTCACAGCAGTTTATCACGCATGAGGCTTTTCATCCACACAGTAATTTTTTCATCCATACAGTAATTTTCCAAAGACTCCTGAGCAATGAGCAAGTAACTCAAATGCCAAATATCCAGAAGCAAAAAAGAACAGAACTTTTTAGAATTAAGTGAGAAACTGGCTGAATTGTAAATATAACACTGATGCTTCCTTAATCTTAAATTTTAAAATTCACTTTTGTTTTTGAAATAATACAATATACTTATATTTTTTTTCCCATGAAGCCAAAAATCTAACTTTCCATTATTTGGTCTTTTTAGAAATTGCTAAAACCAAACTCTGTACTTCACATCCATAAATTAAAAAGTACAAAATATTATACAGACTATGCAATGCACTGAGTCACTAAAGCTCATGAATAAAGCATATGCATTCATTTTTGCTCAATATTAAATGAAGACCTGAAAACTGTTTCAGACACAAGTTTTCTAGGTTTTTCCAATACATTTTTCTTGAACTGGTATAATCCTCACACAGTTTTAGTCACCTGCTTGTAGAAAACCTTGACAAGATGAAATGATGCTTTGCTGCAGTTCCCAAACTCACTAGCACAGACACCATGGATGAAAGAACAAGAAAATTTGGTTCAGTTCTGCCTGACAGTGACATTTTCACCGCTTCGTCCAACATGGAACCAGCAAAGAGGACAGGAGCGTGTTCAATTTCTTCTGACATTAACCTATATATCCTGAAAAGCTGGGAGGAAAAAAAAAAGTGGTTTTGGCTCCAGAAGAATCAAAAATGCAGAAGTGCATGTTTGTTTGAGGAATCTGTGGTTTTAGTGCAAGGATTTTGTCATCCGCAGTGGAAGAGCTGGCACAGAAATGTAGGACATTCAGTCTTAATGACCTCTTAAAAGGTTTCTCTGAGTCTTCACATTACTTAGTCCTTCTAAGAAAGGCAAAAATAACATACTATGAAAAATATGTTGTGTTTACAGTTTGTTTCTCTGCTTTGGACTAAAACAACACAGCTTGTAGAGATCAGACAGTATGATACTAATTGACAGCTTGGTCATAAAGTCAAAAGAGCAGCTCAATAGTACTGTACAGGCACATTTGCCCTTTCAATGCATAAAAAATAACCTCTCAGAAATGACAGTCTGGAACTGACACTGGAACAAGCTAAAGATTAATCATTTGGGGAAAAACATCAGCCCATTCCAAGTGCTATTTTATTTGTGTCTGAACGCACTGCTGCAGCATTTCCAGACTGCAAAATATTCCCACCCTTTTTTAGGCAAAGATGCTCCTGTACTTAGAAATCATTTCTCTACAGCCTGAATTTCAGTGTCTGGGAACTCTTCTAACAAGTAAAATATTTTTTATTGCACAAATACAAGAAATTTTGAAAAATAAGCTCTCCACTAGATGGAAATGACCATAGAAAAAAACCCTCCCTGCAGCCTGGATGATCTCTGCAGAGGTACTGCTTTGAACAGAGGGCCCACTATTACAATTAACATTGATTTCTAAGACAGGGAGGAAAACTGATGGAAAACAACAGGAGATACCAACTCTAAAATTAGTGTCTTATAAACAGTGCAGTGTGACAGGCGCCCAGCAGAGGGGGAAAGGAAGAACTTAAGGCACCCCTGTCATTTTGGAGTGAGCAAACAGCGAGTACAAAGTGTAGCTGCAGCTGCCAGGAGTTAGAACACTGCCTGACGTCGAGAACTATTCTACATTTCCTTGGGAGGGATAAATGGGTCAAAAGCTGTGGGATCTACAATGTACAGAGTGAAGACCATATGCATGCAGAGTACAACAGACTCCCACATCCCATCCCATCCCCGGCACTTTCCAATACTCACTGCGGTGCCATGCAGCCCTTTACGTCATTCAAGGTTAATATGAAAGGGACGGATACTTAGAGGAGCATTCCAAAATAGCAGAAAGTTCAAAAATGCCAGAAATTTCAGTGAGCCAACATCTCATTTCCATTTGGTATTGCATTAAAAGAAGCAGTTGAAATCCTGTCAACTGAGGTGTGAGAATCAAGTTCTCCTACAGAAAATGTTTTAAGGAAAATAGTCTATCTACAGGTCAGTTCACTTTCTTGGCTTATTAAACAAGTCTCTCAGTTTCACCATATTTTACATTAAGATGTCTGCAATCATATTGACATTTCCAAAAATACTGCAGGTTGGTTTTAATCTAGCTTTTAGCAGTTCCCAATGACAGTTTCACAGTCAGTTTTGCACCACAGGCACAAAGGGAATAAATAACTTGAAAGTGGTTGATGTAAAAAAGGTTTTACTTTACTGCAGGCACTACCAGCTTTGATCAGGTCGCTTCAAATTCAAAACTGAGATGGAAAAGCAACTCCTCAGTGCACAAGCTTCTAAAAAGTAAAAGTTCTAGTCTGCTTTCTAGGATGTCAGAAGTTCACAGCAGCATTATCAAACAGAGGATTCTGCATGACTGCAAGTTTTTAATCTTGTAATGTATTTCCACACTGCAGACAGGTGAGGAGCAACAGGTACTCACACTGATCGCACACAGAGGTGACAAATTCCTCCACTTCACTGACTGGGCAACAGGCACAGAATTTAACAGACTTATATGAATCCATGGCATTGATAAGAATCTAATGCTTGTCTTTGGAACTAAAAGAGTTTCTATTTCCCACTCACAGAAACTGCTGCACTACAGCAGGAAACAATTAAGCTAGACAAATAGGGAAAATGATAGGGTTTGAGGTCAAAAAGTGCTGCTAGTCTATGAGAAACTTCATCACAGCATCCCAACTCATCCACAAGTAAATGTGACCACATTTCAGATTAACATCTCTGAGAATGAGACTCTTATCCCAGTATATGAAGCTAAAGAACAAGCAAACCTGGAGATCAAATTAATGCTGGACTTAGCAGAAAGATTAAAAAAAAAATTCAGAGAATTCATTTGTAAGAAATCATCTTCGCTGTTGTTAGCAAAAGCTTATCCATGCTCTTTAGCTCAACTATTTTTAATAAGTGGATGATAATCTTTCCCCATTTAAAGCAAATTAAGAGAGAGTATCTCCTTGACATCTCTACAACAGGCTTTACTGGGAATAGAAATCTGTGGGTGTATAAACAGAAATGTTTGAGGATTTAAGAATCTTTTTGCTGATTTTAGTGCACTAACCAGGATTTCAGCTTTCAGAATGGCTACCACCACTGTAGCCTCACATGGCTTATCCAAAGTAGCCTCCATTCATTAGTTAGTTTTCCCTTACCAGTGCTTGCAGAGGATGTAGCACAGGAAAGATTTTCAGAAACACATTTCACCTTGGGTCACTTCAGTATATTGAAACTGTGTTATTTCACCCATTATTTATTGTTACCAGGGCAAGACTGATACACTTCCATCTTGTTTTCTACATACGTGACTGTGAGCTCCAAACCAGACCCCATTTATCTGGAAAAGCTGCCAGCACAATAGATGAAGGAAATGGATAAGGGGCTCAAGTTATAGGAACACCATCTGACGTGACACAGAAAGGAAGCCATGCTCACACTCAGGGAATCTCGGGATTTGTCACTCATTCTCTACAGAGGCGAGCAGGAATTCTGCCGTTTCCTGGAACCTTTTCCAAGACCATACAGGTGCCACTGATTTTTTTATCCTAAAAGGAGTTTTTTAGCATCTTCTTGTCTACTGGCAGTTGTGACTTAGCAGACACTCACAGCTGCAAGCTCAGAACTGCAGCTGCTGCCTACAGTACCCCTGCTACATGGGGCATAATTTGCTCTCATGTTTGACCCTTCATATTCCTCAGGAATATGAGTCAGTTCCCTCAATATTTGAGCCTTTATCCACTATCAAGAACACTTAAGAAACATTTCAATACTCAGTGTAGGATACTGTTATTTACTACACTTTAAAAGTCTTATTCTTGTCACAGTTTTCAAAAGTTACAAAGTCAGTCAACCTGTACTCAGGAAATTGCACCTAGCAGGACACAACCCTCATTAGCATAGAAGAGAGCAAATATAAAATTCAATTACAGCAAAAAAGGTCAGCATTTTCAATGTTTTCCCTGAATGGCTTTCCAAGGTTGACAACAATGTTACTGAAAAATGGTTTCTGTGACATTTCAGTGCTAAATGGTTCTGTACTACAAACATTTGGAGCAAGAAAGACTTGAAATATTCACCTTAGAATGAGAAGCTTAAGTATACTTCCAGATCTTTTAAAGAACAAACTAGTAACTTCAGCTAACTAGCCTAATGTGGGTGGGAGAACATCACTATTTGAGGGAAAAGTAAGAATAATGTCAGTTGAGCAGAGGAGTCAGCATAGAAAGCAACTAAAATCCCTCCCAGATACATTATTAATACCCTGTATTAAGGACAAAAGCAGGAGTAATTTATTATTCACCCTTCACTTTCCCTCAGCCATTAGACTCAATTCACTGCTTCTCCCAACAGTGCAGTGCTAAGGAATAGCATAAATATCTGCCTAACTGTATTTGCTCACTGATTTCCAGTATTTCATCAAGAATCTCCTTAATACTTGGGTTTGTTACCTTTAAAAAGGGATAAGCCCCTGCTCATACTCTTTACATTTTACTAGCAATATGAAGTTAGCTGCTGTAAAAACGTGTAAGTATTTAAAGTTTAAAGAGAGCTATAATGAAATACCAAACTGCTCTAAAATTACAGCTTGCACAAGGATTTGGGCCACTCAGTTTGTGAGCTGATTATAAACCAGATTTTGCAGTGTTTTCATGCCTGAGCATGATTTTAATCTGTGTGCAGCCTTGTCTGAAGGGGTATCCCTTGACACAGAGCTCATGCACGGGCACACCACACTTTGTGTAACTAACATGATGCACTTGTTCTACCAGAACTGCACTGAAAAACAGTAATTTGTTTGCTCTAAATCTAAAATGCAGTGTGTGCTAAAATGCACCAATATTTTAGGAGAAAAAAAGTATAAAAATGACACTCACAAAGGTCAGTCATTAGTCTCTGTCTGGCAAAGATGTTTGTAACAGACATTTAATAATCAACAAATAAAGCACTAGCACAGCTTACTAATATAAGTAATTGTTTTAAATATTGAAAGACAATCACTGCCTCAAGGAATCCAAAATCCCAGCTGCAATATTAATAAAGGCAAAAAATTAATTTCAGTTCTGGCAGCTGATGCAACCTCAGGTAACATCGGTAATTGCATGAAGCACCTCTTAAAAGATGTCAGTAAACCTTTTGAAGGCTGATTCAAGAACTCTTATCTGCTCCAAACATCTAATGCTGATACAAACTAAGAGCAGAACATATTGACAGAGTGCATCTCACTACTTTTTGAAACTTTAAACAGAGAAATCATTCACATTTCTTTCTAGGAAAGGTCTAATCCGTGCTTTTGAAATAGAGAACTTACACTCTGAAAATATTGCATTAGTTAAACTAGGGGAAATCAGTAAGAACTGTGACTAATACCTGCAGGTAAACTGAGCATGTATTAATATGTCACCAAACATACGACATACAAGACCTGACATTTACAAGTCGTACAACTGGAGTTTCAGGAAAATCCTGGTTTAACTTTATGAAGGGAAGTCTTTAAATAATTGAAACCAGGGCAGTTTAAATTGGTAACAGGCAAAACCCAAAACGGATCAGAGGAAAAACCCCATTTACTTTTACTTATTCAATAATCCCATAATTCATCAATAGGTTCTTTAACTCCAAATAATTTCTAGAGTAGAATTTCTGTTCCTCTGCCTGACCTTTTGCTATCCAAGCATTACACAAGCAAAATCCTGCAAGAAGGAAAGTGTGTAAGAAAGACATTTCTTAATTGTTTGTCTCAACAACATCTTAGATGACTTTGTGCCAAATGGAAAAAAGTTAAATCCCTGATCAAGCTCTTCAAGAGTAGGTCCAGATGAGATGCCTGCACTGACACACATGAAATGAGGCTGGATCAGGAGAGCTTCCTTCTCTGAATAATTATGGTTTTCCTTGATGCCTGAAAGAGAATTTGTCACTGATGACTTCTCTGTCTTTTACCCCAAAATCAGTCAATCCCAGCCCGATGCTGATCCCTGCAAGCAAAGGAATGATGCTGGAGACACCCCCTGCAACTTCCAGGTTTTCCTTTGATTTACAAACTCCCAGGCAACTCTTTTCACCCCAAAGCACCAACAACACCAGACAATAAGCCCTTTTTCAGACAGTCTGAAACACCAAACCCCAGCCCTCTATTCACACCTAAAAACCCACCATATGTTACAAATTAAGAGCCAAAATCCTGTGGCAGCTTTAATGCGAGCAGCTAATCAAAGCTAAACCCAGGATCCACTGAAACCCATGACAGTCTCCTCCCGACTTGCTGAAAAGCTGCCTCAGGACTCTTTAAACACGCTGGGTCCTATTTCCAGAGCCCCACGACTACGCGGCCATGCACCGATCCCATGTGTATGTGCGAAAGGCAAGAGGACACTCCAGGCTTTTTAAAAGACCTTCCTACGAAAATACTACTAAATTAAACATCCCCTCATTCGAAAATACTACTACATCAAGCATCCCCTCAGAGCTGCAGGCGAGGAGAAGGGGGCAGCCGGCTGGTCCCAGCACTGCACGGGGGGATGAGGAGGCAGAAACGCCTCGGAAACACACAGGCTGAGGGGAAACTTGGGGCTGTGCGGCCGAGCCAGGCGGGGAGGCGGCAGCGGCGACCCCGGGCAGACAAAGCGCCTCTCGCCCCTCCATTTTGGTGGCCCCTCAGACCCCGCCGGGCGGGCGGGACGCGGCGCACGGGCCCGGCCGCCCCCCCACAACCGCGCCGTCCCCGACCCTCACCCTCCAGCAGCCGTTGGATGATGCTGTCGATGTTGAGCTTGTCTATATCCGCCATCGCCTCTCAGCGGCCGGGCGGAGCCCTCCCCGCCGCTCCGCTCGCGGCTTGGCCGGCCCGACTCCGCTCCTCGTTCTGTCTCGTTTTTGCCCTTTCCTCTTCTGTGTCTCTCCCCTCTCTCTCTCTCTGTCCCCCCGCCCCCTCAGCACAGCCCCAGCACTGAACAAAATGGCCGCCGTCCCCTCAGCGGGCTCGCCTGGCGTAGGGATACTACGAGCGCGACGCGGCTCCTCGGAAACCCTTTATAGGCCGGGCGGGAAAGGCGGGCAGGGTATCGCGGAAGGTGTTGTGAGATCCTTCCGCGCCCGGGATGGGAAGTAGTGCGGCGGTGCCGCCTCCCGGTGTCGCGACTGTCGCGGAGCCGCTGGGGGCGGTCACAGAATCCCGGAATCCATTAAGTTGGAAAAGACCTCCGAGTTAATCGAGTCCAACCTCTAACCGAACACCACCGTGTCTCTTAGACTGTGGCACCAAGTGCCACGTCCGGTCGTTCCTTGAACACCTCCAGGGACAGTGACTCCATCGCCTCCCAGGGCAGCCCATTCCAATGTCTAATCCCCCTTCCTGCGAAGAAAGGTCTGTGCCATGTAGGGTTCCTGCAGGCTGGGGTCTGCAGGGAAAAGAAAGGGGTCACCATTGCCATCGCCTTGTCCCCCCACTGCGATCATGGCCCCACACGCCCACACGTGAGGGAGACGGTGGCTGCAGGTGGGATTTTGGGGCTCTACACCCCGTTTTAGGGCTGGGGGAGCACGGCCCTCATGTCCTTCCCCTCATGCTGAGCCACCGCCACCTCACGAGTCAAGGCAACGTGGCCTGAGCAGCCCCTCAGCTCCAGAGCACCTTCAGACACGTGGCTCTGCACCTGCGAGTGCTTCAAGAAACAAAGCACTTTAAAATCCTTGCGGATGAAGGAATTAACCTACTCGTTCAAAAGCATCTCGTTACTTTATTTCACACTTCTGTTATTTTATTCTATGTGTAGCTACGGCTTGGCTACAAGCAATTAAATAAGGTTGCGCTCATAAACACTTATGCGTTTGCCCAGGAGATGGGCTGTGCGGGCCTTCCCCACCGTTCAGTCTGCATCTCTGGGTGAATATTGTTTAATTGCTTTATTTACTCCTACTTTAATTTGCAGGGATGGCTGTGTCAAGCTCTTTCCTCCTCCCCTCCCTTCCCTGTGCTCCCACTATCCTGACGGATTCCTGCTGCCGGCGATTATACAATATTCATTACTCCTTATTGCCGTGGCGGGGCCGGAGCAGAGTTCGGATTCGTGCGGGCCATAAAGCAAAGGACTTGCAGGCTCAGCACAGCCCGGGTCTGCGGGAGGGAGGAGATAAGAGAATGCAGAATCTACCTGAAGCACAGGCTCTGGCCCCTTGCAAGTGCAGCCTCAACGCTCCACTTCCCCGAGCGAACGCTTATCGTATGGAGCACGCCCAAGCTGATATGCTAATCTTAGTCACGCTGGTGTAAACCCAAAGTAACCTCATGGAAAACAATAGAGTTACTTCAGATTTACTTCAACGTGACAGCCTTTGCAGATTTACATCTATTTTTGTGCTGCACCTTCTCGGGGAACGGCCCCCTCCGGCTCTTGCACCGAATGCTTTCTTTCTCTTTCAAATCCTCCCTAATTCTGCAGGGCGAGTTGTTCTCTTGGACTTAGCTGAATTATTTAACAAGGAAAATTGGTCCTGTGTTTGCAGAGGAACCTCCCTGGCCTTGTTTTCGTTTCTGGAAACGTCTTTATCTTATCTCACCCTTCAGCTGTTGTCTCCTCTTCAGGGACAAGTCCTTTGGGGATCTGAGCACCTTTAGTGGGGTGTTGAGTCCCTTTCACTCTTGTTAATGCTCTGGGAAATGGGATGGAGGGGGAGAGCTCAGCAACCCAGGTGCAAACCAGGAGATGTGCTTGGAAATTCACTGGAAATACTTCTGGAAGGACAGATCCAGCCCTTCAAAAGACACCGGTCAGGGCAAAGAGTCTATCTCACTTGCTGAACCATATCAGGCAAGGTCCAAAGCACTGTCAATTCCTGTTAAAAGACGCGTAGCCAGGAGGAAAGAAGAGAAATGACAGATAAAGGTGAATCTGTCGAGGCCTTGTCATCACCTTGATAATCAAAGAGCTTTGTTCCAGCTCCAAATCACAACAGCAGCTGCCAGCTCTTGGTATCCTGTTCAGAGGGAGTTGGATTTTTGCACGGGGTCTTTCTCGTGCAAAAAATAAGGACCCTTCCTTATCAGTAAACTCCATGGAGAGCCAGAGGTACATTAAAATGCCACCACAAAATTATCTTGTTTATGAGGTAGCTTTTCTCTGCTGGAAATAACCAGCCTCGCCCCACACCCTGATTAGAAAAGGGACCCAGCCAAGGTGTTATAAATATCCTGAAACTATTTTGTTCTCTGGTGTTGCTCTCAACAACAATTTATTTCTAGAGGGGGAACAGATTTATTTCCAGAGAGGGAACAATCGGGGAAATCCCTTTGTCTTTAAACTCTGCACATGGGCTTGAAACATTCCATAATTCTGAAGCTCACGGTTCATATACTAAAGTCTCCACCCCTTCTTTTAATTTGTCCACAATTTTTGTCCTACTTTGCTAAATACATGATGATGAACGATTTGTTCAGCACAAATCACTCACAGCTCTGAGACCTCTGTGTCTTTTCCTCCTTTCCCCCCTTGGAATTCCACCAATCACCACTTTGGTCTCATTCCTCGGAAGCCTCTGTGTAAAATACGTTTCCCCACTGATTTGTCCTCGCTCTTTCTTGTGCATATTGCTTTGTTATTGTATTGTTGCTCATAATCTGGTTAAGTTTAAGAATTTATATATTATAGATATAATATCCACCTACAGGAAAGACAGGAGAAAAATAAGGAGATTTTATTATTATTCTGTACATATATATAAATATATAGAAGTACACACATGCATACACCATGTGTATAACATACTACATATTTACACTTTATATACACACGTGTATATATGTGCAGAAAATAATTAAATATTCCCTGTTTTATCCCTGTTTGTAGGTGGATCCTAAGAAACGCGAGGCACCCACACTTTTACATTACACACTTGCTAAGCCAGTGAAATTCAGTGTGTTTGTGTACATTTCAAACAAAGACCTACACGGCCTCTTCAAACGCTGCCGAAACAAGAATGGGTGACTTGTGGGTCAGGTGTTATTTTTCCTAACTCACAGCCAGGATTCCAATGTTTTCATAACTCCTACTGTTTACACCCAGCTTGCCTGGTGTTACAATCGAGATAAAGCCTTACGCATGCTTCTTGCTTCTCACGCCTGAAATATTTTGCTAACCCCCAAATTTCAGCAGGGTTTTGGGGGTGGATGGAGTATATTTGTCAGAGAAAAGAGGAGCAGCTGGAACAAGCTGCGAGGCTGATCTGGAGACGGAAGGGTCCGTGTCCTGTTCCGAAGGGAGCTGATGACGCACAGGCAGGAGTTTTCTTAGTGTCGTGTTTTATTTACAAAACACACAGTGCCACGATCTCCCTCCAGCAACAAAACTTGTGGATCCTGCTAGTGAGGAGCTCGGGGCTGGCGGCTGCTCCTGAGCCTCTGGCTTTGCCTTGGGGGTCTCCAAGGACTCAAATCTCCTGCAGAAACTGAATGAAGCCTCATTCCCAGCCAGCCAGCAGCAGGATTCCTGCTGGAGACTTCCTTACACTCTTCTCACGGGCGTACTCAGCACACCAGAGCCAGGCCTGGATTTCCCAGTCTGAACAGCTGGTTTCCATCTGAAATCTCCCCCCAACAGTAGCTGTCAACACCGATGACAAGTCCAGCTCAAGTTTGTTAAAATCACATTTTTTGATACCGAATGTTAAAAGATTCAGCTCAGAAAATTTTGAGACAAGTTATTTTGACATGGGAGAAACATGATTTGGCATTCCTCCCCTCCTAGTGTTTGGTTTTTTATTTATTAAAAGTTGATGAACTTCATGGGTTTCTGATGAAAGGTATTTTGAAATGGAATAACGTTCTACTGGTGAGTTTTGGAAGGTTCACGCTGGCAAAAATACTACCAATGAAATCCTTCTCATATAAAAATGTCACAAGTCACTTTTTTCCCAATATAGCAGTGACCACAACAGGATTTCTCCTGCTACAGCTAGTTGGATTAGGAAAACACAGCACATTCCACCCTTTTGGTGAATTTATAATATGAATCCGACTTTTAAGGCTACAAGAGCCATTTTGATGTGTCCTGTCTGTGGCTGAGCATCCCTGGGCAAGCATGGCTTGGAAAAAGAGGAGAAACAGCTCCAAAGGAGGCTTTGTCCTACTTTAAGTGGAGAACAGCCGTGGCGGATCAGTTGAAGCCTCTCTGGCAGCGAGTGGAGCCCTGTATTCCCCTCTTCCTCAGGAATCCCTTTGCTCCGCCAAAGGGAGTTGCACAACCCGCCAGAAAGCTCTTGTGGACTTCCACGGGGCTCAGCTGAGCCGTTCTCCGAGGGGAAAGGGAAAAACATGGACAGCAGCCAGTGCTGTACACCCAGCAAAGGGCTTTTTGCCCCTTTTCCAGCTGCTTTATGGTGGGGTGAGCACAACTTGCCTTTCCCTTTGCTGTGTCCGCGTCCCTCGGCACGGCTCACCTGGATGTGGTGGTACAGAGGGATGTGAGTTATCCCGTGGTGGGGAGCAGATCATGCAGAACAAGGAGAGGCAAGTGCTTCCCAAAACTGGGACAATTTTGTGCAGCTGCAGCCTCACGTGGCTGGAAGAAGCACATCGTGGCTGTTCCTCATCGCGCTGGCCAGAGATGAGCATTCGCAGCCTGGGACACGGCCTCTGATCCCGGCCCTGCTTCATGGCTGAGCTGCTCCTCTAATTAAAACCCATGGAAAAGCAGATCAGGAGGATTGTCAGGGGAGCGGGAAAGTGGAAATAGGATGAAGGTCTGATGATTTGCTATTGGTCAAACGGCTGCTGTGCCCCTGCCAGCGGGAGACACATCACTGAACACGAGATGCAAGAGCAAGGAACAGATCTTCCATGCACCCCAGAGATCCCTAATTCTTTCACTGGTGCATTTTCCCATTGGAAATGCGGGTGAAATATGTGGTAAATCCCACCTCGGTTGCCTGAAGGCTGGTGCACCAAACCTTTGCAGGTACAGGTGACAAGTATTCAGAGGGCAGTGTCTTTGCTGATCCAGGTTTTGTTTTCCCTTACGCTCCTGAAATTCCAGACCAATCCCACTGGCAGCTCTCAGACACCTGGGATTTCTGCTGATATGTAGCATTTGGAAACATGGTCCATTGTGGAGGTAGCTGCCACGTATTCTTATTTATTTGTTTCTGTTCTCACCTCCTCCTTGCTGCTCTCCACTCACAAGCCTGGCAGATTTTCAGGAGCTGGGCTGCTCTTACATAATGTTGCGCCAAAATTGATAGGAAAGGATTTGAAGGGATCTGTGGCTGGAATCACCTTTGATCCCTGGGTTCCCTTCTGGGTTCCCAAATGGGTCCATGCATTTTGAGCACATCATTGGGAGCTGCTGGGGCATCTCTGCCCTGGCATCCCTTGGGTCCCATCCTCTGCCACCAGCATTCCTTAGGACCGGGTGTCCTGGCCATTCCATGAGTGCTGCCTTTGTCACAGCTGCCTTGTGGCAGCAGATGTGGTCCCACGCCAGCTCTCCTGGGCACACGAGAGCAGCTTCTCCAGGTCTCCAAGAGAGCGTGGCCAGAGTTCAAGCCTGTGTAATTAATGGTAATTAGCCGATTGAGGGAGTGCGTATGAAGCTGATTAAACTCCTCTGAAATCCCCTGCCCGAGTGGAGCTGAGCTGTGTTCTTGGCTCAAAAACCTGCACCCGCATCCAGAGGATGCCTTAAGCCACTTGAGGAATCCCTCTTGCTCCTGAGATGGTCTTTCCTCCAGGTCGTGGGCAGCTTCATCCAGGAAAACCCCTGGAAGCCCTTGGAGAGGATGCGAGGGATCAGCCCAGCAGCAGAGAGGGAGAACTTGGGCTGGACCCAATGAAAAGGTGGGCAAGGCTCTCCATGGCACCCACGGTGCTTTGAGTGCTGCCGTGAGCTGGTTTCAATCAAACACAACCTGGGGAGCTGCAATCCCATCCCAGGGTGGCAGCAGGGATGGATCCAAAGCGAAGGAGCCAGGCTCTCTCCCACGCCGCGCTCCAGCCGGGTGCCTTTGCTGATGAATCACGAGTGTTTCGGTCTGGATGTGGTGATAAATCCAAGTGCTGCAAATGACAGTGTGCACAATGGTGGGATTTAGCCAATAAATCGGCCTTTTACGTCAATGCTTCCACGCACACGTACCCTGGCAGGCAGCAGGTGAGGCAGGAGAGTCGGGAACATTCATCTGGGGGAAAAGGGAGCCTTGGAAAATTGCCGCTTTTGTTCCAGTCTCTGCTCTGCGGGAACTCCATTTTCCCCGTCTTTCCTCCATGTTTTACCTCACGTGATTTTTTTGCAGTTTAGAAGTAGATTCCTTGTTTGCAGGAAGAATCCTCTGTGTGTTTGTGCTGTGTGTGAGATTCAGCCCGGGGTGAGACTGGGGTTGGGTGAGATCTCAGCAGTGCATCCGCTCCGGGTCAGCCAGACGGACACGGATGGCTGATGTTAAACTTCCCTCTCGGAGTGAATGGCTGTGCACACAGGCAGTCCCTTCCTTCCATTAAAAAAGTAAAATGCAAGTTATGGGAAGTGTTCACCCGACAGCCAGAACAGCTTTGATGATTCAAGGATGCATTTGGGGTTCAAATGTATCATGCCATCTTGTTACCAAATTCCCATCCAAGTAGGGAAGAGACAGCCCATGTGAGACCCCAGATTCCCTACAAGGCCAACATCCCAACACTCTCATTGATCCTGCATGTGCAAGATGATGCAGGGACAGGTTCCTTCCTGTTATGCATGAGGAGGAAAAGCAGATTGTGAGGCCATGAGGGCAGAATTTTAGCAGGAATGCAGTTTGTGAAAGTTTGTGCCTGCCTAAAGTTACCTGATGATAACTCTCCAGTGCATCTCCTCAAGGGACACTCTTCCCAACACAACCACCTCTTCCCAGGTAGTTCAGCCTGAGACAAAAATCTCTGGAGGTGAAGGAGCAACATCAGAGAAGCCCCTTGCACCCACACACTCTGTTCTCTGCAGCCTTCAGCAGCCAAAGCCAAAGCCTTGGTGGCTTCCGCCTCTCAGGCTCCACTTTCACTCCTTTTCCAACAGCTTTCAACTGCCCTGCAGAGTTCTTGCTGTGAATTTAACTTTTCTAACGGGAGATAAGGAAGGGACCAGTGAAAACTGCTCCTGGGTAACTCCATGCACTGAGAGACTCACACCTCAAACCCTCTGGGAGAGGGGCTTTGCCTCACCCCAGCTCCCACTCGATGACCCCCCCGCCAGGCCTCGCTCCCTTTGTCACTTCTCCCAGCACAACCTCAAACAAGTGTTGGGTGGTTTTTTGCTCAGTAGCATGTAGGTCACTGCAGAGCCTTAGGGACCTGACAGCTGACATTCATCCTGGGTTTTGAATCCGTGCGTCAGGCTTTCTGGAGGCGATAGAAGTGCAGTTGCTGGTGAGACCAACTGCCTTTTGTGTGGCTTCAATTAAATGCCTTTCTCGGCGTGGGATAGTTGCCAGAGTTCTTTTTTCCTTCTTCTTCTTCTTTTTTATTTTTTTTTTTTAAGAAAGAAATGGTTTTGTTTAGATATATATATATATAGAAAATGTCCCACCTGGCTTTTTGGAAGGGTTTCAACTGGAATGTATCAGATCCCATATTCTTCTACAAAAAGGTGAGCTGTATTTTTCAGCTGAACTTTTCTCCCTTTTATAGCTGCGATTTGGCACACATGAGGCAGAAGCTGTGGCAAGGTCAGTGCCCCTCTCCACCTGAGGAAGGAAATCTATGGCATGTGCTGGGGCTGGTGATATGGGGGCAACTGCTAAGGCAAAACTTGGGGTGGACACAAGCTGTGGGCTGACCCCCAAAATCTGCTCATTGTTGGGGTCTGTGCAGGAGCCCTGAGGTGGCTTGAAGACCCCGGGAGAGGCATGTCCTGGATGCTGTGGGACCTGCCCTGGTGAGGAGATGCCTTCAGAGCCGTGACCTCTGCAGAGGACCCGTGGGCATGGTCCTGGCACAGCACATGCTTGTTCTCTCAGCCATAGAATCCCAGAATGGTTTGGGTTGGAAAGGACTTTAATGCTCATCTCATTCCCATGGGCAGGGACACCTTTCACTAGACCAGGTTGCTCCAAGCCCCATCCAGCCTGGCCTTGGACACTCCCTGGGATGGGGCAGCCACAGCTTCTCTGCTTGGTCCTCGCTGCTCTTCCAACAGCAGCTCTCTCTCTCTCTTTACACAACAGCGTGGGCAACAGGTTAAACAAGGCGAGCAGCTGCCACGGCCTCTGTCCTCTTTCTTCCTGCACCCTTTTAAATTTTGGTTTCTCAAATGACATTTTCCAGGCCTGGGTGTCCTCCTCCCACACTGCCCAGTGTCCCTTGTGCCGTGACTGGGTGCTCTGGTCCCTGCTGCCATCTGGGAAGGAGGAGGTACAAGCCAGCAGCTCTTCGCTCCTTGACTCCAGACACATTTTAATTAATTTTCTTTTTCAAGATTACGTTTATTTCTATTACACCTTTACTACCAAGTGTGCAAATTGCAGTCTCTTTCTTCCCAGCCCCAGCTGGTGAAGGGACCTGCCCAGTCTCATCCAGACTCACTCCTTCCAGCAGCAGCCGGTGATGCCAGAAACGCTCCGGGAGCCGCAGCACCTTGGCACAGTAACATTTGCATGAGAAAGCAGGGAGCGGGGAGGAAATAAAACCTAAAGGTGAGGAGGTGTGAGTCACTTGGTGAAACTGCGGTACCGCTGCTGAATTCCCTGGGGCTTCAAACCAGGGCTTCAAGGAGAGACTGGGAATCCCAGGGATGCAAATGACCGAGATAAGGAGAACACGCTCGATACTCGATACTTGTGTGGTGGGAGCTTGGCCACGCTGGGAGCTCGTTCCTGTTTGGTGTTTTTTATTGTGCTCTGATTGATATGGAAATTGTCATATTTGCACAGAGTGGCTGAACACATCCCTGTGCTGCCACTGATCCTGCTCTGGAAGTGCTTGTCGGGCTGAGCGTTGTCCCCACCTCCCCTGGGTTGCAGTAGGAGCACAAAGTGACATTTTAAATCCTCTGCTCGATGCTCCCAGATTCTCCTAAGCACAGCCTTTAAATGCTGTGCTATCAACTGCTTGATTAATTAATGCTCTTCTGTTTCACTTGTTTGAGGATGATCTTCAGAGATGTGACTGAAACTCCAGGGCGGGGACAGCCTCATGCACTGAAACAGGCTGGATGTGTATTTTTAGTAAAACAGTATTTTCAGCTCAGGATCTGAAGTTTCTGGTCATTTCCTCATCCCTCTCTGAGCCACATGCCAAGTCCTTTCTGCTGTTTATTGCAGATGTTGAGGGTTAAAATAATCCAGCAGTGAAGTGCTCGGCTTTTGGAGGGAGAAGGAAGCAAGCAGCTGGATGAGCTCTCGCTGCTCATCAACACCAGGCAACCAAGCTTATGGCAAAACTTCCAGGGAGCTCCAGTTTATAGATATTATTATAGAAATAATGTCTTGGAAAAGGCACATAGAGGATTTAAGGCCATTCCACATTATTGCTCAGCTCAGCTGAAAGGAGTGAGGGATCACTTTGTTGTCCTGGCCTGGAGGTGAGTGCAGCAGGGCTGTCTGTCCATCCATCTGCCCACCCAGGGCTGCTGCTGGCTTGGCCCAGGCCCCAGGAGCAGCAGAGGGGCTGAGGGGTGAGATGGGGTGAGCCAGGGGGTTTTGCCACTTCAGCAAATATTCCTTAAGGTGTCTCCTCGCCTCTGCCTGCAGGCAAGGATTGAAGCCAGGAACGCTGTCAGTCGTGTTTGTCCTGCCAGCAGCAGCTCACCTTGGACGTGTCAGCCCTGCAACGGTGCTTTACCTGCAGTGCCTCTCTGCAGCCTCCCCAGCTGGATACTGGCAGGGATGGATCCTAAAAAGTGGTTCCCTGCTGTTTCCCTCCTTACACCCCACATTTCCAAACAGTCAACGGAAGTTCAGAGCACCGAGAAGCTTCAACACATGGGTGGGGCAGAGGGGTCTGTGGGCTGCCGCTGCAGAGGTGGTGTGGTATTTGCCTGCTCTGCTCTGTCCCCTGGCAGGACCAGCTGTGTCCAGGGAGGATTCTCGCTGCCAGAGCAGAGGAGCTGCTGGAAAATCTCCCTGCCAAGCCCAGCAGCACCAGTTTGCTGTGGGCGGAGGGAGCAGGCTGAGCTCCCACCACCATCAGGCAACTCTTCCTGCTCCGGTGGGTTTGTGTTTAAGTCATCATCAGTCACAGAGAGGGGACACGTGTGGCACGAGTGTGTGCAGCCATGCAGGGCCTTCCCAGGGCATCAGCTCCTGCACTGGACCGGAGCAGGGGATCCGGAGAGGACCAGACAGGCTGTCGGAAGCACTGAGCGTCAAAGGCTCCGCGTGGCCTCCGGAGGTGCGTGTTGGGTTTCTCCTCCCTGGGTTTGAAGCCACCCCGATTTCTGGGGGTCCACAGCCCTTCTGGTGTGCCTGGCAGTGGGAGCAGCAGGGGTACAGGGACTGTGTGGCAGTCGGACATCACCACATGGTGCTGGCTGCTGGCTGCAGCGCCTCACTCGTTCCCAGATTTGGGGACACCCATTTTCATTGGAGGGAGGGATGGATGCATGGGACCAGCTGGGCAGTGGGGCCTGGATGCCCTCCCACCTTTCCCGTGCATTTCAGAGCCTATTGAACCATTTTGCAACCCAAAAGAGGATTTTCCACCAGCGAGGGCTGTGTCTGCCCTTGGAGAGCAGCGCATCCAGCTGCCTCCTCTCTTCCTCTTGCAGGAGCAGAGAATCTGACAATAAAAATGGAGCTGGCGACAGCACTAATTGCTTGGGAGACAGCATGGCTGGCTGGGGCCGTGGGGACAGCACACCATGGGGCTTTAAAACCACAGATGGGTGCCCAGTGGGACTTTTTGCCAGCTCAGGAGGAGATGGGCGAGGGCTCTGTGCTCAGCTGGGGAATACAGCGCACAGGCGGCTTTCTAGAAGCAGCACAAGTCGAGCTGGTAAATTATAAAATGCCACACTTGAGGTCTGTTACATAACGTCCCTTTACAGAACCTGGGAGCTAAATATAAAGAGGGAGTTACATTTTGGGCTGGTGTAAAATGATGCTCCAGAACGGGTTTGTGTGGGAAGGAGCCTCTGCAGCGCGGCGAGGAGCGGAAAGGCTTTTGGGACCCTGGGTTTGCTCCCAGCCTCCATTGCTTGTTTTCTTTGCAACCTCACAAAAACCTTGCTCTCCCCGGGTCTCAGTTTCCCTCTCTTTAAGTCAGGAACAATAAAACCTCCACTTCCTTGCAGCTGCGTTGTCAAGATTAATTCATGTTTTCAAAGTGACCTGAGAATCTATAGAAATCCGAATAGTCTATCATTATCCCGATCTAAACTTGGCACGGAATATCAGCGGGCCAAATTCCCCTCCCACACTGGAGGAGAAGGGGTTGTGTCAGCATAGCCGAGAGGAAAATTCCAACCACTGCTCCCAACGAAAAAATCCAGAAGAGAAAAGCCTTTTCAGGCTGAGACCATTTTATATCCCTTGAGGAAAATCCCCCTTCCTTAGCTCTGAGCGGAAGAATCAGCTCCCACACGAATGGGCTTGTGCTGAAGTGCAGAGGGGGTTAATGGGAGTTTTGGATGGCTCATCCTTCCTGTCTTGGTTGATAACTGGTGACGTTGATGGTGACACTGGGCTCCTGCAGGACCTGCTGCCACCAGCTCTGCAGCTCGAAGGTGCCAAAGCCAGGAGCATCTCCCATGGGAAACGCAAGCAGGAATAGAGCAAAGTAGGGATGCGCAGAGGAGCTGTGTGTGCCAGGATCCAGCCTTTTTGGCAGTGATTTTGGGCTGATTTGCCATTTTTTTTTCAATTCCACTATCAAACCCAGCATGGCCCCCAGTGTTCTGCTTTGCTTGTTCTCCATCAAATGTTGGGAATAACCTGGCCCATCTTCCTTCTCCTTCCTCTCTGCATGCAAAGTGAAGACCACAGCAGTTCCAGAAATCTAGACAGATTTCCAGGTCAGGTCTGGCCACTCAGTTTGGGGGCTCAAGGAAGCCGGGTATGGACTGAAGGATGGCTGAGGCACGGGATGTCAGAGGAAAGCCTGGCTGGGATCAGCAGGGAATGAAGCCACCTTTGCCTTGCTCCTGCAGTGATGGAGAGACACAAAGGTTGAGCTGGAATCAGCCCAGTCCAGCTTCTGGCCAAAGCGGGTGCGTGGCCCCTCCAGGTACAATGTGTGGTTCCTTGAAACCACCTGATCATCCAAACCTGATCCTGTGCCTGTGAAACCCATCTAAATCGCTGGAAAAAATGTTTTCTGACAGGATGGAGATTTGCAAGGGAGTTGCCAAGCAACTGGCGCAGCTCTGCCGCCTCCTGCTCCTCTCCTCCCTCTGAGCAGCGAGCAGGAGATGGCTGCATCCCTGTATCCCTCTGCCCCGGCCGGCCCAGCTCTCCCTGGCTTTCCCAGCCTGCCTCTACCTGCCTGGGAAGGTATCAGTGAGAAAGGCAGGGATCACTGGTGGCTGGTGGGACAGGATGCTCCTGGCAGGTGGGAATGAGCTCCCTGCGCATCCATCCCATGGCAAATCTCCTTCAGCAGTGGGGCTAGAAACAGGCTCCCTTTCCCTACCCATGCCCAAGCTGTGCAGCTCCCTTTTGAGCTAATCCCAGAAATGTGGGAAAACACCCAGGAGGATTCATTATAACCCAGCTTTGATTCATGTCACCTCTGCGTTTCCCTGGGAGCTGCTTCAGATTTACACTAAGAGAAACATGCAGCCCAAACCCCCGGGATTTTCTTTCCTAAAGCTTCAATTTAAATGAACTCTTGAGTAACAACTATTACAGAAATCAGCTGATATCTCTTGTAAAGCCTTAGACTGGCCTCAAGAGCCTCGAGCAGCGGCAGGCGGGAGGGGAGGCACTGATACCTGGGATCTTGCAAAAGATCAGTTGCTGAGTGAGTGGCAATAAACAGCAAATCCAGCCAGCTCGGAGGAATGGCAAATGGACCAGGCTGTTGGGAACAATCTGTTCCTGCTCCAGAACAGGGCTGTGGTGCCGGCAGCAGGCTGGGAAAGCGGCTATTCCTGGTACGAGCAGGTCTGAAACCCTGCACCAGGAAAACAGTGGGGCCAAGCCGGGCTAATTACGAGGAGACGTGTCCTAAATCAAACAAAAAGGCTCTGAGAGGTTTTTGCTGGGCTGACTCTTCTCCGGGGAGCTTTGTGCTCTGCCTCATCCCATGGACCTGCTCCTGTGTCCTCGGCTTTGTGCTCCGGCCGCCGGGCTAATCTTGGGCAGGGACACTCTGCTGATCCACCCCGGGTCCTCTGCCTGTGCTTGGCCGAGCATTTACTGTCTCACATCGTCACCTACTTAATCAGGCATTAACGTCACTGAGCTGGAGCAGAGCAGTTGGTGCACTCAGTTTCTTCCCACTGCTGTGATTGCTGTTGGAAGGGAACAAGAATGCCCAAACGTCTCCCATAAAGCCAAAACTGGGGAAGACAGAAAGCTCTGGAGTTGTCCGTATCAGCATCCCACCGGGCTGCACCTGGGATGCAATTCCTACAGGCAGATTTATTTCAGTTATGCTTCATTCCTTGAGGCTTGTGGGCTCCCCCAGGATACTTTTGTCCTGTGCCCAACCCGGAGATCAAGTGGCCATCATTTGATACGGAAAAGAAGAGTAAAAGAAGATAAACTGGATGCAGATGGTGCAGAACACCCAGACAGCAGTTTAATTAATTGTCTTTAAATGTTAATTCAGAATAGTTTCCCTGAGTGGTCTTATATAGGAAAATTCTCGGTTGCCTTAAGCCACTTGCTTAACCAATAAGGTATTCTTAGTCCTGACCAGGAGCCTTGCACTGGGACAGTAATCAGGAATAATTAATTGGAAATAGCTCTTCTAAACCAGGCTGTACCTGCTGTGTTCTCCTGCGCTGCCCAACTCTGCAGGGACACCTTCCACTATTCCAGGTTGCTCCAGGCCCCATCCAACCTGGCCTTGAACACTTCCAGGGATGGGGTATCCACAGCTTTTCCGGGCAACCTGTGCCTCACTGCCCCACACTGGAAACAGAGAATCCCATTCCTGGTCAGACATGACCTCGTGTGACAGCAGCTTCGGCCACGGCTCTGTCCTTGAGTCCCCTGTTCTCTTGCCTTGGCTAAAACCATCCCGCAGAGCCTGTGTGCTTGTTACGTGCCAGGTTTGACCTCAGCCCAGTGAAATTTTTGGAGGTCTCTCCTTTCTGTGCTTTCAGCACATCCTCGACTATTTTCCTCCTGCATTCCCTCCCCGCCCCGAGGCAGCAGCCTTTGAGCAGTAATTCAGCTCGGTGTTCCTGCCGCGGCCAAAGGTGCCTGGGAGTGAGCACAGACGGATGAAATCCCTGTTATTTGGCTGTGCTGGAGCGGCGGAGCCTGCTGTGGGAGAGTTTTACTTTCCTAAAGTCGCAGCTTGGGGAAGTTGCTCCTAAAATGACGCTTGAAACGATACCCAGCAAAGCCACGGAGGAGACAGTTCGCTGCTGGAAATCACATTTCGCTCGGTGTCAGCAATTCAGGAGAAAACCATCTGCAGGAAATTACGATGACAATTTCCTCTTGGAGCGTGGAGGAATTACAGCTGTAATCGAGGAGGCAGCCAGCAGCCTCCTCTCCCCTTGCTTCTACCAATTGCTCTTAAAACTTTTAAGCCATTTGCCTGTACAGAGGTGTCTCTACCACACCCAGGAAGGGCAAGAAGTGATAACGTGCAGGGACATAACAGCTCAGCATTTGACAGCTAGACAGTGCGTATTGGAAATGAATTTTTCTGTAAGAAACACAGAGCAAAACTCAGGCAAATTGCAAAAAGCTGCAGGTTTACAACTCTCAATGTGTTCATGATGGTTTGGGGGCAAACCTGGTCTTGCCTGTTGAAGGCTGGTTCATGCACGTGTGAAGGTAACATTCATCAGAGGAAAGAAATAAAAACTTGGGTAGAAAATGTTCTCATGGGACACCATGAGACCAAGGGATCCCTTCAGGTCCACAGGACAGCACTTACATGGGCAGATGGTGACACGACATGGGGGAACAGTTTTAAACCAAAAGAGGAGATCTTAGATTAGATATTAGGAAGAAATTCTTTACTCCAAGGGTGGTGAGGCCCTGGCACAGGATGGCCAGAGCAGCTGTGGCTGCCCCATCCCTGGAAGTGTCCAGGGACCTGATTGGATGGGACCTGGTCTGGTGGAAGGTGTCCCTGCCCATGGCAGGGGGTTGGAACAAGATAAGCTTTTAAGTCCCTTCCAACCCAAACCATTCTGGTTCTGTGATTTCAGCAAATGGACACAGTGTGTGTCTCAATTCAGAGGCTTTTCTGTGAGGTTTTAGCCATCAATTTGTTGCCTGAGAAGATCTTTCCCCACCACCAGCTGCCTTAGCAGTTGTCAGCATCTTCCTGCTCATCCCAGCACTGCTGCTGGAGCTGAGGGGAGTTTGATTATGATTTAATCCAGGCTTTTAGAGGAGGGAAAAAAGAAAGTTTTGACAGTTCCATATATAGCCCTCTGACTCACCGATTTCATGTGTCAAACACTAAAGACGGGTTAAGTAGAATTAAGTTCTGGATTTATTATAAATAGGCATTAAGTAACATGAATGTATTACATTTGCATGAAAATATGGGCCCGATTCTCCAGTTTACCCCAGAGATTTTGTTTGACGTCGATGGGACACTCCAGAGTGGGAGCTCAGATCAGAGCCAGCCCAGCTCTGACCATCCCCTGCAGCCACCCATGGACTCAGTGAAACAGGGAAACCATTGCTGGAATCAGGAAAAGTTTACACTGCTTGCACAGATCAGAATTGGTCCCTTAAAATAGTACAAGGAGTTTTAGTTAGCCCCCAGATCTGCTGCTGAAGGAATAATTTCTCCATGTCAATCAGTGCTAAATGTACTTGTTAAATCAGGGAAGATGGGTTAAGTTGAAAATTACACAGAAAGTCACTTTTCTTCTGTTTCTCCCAGAAGTTGGAGATTTGTTGGATTGAGATGTTATGGACAATCTCATCCTGCTCCAAGTAAGATTCTGCTTAAAGGTCCATGCAGACAATGAAGTCACCCTCACTGAGAGCAGGTCTGACAGTCGGGCATTGTTTGGGTGAAAAGAGTCCTCTTTAGTAAAATCAATGCTTCTGCAATGAGGGAGATAGACACAGACTCTACCAAACCAGAGCCCTCCTGAATAGTTTAATTTACTCACTTGTTCGTTGCTAAACAATTGAGAATTGGTCCATGGAGAAGAGCACAAAAAGGACAGACAATATGGGCAGTATTTTGAGGCTGGACCAGTCCAAGCCAGGGAAAAACAGGATTTTGAGCCACCCGGTGGCATTGTTTCTGGAAAAATAATGTTCACCCCTGCACCTCTCCCTTTATTGGGAAGTGAAGGTTTGGCCCTGTTTCTGCTGAGGGTGAAGAGAAGGGATGTGCAGAATGACACAGCCAGGGCCACCGGGACTGAGTGACAACCTCACCCCTGGAGAGGTTGCTGTTATTATCCCACGGAGCTGTGGATCACGCAGGAACAGCATGAAAAGCTCTGGGAGCTTCCCCTGGCCCCAGTGGGACCCTCAGGCTCCGCTGCCTTCCCAGCACGGCTCTGCCCTCGCTTGTGATTTTTCTTATCGAACACCACACTCTGCTTTCTGCCGTGAATATGATTTCCAATTAAATGCCTCCTCAGAGCCTGTCTGGCTGGGAATTCACCTGGAACTTGGTGGCTGGGTTGTTAACTCATCAAAGTCTCCGGGATAACGGGGAGGTGCCGGTGCTCTGGTCGGGGATTTTGCTCGTGGCTTTGAACTCGCCGCAGCTCTGCAAACTGGGACAGGCTGCCCTTTGCTCACCTTCAGCACTGCTCTGTTCCCCTTCATCCCACAGCTGAGTAAGCAACTCCAGGGCTGCAAAATACAGCCCCTGTGCTCCTGCCCTCCAGGGATCTCAGCATCTGCAGAGTCCCTGGGAAGGAGCTGGCCACGCGCTCCGGCTTACAGGGAACGGATTATCATGGCTCTTATGACTCAGTCCACAGTTCCCATGTGCTTCCCTGCATGGAAAGGAGAGAAGCAGGCATGAAGCCTCAATTTGTCCCCTAATTGTCTTCATAATTGGTCTCTGTCCACAGAGATGTTCCCCACGTGGGAAGCTGGCAGTGCCAACCATTCCTGCTCTCCCGACAAGGAGCACCTCGAGGGTGTCTGGATGCCGAGGGCGGTGGCAGTGATGTGGTGATGGTTGCATCTTCATGAGTAAAACACATAAAAAACAGGTTGGAAGCCCAGAAAGCCAGATGTGGAGCTGGGAAGGATGGAGAGGGAGTGGCAGCCATGATCCAAAGTCCTGTTGGAGCAAAAGGCTTTGAATTCCAGGTTATGGGTCAATTCAAACACTGCAAAGGGAAGAACGGGCAAAATGAGGATTTCTCTTTGCTGTGGACACTCAGCCAGGGAGGTGTTGGAGCATGTGCTTCAGGGCTGGTTTTGGGGCATGGAAACCCCTTTGGTCCATGTAGTGTGGCATCCTCCTTGCTCAGTCCTTTTTGGTGATCCATGGAGCACCATCCACACCCCGTTGTTGTGATGCTGCCATGGCAACCAGGCCAGCGAGTGTTCCACAGAGCCTGGGGCAGTGCAGGATGGGATGGGGACCAGTTCCTTTCTAGGTTCTCACCTCTCCTACTGGAGATAGGGGTGGATCTTTGAGAATACTCGCCCGCCACCGTGGTTCTGTCTCCTGGCTGGAGAGGAACTGCAGTGCCCTGTGGGGGCTGAGCAGGGTTGGAGGGTACAGGGAGAGCCGGGGGCTGCAGTGTGGCTGCTGGGGACCAGCTCTGGGGGTAAGGGATGCAGGGTCCACTCTGGTGCCCTCCTGGCATCAGTGGGATGGGGGGCGGAATCCAGGTGTTCTGCAGGGATTCTGCCCACTGGCAGAGGGTGGGGGGGGACTGGCCTCGCTGGAATTTCTATGGAAACCCAGGTACCGAACGGGGTGGAACAGCTCAAACCATCTGTTCTTCCCCTACTTATAAACTCGATAATTTCACGATGACATCACTAAAAATGCTCTCCTTTTATTCCTCTTGCAGCCATCTGTGATGGTTTCCTCATGTGCCAAACACGCGAGCGGGTGCTGAGGGATAGGCAGGAGGACACAGCCACCCCATTACTCCCGTTCCATCTCTTCCCTTGGAAAGCAATCCTGTACCTGCGGAGTTTCACTTGTTCCCTTCCCGAGGCATCTACAGAGCAACCGGCAGAGTTAGACCAGAAAAATGAAGGGCTCAAAGGTAAAAATGAAGGACAAACTAAAGCTGAACTTCACAGGGACTATGGAGGATCTGCTGTGGGGATTTTACCCGTGGAAATACAGGGTGGGGACCCAGGTTTGCTTCTGCCAGCAAGGTGCTGGGTTGCAGGGGGGCTGCTTCTGCCTGCCCTCCTGTGCCAGGGATGAGGCCCTGGCCTGAGATTTGGGTGTTGAGAGAGGCAGAGTTGGGGAATATGGGCCAGCTGAGGACACAGGTCGTGGTGGGTCCAAGTGCCACAGCTTCATTGCTGGGCAGTTTCTCAGCTAGAAGTCACCTTCCCATGGCTGGAAATGGGAGCACTCCTGCTCCACTCCTGGGCAAAGTCAGCTGGCTTCATCTGTGTCCTCAGCATGAGTGGCTCTGGTTCTGACTCACGTGGTCCTCGCGGTTGTGCTGGGTGATGAAAAGGTGACAACCTGCCATCACCCGCCCTCCTTGCCGGTGGAAGTCTCTCCCTGTCCTGGAATTGAGGTGCTGGCTCCAGCTCAGCCAGCACTACCTGTTTTGGGTGGTGATGGTGCCAAGTGCCAGGGAAGAGCTGGAGCTGGTGGTGCCACTCACCCGCTGCCACTGCCGGCTGTGTCTGCCCGAGTGACCAAACCCTCTGTGTCTGTGGCAGAGGAGAGACACCTCGGTGAGCCGGGACCTCTCGGAGCTCCCTGCGAAGGAGAAGGAGAGAAGGGCTAAAGCGGAGATCAGGCAGCTGCAGACCCATTTCCACCACACAGCCTACAAGAGGAAGTTCTACGATGCCGATATCTGGCGGCAGATGCAGGCTCAGGAGTGAGTACGGCTCTGCTCGGCCGCCCGGAGCTTGGGAAGCTCCTCCATGCCGAGATCACAGACTTGTAGAATCCCACAGGCAGGGACACCTTCCACTATCCCAGGTTGCTCCAAGCCCCATCCCACCCGGCCTTGAACACCTCCAGGGATGGGGCAGCTGCAGCTTCTCTGGGCAGCCCGTGCCAGGGCCTCACCACTCTCTGAGTAAAGAATTTCTTCCTAACATCTAATCTAAATCTCTCCTCTTTTAGTTTAAAACCATTCCCTCTTGTCCTATCACTATCTGCCCATGTGAAAAGTTGACCCCTCTTTTTCTGAAGAGATCTGGGGACCACAGATGGGATGTGCTAAGTGTCATTTGTCGTTCCATTTTTACAGAAAAGCAATAGATGATCTGAAACAAGAACACAGACATGTGACACTAACGCTGAGCCAGATCTATTCCCCAAGTAATGTGCTGCTGGAAAACAGAAATCGTATGAAGGTCCAAAGCCTTTTGCAGACCAGAAATCAGAATGATGCCCTGATCAAAGAAAGAAAAGCCTTATTAGCTGACCTGGCCAAGCAGGTAAGAGCATCTGGGCTGTTCCCTGCCTGAGCACAGTAGAGCAAAGTCACAGAGTGAGACCTGTGGCTGACACTCCTCAATGTAAAACACATTTAATTCAGGCCTTGGAATATTCCTCCTGGCAAGTGACACATGACAATGACAAATGGATAGCGCCAGGCTCCCATTCAAGTCAGCAGCACTGACTGGAAAAGTGGGGTTGGACTCTCAACCTTGTTGTCCCACTGGTCCCTGCAGCCTCTCTGTGATGGCACACACCAGTCTGGGGCCACAAACATCCCTCTCCTTCTCCCTTCACTTTTTTTATTCTCCTGGAAAGGAGGTAAAACTGGAACATTTGTGCTGCCTGAGACGTGGCAAACAGAGAGCAGCAGCATCTGAGGGATGTCCCATCCCTTTTCCTGAGGACATCCTGGTTGGATTTGGGCAGCAGCGAGGTGGGAGGCCAAGGGAAACGTGGGGCTGTGGAAGTGCCAGGTCCCTTCAGCCTTGTGCTGTCAGGCAGCTGCCCATGCTGGAAGTCAGGGAACACGCTCGGATGGTTTGTGGTTGCTGCAGGTGCTGCAGAGCTTTCCCAACAGGGTTAGCTCTCCGTCAGGGATGATAACTCTGACTTGGCTGAGTCATCCCTCCCCCACCTGCCCCCCGCTTCGCTGTTCTCCAACTACTTCATTCTTCTGGATTTATTCCCTCTGGCAGCTCCCCACTTCTGGCAAAAGTTTTCCTCCGTTCATTCCCAGGGAGGACCGCACAGATCCCTGCCTGGCCAGCAAAATACCCCTACCAAAACTCCATCCTCATTGCCTCTTCCACTCTACAGAGTGCTGCTGTGCTGTGTTCAGCACCTGCTGGAGTTCCCTCCAAAAGCAGCTGCACTTCCTTCATGACACAAAAATAAACCCATTCCCAGTTACAGTTTATGTTTCTGCGTGTGCAGGATGGGATCCTTTGGGATCAAAGCTGCTTCTATAACTGCAAGCTCATTAATGACATGGTTGCTGTAGTTCAGGTCAACAGAGGGGATTTTCTTTGGCTCTGTGTCCTGACAAGAGTCCAGAACCTAGGGGTGGAGATTATAATTCCTGGTTTTTTTCCCTGTGTGTGTGCAGGTACTAGAACTGGAAAAAAAGATTGTGAAGCAAAGAGAGATAACATGGAGGGTGTTGGAAGCAAAGAGTCACAAACACCTGCAGAAGAAGATTGAAATACTGGAGATGCGCCTAAGCCATGTAAGGAGACATTTTGGGGACTTTTGGAGAACCTGTATGGGGCCACACAGGGGCCTGGGACCTTTTTGTTCAGGACAAAGCACGGCGGTGCCAATTTATTTGAAGGACACAAGCTGCATAAATCACCTGGCTTGTTCCCCTGGCCTGATCATTCCCAGAATATCCCAAGGGCTCCTTCAGGCTTGGTGACCCAAAAGCAGCGCTTGTGCCGTGCCAAGAGGCCTGAAGCTCTGCACCTGTTTAGTGCTCACACCGAGCTGCCCGGAGCCACCTCGCCTCGGACAACGCCAGCTCCAGGTCTCTGCTGGGATCGACCTGGTCTTCTGCTGCCTTTCCTCTCTTGGGGAGGAGGAGAGTGCAGGGCCAGCTTCAAATCTCTTGGGCTGTGTTTGACCCTGACCCAGCCAAGGTCTTTAAGCAGCGACCTGAACCCCCCAGACCTCCACCGGTCCCACGCCTTCTGCTTTGCTGTCCCCAGGTCACCGTCCATTACAACACCATCCTGACCCGGAACAACCGGCTCCGGGAAGAGACCGTGAGCCTGCAGATCCAGAAGGCCATTTATGACAACGCCTACTGGAAGCTGGAAAAGCAGCTGGCTGAGCAGAATAAAATGCTGAACGCTGCCATCGAGCAAGCCACGGAAGACTACGAGCAGTGGTGCGTGGCCTTGTCGGCCCCCTGGGCACAATTTGGGGCTGATGGGTGATGCCAGAGATGGATATTGAGAGACCAACTGAGTCTTCAGAGAGAGGATTCAGTGCTCTCATCTAGAGCTGGGTGCTAAGGTTTGGGTGCCTGGTCAGCATGGGGAGACTGGTACCTCCAGGGTGTTTTATTACACCTATCCCAGATGTTTCTTGGGATGGGCTGAATTGCCCTGTGGAAGAATCTCTTTCTCCTGAGTCCCACCCGAGCTGGGTGCTACGCCTGAGCACAAAACCCCAGCAAAAGCTGTGTTAGTTGGCTGCTGGCCTTGGACTAACACCACTGTTGGATGAGAGCTGGGAACAGGCACAGCCTCACAGGGGCTTTGGCGGGTCAGGCACAGGGATGCATGGGAACGGCCGGGAATACACGTACACACGGTGTGAGCGCTGCTGCCTGTGCGCAGGATGGAGGATCTGGGGCGGATCTCGGACATTCGGGAGGTGCGCTTCAAAGAGACCATCCAGTATAACCTCAGGGTGCTGGAGAGGAAGTGTGCCCTTCACCAGGAGACCAGACTGAAAAACTTCTTCCTCGCCAAATGTACAGATCTCTCTGGCTTGAAGGAACAGGCCAAGCAGAGAGAAGGTATCAGAGGAGAATGTGTGAGACTGGGACCACAAACACGAAGTTGGTGGGGGGGCTGCTGCTGGTGGTTTATAGCACTGCCCCCAAAGGCAGGACACCTCCCTGCTCACAGGCTCCCCCACCCAACCTCCACCCTACAAGCAAAAAGGCTGAACAGTGATAATTGAATGAGACCACCCAGCACTGAGCGTCTCGGGGTGCCCTCGGGACGAGGAGCTGCTCCTGTGTGCACCCACGGCTCCTTTTATCAGAGAGCCACAGAACGGTTTGGGTTGGAAGGGACCTTTAAGTTCACCCCATTCCCACCCCTGCCACAGGCAGGGACACCTTCCACCATCCCAGGTTGCTCCAAGCCCCATCCAACCTGGCCTTGGACACTTCCAGGGATGGGGCAGCCACAGCTTCTCTGGGCAACCTGTGCTAGGGCCTCAGCACCCGCACAGGGAAGAATTTCTTCGTAACATCTTATCTAACCTAATCTAATCTAATCATTCTGTCCTCCTGGTAAGGGATCCCATGGTGTTTGCTCCATTCCCATGAGCTCCCTGCTTCATTTCCTGGTGAAATAAGCACCCTCTGCCCCTCCAGCACTGCTCCCCCCTGCCCCAGCACTGCACCAAACCCCACAGCACTGCAGGGAGGGCTCTGCAAAGGGCAACCACGGCTCTCTGTGTCTTTCTCAGCCTTTGAGGCAGCTGAGAGGGCCAAGCAGAGCCAAAGGGAGAGCTATGAGGTGGCCTACAAGCAGCTGCTGGAGGTGGCGGAGGGAGACATTGACAATTTCTTGGAGGAGTTCCTTGAAACGGACAGGAGATTCTTCATTCTCTTCGGCTATGCCGTCAGGCTGAATGTCAGGAATGAGGGTCTCAGGCAGAAGATCCAGGAGATCCAGGTCTGTTCCGGGCTCTTCATGTCTCCCCTTTCCAGCCACCGCTTTCGGGTCGGGGTGGGTTTGTCCTCTCCCGAGCGTCCGGCATCACTGCCCACGCCAGAGCCTGGCTCCAGCCACACAGATGGGATTAGGGGGATGCAAAGGAGCAGCCTAAACTATAACTCCGCTGTGTTGTCAGAGCTAAACGCGTCTCAATGCTGCCACCGTGTACCCAGCAAAAATACTGCAGTGTCTTCTCCAACCCTGTGGGGCTGCCTGGAGTGGGAAGTGGGGTCATCCATCCCCTGGGATGTCCCTGCTTCCAGGGCTGAGGGATGTCCCCAGGCTCCGTTTGGCATCCCTGCTAGGCATTCCATCAGTGCCCCCTCCACGTGCTCGTGTTCCCACAGGACAATATGATGGCCATCACGATGGAGCGGGAACAAGCGGAGATAACCCGGACTCATGTCCTGCAGGAGCTGGAGGTAGGGAGGCCGTGAATTCCCTCTGGAAGGACAGCAGATCCCTGTCTGTCCCAGCACTTTTCCCGGGGAGTCTGGTCCTGTGAATGCTGCTCTGGCCAGTGGCTGGAGAGGAGTGGGCAGAAAAGGGCCCTGCAAAGGTTTTGGCAGCTCCGAGGATGAGAGGGGGACTGTGGGGCTCCTGCCAGCCCTGGTCCAGCATGGAGAGCTTGGGATATTCAAGAACTGTCTGGACACAGTCCCGTGCCATGTGCTCTGGGATGACCCTGCTTGAGTAGGGGTTGGACCAGCTGACCCACTGTGGTCCCTTCCAACCTGACCCGTGCTGGGATTCTGTGATTCTGTCTCCACTGGGGTGGTGGGATCAGCCAGGGGCTGGTGTGACACCCAGCAAAACCTTTGCTCATAGGCAAAATTAACAGAGACCACTGAGGAAGCCAACCAGTACGAGAACAAATGCAAAGAGAGCAGCAAACTCCTGGGAATGATCCAATCCCGCATCGAGACCCTCTTGAAAGAACTCGACTGTGACACTACAAAAAGAGTGAAGCCTCTTGGGGAAAGCTTGGTGCCAGTTTTTGGTAGGTCAGGGCTGCTCATCTTCCCACACCATGTGCCCTGGGCCGTGTGTGTCCACCTCTCGCTCACACTGTGTTTTAATTGAGCTTTTTTTTCCCCTCCTGTCCCAATGTGTCCCCAATGTGAATTTGCAGTGTCAAATTCCCAGCAAATTAGGGAGCTAAGTTGGCTGTATAAACATCCCAGTGGGCCCCCAAACCCTCATCTTGGCTCTGGGTATTGAAGCAAGGGGGGTGTGAGCCTCTTCTCCCAGGCAGTCAGCAACAGGACAAGCGGAATTGCACCAGGGGAGGCTCAGGTTGGACATTAGGAAAAATTTCTTCGGTGAAAGAGTGGTCAAGCATTGGAACAGGCTCCCCAGGGGAGTGGTGGAGCCACCATCCTTGAAGTGTTCCAAAAACAAGTGGATGTGGCACTTTGTGGTAGGGTTTAGCAGGCATGGGGTGTTCGGCTGGAGGTTGGACTTGGTGATCTTGGAGGTCTTTTCCAACCTCAGTGACTCTGTGATTCTATGATTCCATGACCCAGCCTTGTCCTGGGGAGTCAGGCTGCCCTCAGGGAAGCCAATGGATCCCCTGCCCCGCGAACAGCCTGGGTTTGGGCAGGGTCCTGGTGCAGGGAGGCTGTGGGACACTGCTCCTTCCCACCCAGGTCCCGTGGAGGACAAGATCAAAGAGTTCCTGCTGAGGGAGTCGGTGCTGCGCTACACGGCCCTGGACCGCGCCCAGCGCTCCCAGTCCTTCATCAGCCCCCTCCAGGGAACCTCCGGCCACCTCTGGGTCATGGACCGGACCAAGCTCTGCCCATCAGCCCCAGAACTGGACATCATTGACCCCAAGATCGGTGAGTGGGGAGATGGGACAGAGGGGCCGTGGCCAGGCAGTGGCCATTCCCCAATTCCCACCCCCCGGGTGCCTGGCCAACTCCTGCTGCTTCCCAGTCCATCCCCACCAGCCTGTCCTGCCCCACCGGGCGTGTATGAGTCCTGTAAAGCTGTGTGTTATGGGGTTTCCATTCTCTTGGGCAGCGGAAGAGCCGCTGGACCGGGCTCAGCTGCGTCAGATGATCATCCGGAGGCACGAGGAGGAGCTGGCCAACCCCCGCAGCACGGCCAAGAGGAGGAGGAGACAATCGTCCAAGAGCCCATCCGGGACGAAATAAAGGAGCAGTTTCATTCTTGAGCTTCTGCCTCCCGGGCACCATTCCTTCTCTGAAAGGAGCCCAACACCTTCAGAAGCTCACCAGGTGATATTTTGGCACGGCTTCGCCCACTGCCGGCAGCACCTGCAGCCAGGGGCAGGATCAGCTGCTCCCTGGCAGGGCGACATCCCTGTCACACAATCCCACGTGCTTCCCACAGCCAGGGATGGGGACCACTGTCCTGATCCTGCACCGTGCCTGCCTGAGCGGCCCGAGGCCTGCAGGTGGGATGCAGGGGGATGAGTGTGCTCAGGGGGTGCTCCCTGCTAAGCTGGCAGAAGCTGGGAGCTCTCCACTGCCTGAAGTAAATCTGAGCTCAGCGCTGGCCCTGAGACCAGGTGGGACGGGCACAGCCCAGTGAGGAACAGGCTGGTTGGGGCTGGGAATGGGAGACAGCGAGGCAGAGGGACTCATGGGCATGCAGGGGTGACATGGAAATAGGTCTGGGATGCTGAGGCCAGCAGGGTCTGGAGGGATCCGAGGGCTCCCATGGGGCACAGACACACCACACGAGCCCAAGCACTGCTCACACCAGCAGCTGGATTTCCTCTTGCCAAAAGGCAGTTTAATGTGCATGCCATTCCCGTGCCAAATTCCCAGGCACATGCCTCTCCAGGGGAAGAGGAAAGGGAACCCCCGTGTGACCTAGGAAGAGGCGATCTCTCAGTGCCAGCCCCAGCCCTGAGCCTGGGCTAGTCCTTCTCTTCACCGTGAGTGATGACATGGACCAGGTTCTTGTAATCCAGGTTGCCAGACATGTCCGGAGGGAAGGCCGCGAACATCTGATCGATCTGCCAGGGCAGAGCAGGGTGAAAAGGTGGCATGGAAGGGGTTTGGGACCAGGGCTGGAAGGAGGGATGGGGTCTGTTGGGATGGAGGGCATGGGAGGCTGGCAGAAGGTGGGAAGGATCTCATACCTCTTCCTGGGAAAACCTCTCCCCCTGTGTCATCAGCATTTCTTTGATGCTGCAAACAAGAGAGCCTGGTGAGCACTGGGGAGGTCTTGGTGGGGACAACCCCCTTGATCCCTGCCCCAGGTATCCCTGCACTCACTAGGCAGATTTCAGGCCTTTCCCCTCTGGATCAAACACCTTGAATGCATTCAGGATCGTCTCCTCCGGGTCGGCACCTGCGGGTGACAAAGCCATGGCCATTGGAGATGGCGAAGTAGGAAGCCAGCTGCAGCCTCCTGCTTCCCCCAGCCTCGGGGGGAAGAAGGGGAGCAGACTGGAAAGTGGGGTCCCTGCAGGAATGCTGCCCCTGAAGCTGGAGACTCGAGTGAAGCTGGTGGCATGCAGAGAGGCAGATGAAGGGTCACGGTGTGAGCGCAGAGCAGGCGGTGTCGCCACCGCTCCGGCATCCGGCCTTTATCTAATCTTTGGAGTGTATTTATAGAGCTCCAGGCACAGCCCTTGGGGCCTCTTGGAGATCTGCAGGACGCTGCATTCCTTGGGTTAAGTACATCATTCAGGGTGCAGCCGGATGGGCCGATGGGTCAAAGTCTGGCTGTAGCCAGGGTGGCCACTGGTGCCACCGCTGGTGTCAGAGGCCCCGAGGTGCTGCAGGAACTCCTGTCCCCTCTTCCTATGGGGACAGCAGCAGCACAGCCACTTGGGTTTTTTTAATGGTTGGGGAAACTGAGTCATGGAGTCCATTTCATACCCCTCGACAGGTTAGGGAGACATGGGATGAGATCTGGATCTCTGGACTTAGGGATGGTTGGTATTGGAAATCAGCAGGAGTTTTGGGGCACAGGGATGCCACTGACCACCCCCCGGCTCCCCAGGTGCCCTCTCACCCTTGAGCTTCTCCCCAAACATGGTGAGGAACACGGTGAAGTTGATGGGGCCGGGTGCCTCCTTTATCATCTCATCGATCTCCTCGTTTTTCACGTTCAGGCGCCCTGGGGAGAGCAGCTTTGGGTCAGCCGTGTGTCCGTGTCCAGCTCTATGGGCTGGGGACTAAAACACACAGCCCAGGACCCTTCCCTGAGGGTATTCCCCCCACCTGGGGAAAGTGGCACACCCCTTAGGAGCCACCTCTGACAAGGAATGGAGGTAGCAGGAGTGAGGGTGGGAGAATCATCTCCAGCTCTGGTTTCTCCAGGATCGCAGAAAAGAGGGATGCAAAGGACTGAGCTGTGCCGCTTCCTTCCCTCCCTGCCCTGTGGATCAGCCTGTTTCAGCCCTCCTCGGGGGGTGTTTTGTCTCAAAACCACCAGCACTGTGGTCCTCTCTGACCCCCAGAGCCAGAAGATAACAGGACTGAGCGCCTACACCCTTTTCCCTGAGGCTGGGTTGTCCCTGGGACTCCCCGGCCCCATTGCTGATTCATGCTGACCTCTGATGGGACAGCCAAGCTCGTGGTGTCACAGCCTCCCACAAATCCCACAAATCCCCTTAATACCCACACCCCCCGGGATGCCGTGGGATGGGCACAGCCAGGTGCTTCTAAGCACGGGAAAGGCAGGGAGCATTTGGCTGTGTAATCCAGGAGCTGGCTCCAGTAGCAGTGGGATAAACCAGCGCTGCTGTGGGAGCTGCTCCGGGTCACCCGTGCGGGATCTCCCAGGGTAACAGGCTCGGGTTTGGATCAGGAGGGTTTTGGCAAAATGGGAGATCTGGTTAATGACAGGGGCTTGGTTCAAGGCGGGGACACCCTTTTCTCTCATTTAATGTTGGCAAAGCTGTTGGGGAGGGGAGGCTGCTCGAAGGGGCCTCACCGAGGGCAGCAAAGGTGTCTCTCAGATCCGCCTTGTCGATGAAGCCGTCCCGGTTCTGATCCATGATGGTGAACGCCTGGAAGCACAGGGGGAGGGCAGGGAGCACAGGGAGAGGGAGAATTGTCAGCCTTTGCAAAGGCTTTAGTACCTTCCTCCTTCTCCCTTCGGCTTGGATGGGTCAAGGGCACTTTGAGCCCGCCGAGGATGGGGCTCTGAGGACCTCACCCACCCTAATCCAGCACAATCCTGCACCCTGGAGCTATGGAAACCCAAACCCCAATGCTGTACAAACCCTTTCCTGGGCCAAACCCACTCATCCCACTATGAGACCAGGGAGAGAGGCCAGCCTGAGCCATCAGCTCCTCCAAGTGGGGCCCGTTATCCCTGGAGCTGGAATCTACAGAGGACCATGTGCCTGCCATGCAGGGGGTAAGAGCTCCCAGCAGGGCCGGCGGGAGCGAGCTGGGAGATGTTCTCCAGCTCCCCTGGATGCTGCCGGATCCTCTGCAGGATGCGTGCTCCTCGGAAGCTCGGAGGCGATGCCGGATTTAACGGCGTCACTGAGTTGTTATTCTCACTTTTAAAATAAAACGACCCAAAACCGGGCATGCTGCCTCCTGGTGTGACCCAGCTGTCACTTGAGAGCACCAAGGAAGGCGCTGAAGGTCACATCGCATCAAGGACCCTCGGTCCTTCCCACCAAATCCACCTACCTCCTTGAATTCCTGGATCTGGGCCTGCTCGAACATGGAGAAGACATTGGAATTAGCGCCTTCAATCCTCTTCTTGGCTTTCTTGGGTGCCTGCAGGGGTCCAAGTATGTGCCATTAACTCCCTGGCTTTTTATGGGGTGGAATAAATGCATGAAACTGCCCTATTCTTAGTCATGACTCCTTCGTGGTAGCTCTGGGGCTGTGGCTCTCTTCCCTGGGGATTTGGTTGTTCCCCCCTGCAGCTCTGGAATACTGAGGGGCATTAAGATTCCTGCTTAAATTGCAGCTCCCGGTGAATTTAGCCGAATAGGTCCAAGAAAAGCTGAGAAGGGAAATCGCTCCTCCCAAAGGCAAGTGAAAGGCTCAGCACTGGGGTGAGATATCCCCCTTGGAACCCCGGCTTTGGGAGCACTGCTGAAGTTGCACACAAGGGCTGTGGTCGGTCGGTGCTTCTTTACCCTGCTGTGCACATATTAAAATGTGGCTTAATTAAAAATCTGCCTTCTCCTGCACTGAGGCTTGAAACAACCAGAAATGGGTCAATGTGTGTTTGAAAGAGGAGAGAAGGACAGAGCCCCTGGGCGTCCCACCCTGCCCATCATCCCTCATTCCTGCTCCTGCGGCTGTTTCCTCTCACGGGGGTCTGCCAGGAGGAGGGGTTTTGGGGGAACAAAATGGACCTTCCCCTCACTGCATGAAGGAAGGGAAAGGAGAAAAATGGCATTTGGACCCCAAAACGGTCTGCCCTCATTAGAAAGCTCTGCTAGCATGGGAGACACCTCTCTATTCCCTGCAGGATGCTGCTGATCCAGCTGCCTGCTCCCCTATTTGCTCACCCCCTTTACAGGGCAGGAAGTACCCTTGGCCCTCAGCTCCCTGTTGCCTCCATCTCTCCCTGCCTGTTAAAGCCATCCTGGTGGAAAATCTAATGGATTTTATCCCTTCCTGCTGGAGCTTTGGGCTCTCGGTACTCACCATGGCTTCGCTCAGCCGCCGATGTCGCTGCGAGGGGTGTCCCGGAGGCACTCCCTGGCTCCCCCCGGCTGAAACAATAAATACCCCCCCCCTCGGGGTTAAAAATAGCCCCATGCCCACTTTTGGCTGTAATAGGTAAATTGGCCACCCCCAACCCTGTTGTCTCTGCCTTTCTGTGTGCCTCTCTCTCTAATCTGGAATAGCAGCTCGTTGTTGTCAGCGGCTGACGTGACATGTGAGCCCGGGAGGGTTTCAAGGTTAACCAAGCGCCGGGCGGCCCCGGCTCCCACACTGGGGATGCTGACCCGGCACCGCACGGGGACGATCCCACCTGCCTTTGTCACTCGGGCTGGGGCCGGGCTTGTCCCCTCTGCGGGGACATGCGGGGAGGGCTTGGCCCCAGGGGACCCCCCTCGCTACAATCACCCAAGCCTTGGGACGTGGATGTTTTTCCTCGGGGCTTCCAGGCGTCTGAGGGAGCCTCGGTGCCCCATCGCAGGGTTGGCATGGCAAAGCTGGGAGCTGCTTGGCTGCTGGAGGCAGAGGAACCCCCCTGGCCTGGGGTGCCCTCCCTTGGGATGCTCCAAGAGCAGAAGCAGCTGCCCGGTCACCCTGCCTGTGGCCGCATGGGGACATCCTGCTGCAGCCCCATCCCAGAGCGCTGGGGTGGGGCCGGAGGCGGATGCTGAGCTCCCACAAAGCCGGGCAGGCACGAAGAGCTCCTCTCTCAAGTGTCACCCCCCACTGGGGCACCTGTCACCCAGTTAAGCCAAGCATTTGCTCGCCCTGGTCCCAGGAGGATACACTCATTTAACTCTCCCCATCCCGGGCTCTGTCCCGGGGGCACATCCTGCAGCACTCACACTGCCCGGACACTCTGGCTCAGCATTCCTGCAGCGAGAGCCAAGGAACCCACGGGCAGGCAGGCAGCAATCCCACAAAACCTCTTCCATGTCTGCTGCCCTTGTGGAGGAGGACTGGTGGCTGCCAGGACCGGGCTATTCGGTGGTTCCCTTTTGTCTTCAGTATTTTTAGCCGGTTCATTTTATCTCCCCTCCCTCTTGCCTTGCCCGGGATGCGGTCGGGGTTGGATGCGCGGGGTGGGAATGGTGCTGGCAGCCCAACGATGCCCATCAGCCCCCCAGGCTCTGTGGTGCCTGGCATGGCCATGACCCGGTGGCCTGGGGGGCTGGTGGCCTTGCTGCCCGGCATCGTCCCCTCCACATGCTGAAGAGGGTGGTGGGCGAGCGGAGAAGGCTGGGACGGGGCTGGGAACAAAAGGGATTGTGAAACCAGATCCCTGGAACTCCGGGCTCTGCCCAGACACTGCCCTTGTTCTCCCAGAGGTCACAAATATCGTGTTTAATCCCTGGCACTCGCCGCCCGGCTGCCACGGCCGAGCCAGCAGGGATGGCATTACGGGGAGGATTTCATCAGGCAGCAGGGAAATGAGTAGGGAAAGGTGCCTGGAGACGAGAAAACTCCTGATCCGGGAATGACCACCTCGTCTGGACAGAGCTGCAGCTCAGGGAAGGGATTTCAGGATGGGGTATGGGGACCGTGTGAGCAAAAGCAAAGGAGAAAGAGCCGTGGGGCCAGAACCGGGGCCAGGAGCAGCCCCGGGCACAGCCGGGGATGAGGGGGATCAATCTCGGCACGGACGTTCCCTCCTCCTGCCAAGTTCAGCTGGATTCATTGTCCAGCCGAGCCCAATTACCTTAATTTGTGGCATTAAGGAAAAATCCATAAGCATCAGGGAAGTGATGTGTAGTGGTTTCCCAGGACTGGTGGCCATGGAGCCACCGGCGCCGCCCGGGCGCTGCCCGTCCCCGTCTGCAGCTCCGTGTCCGTGCCCGGCTGCAGTGCAGGAGGCAGCCCTGGAGCTGTGGAGATCTCCCAGAATATTCTTTTTTTCGGGAATGACGAGTTGTGCCTGCCCAGCCTGGAAGAGGCCGGAGCTGGGTGTGTCCACGGTGTTGCCCACGTTGTGGCTGGGGTGAGATGGTGACTGGGGGCCTGGAGGGGTTGGTGGTGCTGAGGGTGGCACAGAAATCCGGGATGGGGATGGGGTGCAGATGGCTGCCTGGGCTTCTGCTGCAGTTTGTAAGACGGTGCATCTGCTCCACTGCTCACTTCTTGCTGTCAGCTGAAATCCTCCGTGCTGCACGGGCCGGATCCTGCTCTCCCGTGAGGATCCTGGTCCAGCCTGCACATGCAAGTGCCTCCAGGCACATCACATCCTTCTCCTGCTGTGGATATTGGGGGGCTTGTCGGCACCCAGGAAAACCTGAGTGCTTTAAATATGTCTGTACGCACATATCTGCCTCTGGAGCCCTGTAGTGAACAAAAGAGCTGAGGGAAGTGGCTGCAGCCTGTGAATGGATGTCAAGGAATAACACACGTATCCGTGCCGTGGCAAAATCAAGCGTCGTCCTTTCTTATCTGCAAAAGAGGCTGTGTTTTACATGAAAAAGCCTTTCTAATTAATAGGCCAGCCCCTCTTGAGCTCGATAAAAAACGGAGTCAAAAGGATTTGATTAACCCCCGCTCTCCGCCGGGCGCGTGCTCTGCCTGAGCGAGACCCGGCCGAGTCCTGCCCGGGGCCGATAACAGCTCCCCGAGTCCCGGGGATCCCAGCGCATCCCGGCACCCCCGGCTCCGAGCACCCACACAGCGGTTTGGGGGTGTCCAGCCCCAGGGCTGGCCAAGCACAGCCAGCTGGGAGTGCCAGGATGCTCCAGAGCCGGCCCGTGCCGCCGCTCTCCCCGCGCCGGTTCCTTATGAATATCCTTTGCTCCAGCCAGTATTTTTTTCTGTGATCAGACACATTTGACTAAACTAATACATATGTATACACACCGGGACGTTCCCATCCAAACCAATGTAAATTACCTCTGACCAATACATTTTCCCGGGAAATCAATGCATTTTAACACTGGATAATATTTATGAAATTGAATTTTTTATTGAAGCTAATGCAATTCCCTTCTGTTTTATGCATTTTTATTAAACTAATGCATTTTAAATTAAACTGTTGTATATTAACTACAACGGCTGTTGGTACTTACAGTAAAATAATATATGTTTGCTGAAATCAATACATATTCCAAACCTGGGAATTTCCAGTTAACAAGGCTATATCAAATATAACAAATGCATGTAGCTACTTAATTTGGTGCTTATATACACTGGCTGCTATATTTGTTTATTGGTAATGATTATTTTAAAGAGGGAAAGCATATTAAAGGTAGAAAGATGGATTCCTGTGCAGCTCGGAGCCGCAGTTGGAAGCTGGCAGAGGTGGCAGCCCCATCCCTGATGCTCACATTGAGGGGAGCCACGGGAGTGACCCACGCGCCCTGGTGCTGGCTGGTGGCTGAAATTCATCTCCTCTGCCACAGTTGGCCTCTGTGCCCTCCATCACATCCCTGTGCCTCAGTTCCCATTGTATAAGCTTTTGGGGACATCCTTCCCTTGCTCCCCACACTGCCCCACAGCCCCTTTCTGCTGGCAGCATCCTCAGGAGCTTTTCGAGGGTTTTATCCCTCTCCCCTTGATGTTCAGAAGTTTCCATGTGCGACAGCTTATTCTAGACAGATTTGATTCAGCGGCTTTGCCTGATTCAGCTCCGTTTTCCCTTGGAAGGTTACACCACCGTGGTTATGGCCAGGAGTCTGGGGAAGAGCCGCCACCTGCCAAACAGAGCCAGGGAGCGGCTCTGAGGATGGGGACGGGGACAGACAATTCCCTGTCCCTGAGCTCCCGGTCTGTCCCGAGGCTGTGCCCTGCGCTGAGAACAGGATGTGGTCCCAGGAGGAGGTGGCCGTCCTGGCCTCCCGAGCCGCAGCATTGACAGGGAAAGCCATAAATAGCGGCGTTATGCTCCGCGCGCACGCGAGCGGCGCCGGAGTTGAGATAATTTGGGCGAAGCAATACAAGAGGAAAATTAATTAAAGAGCGTGTGCTAATTGTAGGGAGAATGTGCTTGGAATAAGCAGCCGAGGCAGAAAGGCGGCCGGCGGAGGGGCCCGGGCACCATCCCCGCGCATCCTGGGGCAGCCGGGGGGCGGCGAGGGCCGAGAGCGGGCACGGCTCAGCGCACGGGGAGCCGAGGGTGCTGTGACCCCCCCCGCGGTGCCTGACCCTGCACTCCTGCGCCCCGCATGTCCCTCATCGTCCCCCTTCGCGGTGTCCCCACGGCGACCGCCCGTGTCGCCCCGTGTCCCCCCGTGTCCCCCCGTGTCCCCGTGGGCTGGGCGGTGCCCCCGGGGGGGGGATGCCGCAGCCGTGACGTCACGGAGCTCAGCCAATGGGC
>VZRJ01003236.1:262054-329299 GCA_013397565.1 Ptilonorhynchus violaceus
CGGTCTGTGAAATTCCCGGTAAGTCCTTTGTTACCGTGTGCGGGGGAAGGTTGGCCGGGGGCTGCTGACAGTTTGTGACCTTAAATACGCACCTTAAATAGGAGGTGGATAATTAACACAATGGCTCTCCCGACATAATGGGTTGAAACCCAACCTGGAGCCGCTACAACGACCGAAACGCGCATTTCCGTGGATATTAAATGGGTTTATCCCTGTAGGATATTCCGGAGTTTAAAATGCAGCATGCTTTGGAGGGGAGTAAACAAATTGAAATGCCATTTATGGGGCTCCGGTACTGGATCAACAGTTCCAGCATTTAATACATTTTGGCTTTTAAGCAGATTACGTGCTGCATCTGCGCTACGCGACCCGAAAAGTACCGCAGGTACCGCGGCCGGTGGGTTTGCCACGACTGCTCAGTCCTGGCATTGTGGCCGGGAAGGGATTACGGCTCTAAGCGCTTCGGATACAAAAGCGTTCCTGGCTAAATCGCGCTAATGACTTTTCCTGGGTGCGCGCAGAACCTTTATTTAAAGATAAATATTGGCAGCTACTTTGCCCCTGGGTCCGTCGGGGGCGAACTTTGCCGGAGGGAGAGGTGGGCTGGGAGGCGGCGGCGCCCCTTCCCCGGCGTTCCGCTTGGCCGGTGCCTGTGGCTGGGTGCGGAGCTGGAGCGGGAGCAGTGGGATTGACTTCTGTCCAGGCAGCAGTTCTGCCGCCTCGCCGGGATCACGTTGGGAAAGGTGACCTTGTGCCAGCTTGGCCTAATGCCCTCCATTAAAAAAAAAAAATAGGAAAACAAGAGAGGGGGGAAAAAAAAAAAAGGAAGGCAAGCAGTCCATTTATTATTCTTCCTAGAGCTTTTTCCCTTTTTTTTTTTTCCTTTCTCCTTCTTTCTTAATGGATGTGTCTGAGCAGCTCTGGTGGCCTGGGGCTGGCCGGGAATGGCAGAGTTTGAGCCGCCCTGATGAATGGTGGGCATATGGAAAACACACGGATAATGTGCTACTCGGCAGCGCTCGGATCGAAACGGCGCTGAGCCTTTTTACGGCAGGGAGGCGCGGAAATGAGGGGAGATAAAATTCCATCAAAGATAATACCAGACGTATTTCACCGGGTTATGAGATTGGTTTATTGTGTACATTGCTAATGCAGTATTTTTTTACAGCTTTCCTGTGTGTGATAGTCGGAGCGGGATTCATACCTTCGTGGGGTTTTTCGGGTTTAATTTGCTCGGGGTTTGTTGCGTTCCGGTTGGCACCGTACGGATTTCCACGCTCCGTGTGCCGGGTGCTGCTCGAATCCAACCCGTTCCGTGTTAAAACGGCAAAAAAAAAAAAAATGGGAAAGAGTTGCGAGCTGCTGATTTGGGATAATAAATACAACGGCGAGCGAGAGCGATTAGAGCCATCTTTTATAAATGTCTTCACATCTCATTATGCAGATGAGCTCTGGCTACACGGCTCCAAGCCTTTGGTTCTCGTCAAATAAAACGTTCTTGGTTTTATTTCCTGGAATGCAAATGCTCCCCGCGTGCCGGAGTTGGGCAGAAACTTCGGCGGCTCCGCCGGATGGTGGAGAGCCGGGAGCCTCGGAGCGTGGTCTGGTTGATGAAATGTGGTTTTTTTGCTGTTTAAAGTTTAGGGGAGAAGGAGGGGGAAAAAAAAAAATACACAACTGTGGATGTGATTAAAATATTATAACCTTATGATATTCTGAAGTGCATAAATTTTACATATCAGCTACAGAGGGAGTTTAGACATCCATTAAATGATATGACAGCTTGACTTATCTAAATGTGCATCATTTAACAATGTGTCAAAATTCTGCTTTATATAGACGACAGCAGTAAATAAGCTATCAGTCCTCTTGGCTGGAGCTTAATTCCTGGAGCTTGGACTAATAAACTTAACTGCATTCTTGTGGAGCAGCAGGATAACCTCGGGGGGAGGCCGAGGTGCTTCTGGGGCTGTGAATGGGGGAGCTTCACCCCTGCAAATTCTCCAGGTGCTGTGTGTTTTTAGGGCTCTTATGGAGAGACTGGTGGGACCTTCCAGTTTCCTCCAGCATCTCCAGCACCCGACACCATCCCTCCCCATCCCTGCTGCAGGCTGGGATGGTGGCTGTGGGTGCCATGCCCGAGGGAAAGGAGGGAGCCCAAGGGGGCTCTGGATGCCCCCATCTCCGAGGGATTTTTGTCCTTCCAAGCTGAAATCTCTAGAGTTTATGGAGTTGAAGCCCGTGCCCAGGGCTGGCTGAGAAGCGCTGTGAGGTTGGGAATGTGGTTTGTGCTTTCCAGTGGCTCCAGCTGCTCCGGGTGCGGTGGGCCGTGGGGAGCGTTGGCTGCGGAATCCTCTGGTTTGAACAACTCATCTGAGTTTGGGCGCGGTGGCACTGACGGAGCCGGGGTCTGGGCACGTGTCTGTCTCATGGTTGGCTTCTCTGTTGTCTGATGGTTGTGTGCTCCTCCTGGGAGCTTCCCAGGGACCAGAACTCTTCAGGTGGATTCTCTGCTGTCTCCTACAGAGATGTGCCCTGTTGGTAGGGACACTACTGAGACTTTCTTTCACCCAGGAGCTCTGTTTCCTTCGGGATTGAGGGCTATGGCAGCTGGAAATGCTTGTCCCTTCCATGTGCCCCCAAGGAGGTCCAGCTGAACTGGTCATCCAAGTGTAGCTGATGCTCCAGCACCAACAAGTTCAAACCTTGGTGGCTGGAGGACTTGTGTGTCTCGGAATGTCGCCGTCATTGACCGCTTTGTGGTGTCCCCTTCCTCTGTGCTTCCACCACAGCTCCCTCCTTGGGGCAGCCTGAGGTGCCACATCCATCCCACGCCCCCAAACCCTTCATTAATACCTGGTATTTCTACTATTCCCAATTTATATGTGAAGGGAGAAGGAGAAGGGCCGTGTTTCTGGTCCCACCTGCTCTGGGGTCAGTGTTGAGCATCACCAGAAAGTCAGACCGTGAAGTTCTTGAAGTGAAATCTGATTTTCTTTTTTTTTTTTCTGGCTGAATAATTGAGATGCTGCCAGACAAGAAGAGCTGCAGAAAATGAGAGTTTATCTTTAGCTCCACAGTTCTCACTTTAGAAACTGGTGACCCCAATTCCAGCCCGAAGAGTGACTTCTTCCCTAATTAATAAATCCATTAATTAATTGTGTGCGTGCTGCAGCCCATTAGAGATGTACACGCTGGCCTCCTGATCCAGTTTAGTGGATTGTCTCTGTGGCCTTGGATGGGGGTGGGTGGGAAGGGGATTGTCACCAAGAGGCAAATAGGGGACGGGGATGGAAATATAATGTGATTTTTGTGGGACTGCAGGGAAGAGCCCAAGCCCTGCCAGCTCCTGGTGGGTGTTCCAGCTTGGAGATGGGAGTGGGGATGGCGAGTGGAGCACTTGGGGTTGCTGTGCTCACTGAAATGGGAGAGAGCAGTGAGGGGTGAGGGTCGCAGAGTGCCTCTTGTGTCGATAGCAGGGAGCAGGGAGCCGCTCCCAGGGGTCCCAGGGCTGCAGCATCCCCTCGGTGCGAGTTTGGCACGGCTCCTGCGCCGCAGGTGAGCGGAATCTTAAGGCCTTTGGTGCTCCAAATTATTATTTATGACCAGATTAGGAAGCAGTGCACTCCCAGCCTGTGAGTCCTTCAGGAGGCGCTTGCTTCACCGGGAAGCCTCAGCAGAGCGTGCGGAGCTCGCGATTCGTCTCCCTCCATATGTTGGCACGGGAGCTGCTCCCTTCAGTTCATTTTTCTCGCTGTCTGCAGAGACCTGGAATAAAAATACAGGCAAATTGTTGTGTGCTGGTCCCAGAGCTCCTCTTTTCTCTGCTGAGCGGGAAGTTGGCTGCTGGCAAAGGAAACGTTGTCCTTAAATGCAGGAAGCTTTGCTTGCCTATGGATCTGGAGGCTCCTGGGGACCCTCTGCTCCCGCATTTTCCATTCCTGGTTTTGCTGGCTGGAGGAAATCGGTGTATTTGGGTTCCCAGAGGTGGCTGCAGGTCCTGAGGGACAGCAGTGGTGCTGCTCCCTTCCTCCCTTGAGTGTTGGCATAATCATGGTGCCACATCCCTGGCTGCAGGAATTCCCACATCCCAAATTTCAGGGAGTTATCCCGGGAGCTGCCAACACAACATGGCAAATTGAAATTACAGGGCCATTGTTTGCAGTGAGGGAGGGTGAGGACGAGCTGCAACATCCTGCTCCTGAGCATGCCTTGAAATGGGGTTTATTTAGGATTTGGAGGCGATGGGTGTGTGCTCCCCCCACACCACACCCTGAGACAGATCCCACAGTGCAGCTCGTGGTGCAGCACATTCCCTCTGGGGTTGGAAAAGGCACATTAGAGACGTCCATTCCCCCCCAAAAGCCTGGGTGAAGTTTCTCAGAACATTTTGTACCATCCTGCTCCTATTACCAAAAGATGTAATTCCCCAACTTGGGAGATAATAAGCAGGTATTGACTTCTGCTGGGGTCATTATCAAGATTTATTCAGTCAATATGGCTCCTCGGGTCAATAAATCTTGAGGTTGATAAAAGAGGAATATATACTTGCAGACTTTATTAAAAAGTTTTCCCCTTTCGTAACACTTTTTGCTGTGTGTTGCAACAGGATCTGTGACTGAGTTTTCTTTAATTGCCTTTTTTTTTGTGGTGCGCGTTCTCCTGCAGCTTTTGTGCTGTCTTTGCAAGACAGCAAAACGTGGGAAGCAGGATTTGGCCCCGTGCTGGATCTGGCTTGCTCGAGTTCCCTCCTGTGCTGGGATTTCCCCTCTCCCAGCTTGGCTCTGGTGACGGGGTGAGGGTTTGGGGGGTGAGTGGGGTTTGTGGGTGCCTCACCCCAGGGCTCGGGGTGTGGGAGGACAGGGCTGAGCATGGGCTGTTGGGTTTTTCTGTGGAAAGGTGGGCTGTTTGTACGGCCCGTGCAGGGGGGCTTGGGGACATCTCTGCAGAGAGAGCTCCAGCAGCAGCTCCCCCTTCCCAGGTCAGCCCCATACGGTGCTCACAGATCCCAGCCCAGGATAGAGGGGGAGCCTTGGATGATGGGAGCCAATAACTGCTCACCCCAGTTTTTGAGGCAGCAGCCCCATCAGAAGGGGCAGTGTGTGGTGATGGGCTCCTTCAGCCTCATCTCTATATTTAATATGCATTATTTTGGCCGTGTCTCTTTGCAATATTCAATATTCCCACAATCTTCAGCTTTTTTAAGCTGAGCTTCCCTGAAAGCGCCGACACCTCCTCCCAAAATGGATTTGGGGCCTTTTATTCTTTCACGTGGCCTTGCTCTTTAATTATTTTTTTTGACTGCTTCAGTGCAGCACTCAGTGATTTCCCCAAAGCTGCCCCGGCGCCCCCGAGCTTTGCCTTCTCCGGGGTTTGAGCGAGCGTGGGGCCGTTCTGATATGAATCTCCCGGCCCGTGCCTGTGCCAGCCGATCCTCCTGCAACCCGGGTTCCTAAAAAAAGTAAATAACCCGTTTGAACCCCTGGTAAATATTCCTCTGGCGGGAGCTGTGCCGTGCGTCAGCCGCTCCGAGCGCGCTGCCGTTGCCTCTGGTAACGCTCCTGTGGTTTTACACCAAAGTCAGGACCTCGAGCATCCTTTGTTTTCTTCCGTCGGGATAACATAATAAAGTATTACCTGGCGCTGGCAGCAGGGCTTGTAATGTGTGCTGTGAGCACGGAGCAGAGCCGGGGTGTTATTGCTCAGCCTGGCTGCAGAGGACATTTATTCCTTATTAATCACGCCGACGGGGACAGCGGCCTCCGTCTGCGGCCCTGGGAGCGCTGCTCAAGCGTCGCTCCGGCCCTGGGAGCTGGGTCATTATCACCCCTCCTGTCCCCCCAGTTTCTTGGCCCAATGGGGGCACGGTTTGGGGGAGCAGTGTTGCTAAAAACCCCTCGTGGTGGCCAGCACGGTGGCTGGGATGGGGTGAGGGGGAGGATGGTGCCCTCCAGGAGAAAGGCTCCTGGGGATCCCCATGGTGTAGCTCTCCCTCAGGATGGTGGGGGGGTGAGCTCCATCCAGGGGAGGTTTAGGTTGGATATCAGGACAAGGTTCTTCCCCCAGAGGGGGGTGGGGCACTGAACAGGCTCCCCAGGGAATGGTCACTGCCCCAAGGCTGCCAGAGCTCCAGGAGCGTTTGGACAACACTCTCAGGGGTGCACAGTGGGGGATTGTTGGGGTGTCTGTGCGGGGCTAGGGGTTGGACTGATGATCCTTCTGGATGCCTTCCAACTCGGGATATTCCATGATTCTGTGAGTCTGGGGGGTCTCTGCCCCCCGACAGTTTGCTGGTGTCCCATTTGCAGTGCCGGGGTGGGATGCAGTGGGAGATGCTGCGGCCGTGCCGCTCCGCTTCCCTTCCTCCGGCACCGGCGATGGGCTGTGCTCTGTCGATGGCAGCCGCCTCCAGACTCCTCCCAGTCCCATTCCTGGCAGGGCCGAGGGCCGGCGGGTGCCCGGGGCCGGCGGGATGTGCCGCGGGCACGGCTCCAGCACGTGTCCGGGCATCCCGGGCCAGCTCCGTGCCGGCTCCGCTCGGCGCACGCCGCCGAGGCAGCGTCTCCTGCCGCCGCGCTCTTCTTTCAAATAAAAGCAGCTAATTAACATTATTCTTTAATTATTGCCTTTATCAACAAGGGGTCTGGTTTATACCAGCAGGATAGGCGCTTTCCTTTCCACTACCCAAGCGAATGCTTCAATTCCTGTTGCTTTTGAAATGAATTTGATGTCATCTGCCCATTGTCACTTAATGGGGACACTTGGGTAATGATTGCGCGCTCCAGCCCTGTTAGCAGCACTGCGAGCGTGTAATTTAGCCCCTTAGGCAACGGTACTTTTGAAATCTCTGGATAGTTTTGAACTCTCTGTTCTTAATTAAATATGCAATTTTTCACGGTAACCAGGTTAATTCTTTTGTGTTGTGTTGTAATACTGTTAGGAATTTTCATAGTTCTTATTAAACATTATTCAGGCATTGTGAATTCCATAATTAAAAAAAATGAAAAGAACAAAGCTTGATTCACTTCTTTCTTTTCCCTGGTTAATTTATCAAATGAATTTTGCAAATTTTTCTTTTTCTCCCCAGACGGCGTGCCAAGTGTTTTAAAGGGGAAGGATTTAATTGCTCTGTAGGGATTGGTTGGTTATGAAGGATTTGGCTGTTTGATTAGTAAACCCTATTGGGAATGGTTTAATGCTCCGTGATCTTAAAAATTGTCTGATTGTGAGGCTCTCCAAGGATGTTCTCTCTCTTCCTTGTGTACGGCGGAGGCTTTGCACAAGTGTGATTATGAGATAGGGAGGAGGGAGCCGAGGTCGGTGCTGGGTGAGCTGGGCTACCTTGGCCAGGAGGAGGAGGAGGAGGATGCTGAGACAAACCAGCAGTTGCTCCCCTGTATCCCTGCACATTGTGGGAATGGATCTCTGGCTCTGCCACTATGGGGCTGCTCCGGGCTGGATCTGGCACTCAGTTCCTCTTCCAAGATCCACTGCCCAACATCTACCTTGTATATAATGAAATATTACGGAATATCTGGTTTATTAAGAGGCGCAACCCTGCTGGGTTCTCCATGTCGGAATCATCCCAGTATCCCACTGGGCACATCCCTGTAAGGATGCTGAATTCATCACGGGGAGGTGTGGCTGGGGGGATCCCTGCAGCCCTGGGCAGGACGGTGCTGGAGGAGAGATGTGGGGATGCAGGTGCTGGGGGTTTAATCCAGGTACCCCATAGCAGGGCCGTCCCACCTGCTCTGACTGTGGAGCCTGGGGATGTCCAGCCAGGAGTCTTTTTCCAGGGAGGCCTTAAAAAAGGATAAAACCACTCATTTTCTGCCAGTTTTTTTGTTATGTTTGGATCCAAAGTTGATGGAGGTGATGTCTGTGCACTGACATTGGAGATGCAGGGATGGGCTGTGACTCCAGCATGCCAGGAAGGTGACAGTGCTCCAAAATCCCTGCTGGTGAAGGGCCTGGGCTTCACTTCCAGAGTGTCCAGGAACATCCTGCCACTGCCAGCAGTGCTCTGTGTTGTTTTTAAAGTCCTTTTGGATTTAATACAGAGAAAAAAAGTCGATATTTGGTGGTTTTAGCCATATGGTGCCAGTTGGGGTGCCCCCGGACCGCCTGAGGTTGTGGGGTGAAGGATGGTGGAGGCCTCACTATTAAATAACAGAACAACCCAGGCATGGTGCTGACACCCAGGGGTTTTTTTGGGGGGAGCAGGAGGGGTTTTCTCTCCCACCCGACCCTGGAGCATCCCTGGGAGGTACCTTTGGCTGGGAGCGGCAGCCCAGCCAGGATCGATTGTGGCCAGTCTGAGGGGCTCCCCAGGGGTTATCTGGGCTTTAAGGAGAGGTCAGAGAGTCATTACACTTATAAATATATTACGATTTAAGAGAAGAGCTGTCATTATCTTTGAACTTGGTTTATGTGGCGCCGATTTTTTTCCCATTCTGATTCCAGCCAGGAGGATCAGCCAGGCTGGGGCAGCTCGAGGAAGGAAAAGAAGTGTTCAGCAGTGCTGGGCAGGCAAGCTTTGCCTCAAAAAGTGTCAGAATCTGTGCTTCAAACTGCTGCTTTCCCCAAAAACTTGGAGAAGGATGTTGGTTTGGGGAACCAGGTGATGCTGCAGGATCTGGGCTGCAGGGTTGGAATCTGGCAGGGCTGGGGCTTCTCTGTGCCATCATCTTTTGGGTGAATGGGGTGTTTTTGGGGAGGGAGAAGTCAGCAGTGCATCAGTGCCGTGGTGGGACCATATGGGAATGTCACCAGCCCACAAAGAGAGATCCAAGAGGCCGCCAAGCAGTGGCATCCCCCCATTGCTAGGCTGAGCAACGTGGGCCGAGGATGCCAATGGGGCTTAAAAATGAGGATTTAAATTAAAACAAATCCTGGTTTTCCTGTTCCTCACGGCCGGGTGAGGGTCTGAATGAGCAGTGCTGGGCTGTGGCTGAAGCAGGCACACAAACCCATTCTCTCCACGCTGCTGGCACAGGGTCCGAGCAGAGACCAGCGGGACCGGGGGGGTTCCGCTCCCCACGGGGCTGTGCCGAAGCCGGAAAGTCCATTTAAAAACAAAGAGAAAAACACCCCCAGAAGAAAAAAAAAAGAGAAAAAAGGACCAGACATTTGCGAGGCGAAGGCGAGCAGATGCCAGTAATGTATTCCCAGGCATGACACGGAGTGGCAGCGTGTCATGAACCGTGTCCCCAGGGACCCCCGGCGCTGGGATATTGGCTTGAACCCCCCACCGGCTCCGGGCGGGGCGTAAATTCATCAGCCTTACGGGTATTGCTCTTGGACTACTGAATAATTTACAGTTGCAGAGCCCAGCCAGGTTCAGGTCACCGGGGTTCATGGGTTAATAACAGGTTTGGTTTTTGTTGTCAGCATCTGCCTTGATAACATATGAAAGAATCCTATTCCGTTGATTAGATTTTGAAATGGATCAATTTTTAATCAGCAGAACATCTGACTCACTCAATAAGAGGAGCGTGGTGGAGACAGGACGAGGGGCTCGTTATTTACAGGATTGTTTGTTTTTGCTAATACGCAAATCCTCGCCGGGGCCGGAGCCTCCCCCCCGCCTCCCCTCGCCCCGGCTCCCCCAAAATAAATCGCTGGGATTATCTGCAGCCTCGTGCCAGGTATTTGATCCATCTACTGATTGGGTGGGAAATCCATGCTGCTGCTCAGGGCACGCTGAGGCTTCGATTTAACTATCTTGTTATTGATGGAAAACGTTTACTTACCAGTATCCAAATCATAAAAAAAGCGTTTTGGGGGGTTTTGTTCACTTCTTCCTGAGCATCCTGGGTGGAGCTGCCCTCCCTGAGGGCCACCAGGATGAGGTTGTGGGGGCTGGAAGAGCAGGGAATAAACCCTGGTGGGATGCAGAGATATCCTGGCCAAATTCCTGCCTGTGAGCAAAGTTTCAGGGGGAATAACTTTGATTTCGTCATTAAAAAGAGCTGGATCCCCATGAAATATTAAATACTGAGTGGAGACCAGGGCAAAAGCTTTATTTATTTATTTTATTATTTTTTTGATTACTTGGACACAAAAAATTTCCAAAGTTGACATATTTCGTTGCATCTTGATAAACTGCGTGTGTCTCTTCTTGTAAAGACACGCATGAAATAGACGTCATTTTTTAATAATAAATTGTTATTTTTCTGAATGGAATCCGCTGGGTCAAAATTTTGGCTTGAAGCCGGTCGAGTGGTTAACAACGTCCATCACAGGACTCCCTGAAAATCAAGTTCTGGGGTTTGATAACAGAAAAGGTAAAAGTCTCGTAAATGTGACTTTGGGAGGAGTGTCACCCATGGCTCTGTAGGGGCTGGCTGGGGCTCTGTGTCACTGGCAGATATTGATATAGATAAGAACTCCTTGGGATGATAATTTGCATGGGTTTGCCCTGGGTCCTTTGGGGTTTTACTTTTGAAACTTGTGCCTTCTGGCAGCCTCCTTAACCTAAATAAATATCCTCCCTCGGATCAATTAAGATCATGGCTGGAGGTGAGGAATTGCTCCTGGCAGATTTTTTTTTTATTATTGTTATTCATTTCTTTCTTGACAAGGTGACCTCTTCTTTAAAATTTGGTGCATTTCTGAATTTTTATCAATAGTTTTTTTGTTGATTTGATGAGGTGGTGGTTTAAGCATTGGGGAAAGTGTGCTGAGGCCTCTGGCTGGTGCTGGGGATCCCGGAGATGGGGATGTGAACGTGGGAATGAACTTCCTGGTCCCATTGGGTGCCAGAGCCCATTCCAGCTCCCAGCTGAGCACCCACTTGCCCCATGTTTGCTGACCTTTGGCCACAAGCAGCCACGCTCTGAGTTTTCCTCCAGAGCTTCTCACTTCCCAGTGTTATTACAGCACCATAATCCCAAGGGTTTATTCCTATAACCTGGAAATAACTCTACGGGTAATGGGTGTTTGCTCTCACACCTATCAGAGGGCACGGGTGATGCATCAGCCTCTCCCAAAGTCATTAGCACCGTGAGAAGCTTAAATATGCAAATTATATCATCCCTGGCGGGTTTATTTGCGGGAGAGCAGTGGGTGTCACAAGTTCAGGACTTCAAAATTAAGTTTATTTTAGCGATGGGAAATGTGCTGCTTCTCCTGAGCATCTGCTGGTTATTTTCTGACAAGAGATGGAAGAAAAACAGGTTTGCAAAGAGTAGAGGGGCTGCTGGGCTGGTTTTCATTGAGTAATGGGTGCTCAGAAGGTATCAGTGGAGCTGATGGGGTTTAGTGCCCAATTTGGGCAGTGGGAGTTGCCCTGGGGACTTGCCCTGTTCTTGGCTGCCCTGGTAATTTATTAACTCTCAAAATTGTCCTTGTGTTCAGCAGCTGAGTAAATGAATCCCCGATGGGTCTCTGGGTTTTCATGTCATTGCTCTGGACAGGATTGACCCAAAACGGGGCCGGGACCGGTTCTGCCACCCTGTGGGAGCTGGGCTGGCAGGGTGGGAGCTAAAGGCTGGCAATGGTGCTTTGCTGCTTCCTCTGCAGTTTGAGGCCGTGTAAGGGGGTTGCTCCTTTGCAGCTCAGGGTTTATTCCTGGGTTCCCATCCCTGGAAGTGTCCAAGGCCAGGTTGGATGGGGCTTGGAGCACCCAGGAAGGTGTCCCTGCTCATGGCAGGGGGTGGAATGAGATGATCTTTAAGGTCCCTTCCAACCCAAGCCATTCTGTGATTCTGTGATTCATTTTAGGTCTATGAATTTGTACCACAGCCAATCCCAAGGCTAGTCCCAGGTACAACTCCCTGTGTTGCTCCAAACCTGTGTTGATTTGATCCGGAATTCCCAAGACCTGCACCCTGTCCTCTCCTTTTTCCTCCTTGATTTTCTAAGCCATTGTTCCAAGTATGATGCTGCAACAATGCACCACGGGGTGTTTGGATTCATTAGGTCTCTCTGTGGGGACCGTACAAATTTACTTTTTGGCAGCAGTGGTCTTCTCCTTGCCCTTCCCTTCTCTTATTGAAGAATCCCCTTCCCACCAGGATGCACAACCTGAGCCTGGAAGGGTTTCTGCATTTTGCTCTTTTTTTAGGCTAATAATTAAACCACAATGACAGAGCCCAGCATCTCTTTATTTAAAGAGCAGATGGAGTGTCCTGGATGTTAGCACGGCCCTGGCTCTGACAGTGCCAGCGGGTCCTGGAGCCCGGGGTTGGGATGTGCCCCCCAAGGACTGCGTTATTGGGTGGGCAGCGGGAGACAACGCCGTGGGGTGCCAAAATCACAAGGGCATCGTTGGGCAGAGGTGAGCTGAGAGGCTTTTCCTGCCCCCCTTTCCCATCCCATGGCTGAATCCCAGGAAGCTGCTTGTGGACTCCAATGGTTCTTAACTCCTTCCTGCTGAGCTGGCAAACGTGGCTCATTGTGGCTCCATGAGCTCTCCCTCCATCCTGCCCCTGCCAGCGATCTGAGGAGCTGCGGCTGTCACGGTTACAGCCGGAGTGGGGCTCTTTTGGTGACACACTTCTTAGTGGATAATCCCAGGCTGCCACTTCCGAAGGCTATAAAAGAACGGAGTGCAGGCATCAGCTGCTGAGCCTGATGATTGTGGGTGGCTCCTCCTCACCATCGAGATGCAGAGCTGCAGTGATGATTGTGGGGCTGCCAACGCCATCCTAGTGGGTCCAGATCCATTCCCAGCAAATCCCTGTTCTTCCCCATTCTGTCCCCACCCGGCATCACCGTCTAGCCACGGTGTTTGGTACCTCCCACCCTGATTTCTCGTTGAAACACCCTCTTTTTTATTTTTTCCTTAAGCAGCTACAATTGATAATTTAGCTCTGGATAAAGCAACCTTCGAGCTTTTTCTTTCTCAGAGGCCAAAACATTGATGTTGTGTGAAATGGGAGCTTTGAGGAGGCTTTGTATGGAACTTAGCTTCCTGAAAAATTTATTTACTGCGACTGTGATCCGCAGGAGCGAATTGATGTTTATCTATAGTAGTTCTTGCCAGAAAAAAAATGCATAACTGCACTTTCTTGGGAAGCCTTGAAAGGCCTTTTAAATAAGTGTCTAATAGTAGGCTCTCAATAGCAAACAGCCAGCTTGATAGACAGTGTACAGTATATTATTAACTATAAGCAGGCTTAATCTTTTCCTCATGTTTTAGAGAATGCTTTATAACCTTGTGGCCAAAGAATTCATGATCGCCAGGTATTTGAAGCTAAGCAAAAATTATACCGGCTGTAACTGCTGGGAGATCGATCGTGCTGGGAAAGGCGGGAGGCAGCGAGCTCCCGCCGCAGCCGTGTCCTGGCGTTGCTGTTCCCGGCCTCTCCTGGCTGCCCACGTCGGATTTAGGTGGCAGGTCTGTGGGGTGGGAGGTTCCCCAGGGAGGGATGCCCGTGGGGAGGGTGTTGTTTGTTTATTCTCCTTTGCATTGCCGTGGGGGAAAGGGGGGTCCTGGCACGGTGATGGTGGCGTGTGCGGGTCCCAGCTCAGTGATGGAATAGGATCATGGAATCGTTAAGGTTGGGAAAGACCTGTGAGATCGTTGAGTACAACCATTAACCCAACACCACCATGTTCACCACTAAACCATATCCCCGAGTGCCTCATCCTTTTGATGATGTGCCTTTTGAACACTCGCAGGGATGGCAGTTCCAACACGGCTCGGGGCAGCCTGTTCCAATGCCTGACAACCCTTTCAGTGAAGGAATTTTCCCTGATATCCAACCTGACCCTCCCTTGGCACAGCTTGAGGCTGTTCCCTCTTGTCCTGTCCCTTGTTCCCTGGGAGAACAGCCCAACCCCAGCTGGCTGCACCCTCCTGTCAGGGAGTTGTGGGAGAGCCAGAAGGTCCCCCTGAGCCTCCTTTTTGACCCCGTTCCTTGGTGCCCTCCTTCGCTGTCGTGTTCCTTGGCTCCTCCTGCCCACGCTGTTGGATCCTGGGAGCTCTGGCCAGGAGTCAGGGAATCGATAGATGGTTAAGGTGATAAGTGGCTTTGCTAAAAACCAATTTTCCAAGAGGAGTTTGCAAAGAGGTCAGCGGAGAGGATCTGCATCTGCACTCACTCCCGCCTGGAGCTCGACCTGAATTAACCCGGGAAAAACCCTCAGTGCGGGATGAGGCCACTCTCCTCTTGCTTCTGTAAATCCATGTGGATCCTTTGGCAGGCTGAGCCTGAGGAATAAGTCTCCTTCCTCCAGGCAGAGCATTTGGGGGAAGATCGGTGAGATGAATGTGCCTGAAGGCAACAGAAAATTAAACAAGCAGAGTTTGCTCAGCTGATAACTTCTCGCCAGTTTCGGAGCTGGAGCTGTGCTGGAATTCTGGTGGCTGTGTTTACATATGGATGAAGTGTTCCTGCACAGCTGCTCCAGCGTGGCCAGGTCTAAGCAGGCTTTTCTCTAATCTCCACCACGGCTGGATGCTGCTTCCAACTCTATTTTCCCTTGGACGAACTCATTTGTTGCACCCAGCATTGAGAAGATCCCAAAGCCCATTTTTGGGGTGCTTATATCGGTTTTGGCATAGTTTGATGACCCCAATGGGACTGTGTCACCTCCTGGCACCAAGTACAAGAGCCCAGGGTCTTGTGTCACCATGTAGACCCCAACTCTGTGTTGCTGTAAGAGATGGATTAGGGAGGAATGAGCAGAAATAGGGAGCAGCAGATCTTAGTGATGTTTCACCAAAGTGTTTCCAACCCCCAGCAGCTCCTGTATGGATTTCCCAGAGAGGCTGATTTTCTGTGGGCGGAGAATTGGGTTGTTTTTAGACTTTCTGACATTTCTCAGGCTTGACTCATCTTTTCCCACCTGTAAGACCGGGGATGTCCCCCAAACTCCATCCTCAAACTTCGGATGATGGCGGGATGAGCGGGCACCAGCATCCTCTCTCCCCTTGGGCACCAATTCTTTATTTCCCCTGCTTTTTCCCATTGATCAGGCAGAATTCCCCCTTCGGCTGGTGACCCCAGAAGGAGCGCTGGTGGGATGCTCGTGCCCTGCTGTTGAGCTTTGCCTTCATTCCATTATTTATTACTCCATCTCTTCCCCGCACAGCCGCCCTTTGGATGCTGTGGCTGAAACCACCTTGTTATTTTATATTTTTTTTTTAATCATCGCGGGGAGGCTGCTTCTGGCTGCTGATTGACGGAAACATCTTATCTCCTCTAGTCAAAGTGTCTCTGCTTTGCGTGGTAATGAAAGAGTTTGACACTTTGACACGAGTGTCAAACACTTTCCTGGCGATGCAAACAGCGCAGGCTTTGATGTAGGTGCAAACTGGTTTTATTACAACAAACAGATCCCCCCTTTCATCCCGCCAGGGAGATAAGGGGTTTCAATTGGTGCTAAGTAGCAGCTGCTCTTAAGGGTTTTAAAAATAAAAATAAAGGGAAAAAAAAAATGTAATAATGGAAGAGTGGAGCTGTTATGTCATGTTATAAATTAGTCCTGGTGCTGTGCAGTGAAGTGAGGTGGGTGTAAAGCCAACAGTGGGAATGAGGAATGGGAGAGAATCCTCTGAAAATAAAACCACAGAAATTTTCTCTTTTGGGAGATGTTTGGATTTGTTTTTCCCAGTATTTCCATCTTCAGAAATGCCTTTTCTGGAGACAATGCGTCCTGCTTTTCATAAAAGTGTTGGGGTTTTGTGAGAAAGAACAACTTCTGCTACTAGTTTGAGGTTTTTTAAGGAAGAGGGAGGCAGGCAGCCCTTTTGGGTGCTCTGGGGTTTGGTGTCTTCACTGGGATGCCGGGTCCTGCCCCATGGCCTCATCCAGGACAGCTCCAGTGGGGCTGTGGTGGGATCTGCAGGGTTTCCTCACCTCCCCATCCATACTTTCTCTGGGGATGGGATGTGGCTTTGCATTCTTTCCACTCCAATTTTCGTGTGTAATTTGTCATAGGATGATATTTATTATAGGGTGATAAATATATTATTTATTATATTATCCCCTGCCAAGCCTGGAGGTATTTTAAGCCCTGGTGGGAGGCCTGCAGGGAGGAATCCCAAACACACCCCCAAGCTGACAAAATTCTCAGTCATGAGCTTTTCTTTCTCAGTAGATGATTTTAAGTAGAAATGGGTAAAATTCCTTCCTGGCATCGCTCTGTTGACGTTCAGCTGGACTATGCCTGGATTTGGCCCAAGTTTGTCTAAATAAATGCAGCAGCACCTTCTCTCTATTTTGAGCCTCGAGCCTGGGCACAAATGCCCTGTGAGCAGCTGAAGAGAGTTGATGTGATGTATGGAAACCGTTGAGTTACAGCAAATCCTGATGTTTACGTGTGGGTTTTCCCTTCCCTCTCTCCTGCACGGACACGAGCGGGGTCAGCCTGGCACTGCCTTCAGCCTTCTGGCTTTGGGAGTTTTCCTTTTACCTGCTTTCTTGGAAAATCTTTTCCCTTTGAACATCTTGGATTAGGTGATTGTTGTAGGTCACTTCCAACTGAGCCATGCCTGTGTTCCATCCCCATCTCCCATCGTTGCCCCACTCCAGGCACTGATGCAGCAGGCACAGCCTGGCACTGGGATGTCCCTTACGACACCATGGATCCATGTCCCCACTCTTGGGGAGTGACTGGGAAGCTCATCCCAGGGTCAGAGCAATGGGGACGGTGCCCTCCCTGTTCATCCCACCCCATCACCAGCTCAGATCGATCCCATCTCCCTTGACTGTCCTTCCAGGGGTTGATTCCTGTTGGGATGCCTGGCACTGGTGACCCCAGCATGGGATTGTCCTCTGCCCTGCCCTTGGGCATTGCTCCCAGAGATGTCTCTGCCCAGAGCCAGGGGGTGAGGACACACTGGGGTCATCACATGTGGGCAGAAGTGCTAAATTTAGTGCCTCCTTAATTAGAGCAACAATTCCTACTCCTTGCCCTCATCCCTGCCTGCTCCATGCCAGGGGGCTGGAGCAGAGTGAAACCCTCCACAGGAGATGCTGGATTGGGAAATGACAGGGGATTTGGGGCTTAATTTTAGCCAGAACACGTGGCTCGTTTTGAGATGCTTCTCGAGTCAAGTCGCCCTGGCTTTATTATAGTCAAGGGAAGGAAAAAAAAAATCCCCCCAAAACTGGAAAGGAGACTTGGTTTAGATGGAACCTCTCCACAGCCAGAGTTAGGGAATTTAATAGGAGGGAGCTATTCCGCATTGCCCGGCCTGCGCCGGAGATTAAAACTCACATTTCATTTTTATACACTGTGGTTAATCCAATAATGATTCCGTGTTCCAAACGGCAATAATATCTTTCAGCATAGTTAATCAGAAGAGACTTAATGCTGTCACTATTTATTAACCTTTGTTGAAAAGCAAGAAGTTTTCCTACTAATCTGTGATTGTTGCTCTTGTCAGGCTCTGTCATGCGCAAACCAGATTTGGCATTTGTTCCGGCGCGGACGATGCTGCCGCCTTCCCTGCCGGCTGCTGCATCCGACCCCCGCGCGGGGATGCGCTCCCGTGTGCTGCGTGGGGATGCTTTGGGTGCTGGATGCTTTGGATCCAGGCTGACTGCTCCCCTCCCTCTCTCTCATCGCCGTTCCTGCGGCTTCCAGATGGGTTCCAGCCTCCGGCAACGCAGATCCTGGTGTTTGGGGTAAAGAGGGAGCTTTTCCCCTCCTTGGAGTTATATTTTGGATGCCTGGGATATATTCCTGGAGCCAGACTTTCCCACCTTGGAAGTGTTCGGGGCAAAAACGGCAACTTTATCCTCCGTCAGTGTTATATTTTGCCTGCCTGAGCCGTGTTCCTACATCCAGGACTTCCCATTCCAGGGCTGTTGGAGCCAGCAGGCTCCTGGCACAGGGAGATGCTCTCCTGGCCAAGTGGCACTGGGGCAGTGACCTTGATCTCTGATGGTTTGGAGGGGGTTAAGTGACTTCCAGCAGCTTCCCAAAAGCTCTGGGGATCCTCCATCCCTCTGTGTCCATCCACACTGGGGGGAAGAAGGTGTTGCTGGCCGGACCAAGGGATTAAGGGAGATTTTGCAAAGATCCTGTGGTGCTGGCTGAGCTGACACACATGGAGGTGGCTTGTCCCTCGCATCCAGAAAGACATCCCTGCGTGATCCCAGTCCCTGGCAGAGGCAGGTGGGATGCTGCCCTTGGAATCACAGCCCTGTGCTGGCATTTCCTGGGATGGTGCCCAGCAGAGCCGGGAGCCGACGTTGTTTTGGGAAGGGTGGCGGGTGTGCGGTGTTTGAAGCTCCGTGCTGACAAAAGGTCAGCGCGTGAAGGAATTTCGGCCTTCGATATCCTCCCGTTTGGCTCCCGTTGCGGGGAGGCCGGTGCTGGAATTGGCTTGTAGGAGCACCTGGGATTAATGAGCCAGCTTGGTGCCGCGCAGGAATCGATGCTGCCTGCATTAATTGCGCTGTGTTCGAGCTTCGGCGTTTTATTCTGAGTTATGGAGTTACAGGCAGAGATGTCTCTCTTCAGCACAGCCCTGGATCCCATGGGAAAGGGCCCTGCTCCCAGCACCCATCCTGCCTCAGTGCAGGTGGCAAATCCTTGCTGTGGGATGGGGATGCCCAGCACTGGCTGGAGAGGGAAACCCAAAAACCGGGACAGAAATAAACCCCAAGTGTCTGCTTCCTTCCCCTGTAATCAGCCAAAGGAAGAGATGGATGGTGATGGTCAGGCTGGAGTGGAAAAGCCACCAGCACCCACCTCTGGTCTGCACATGGATGGAGGGATGGATGGGCAGGAGGGATCAGGTCTCCATTAAAGGCTGGCATCTCCTTGCTAGTGGGTTTGCAGCAGCTTTCACATTTGTTTACACATTAATTGGCATTTAATTGGAAATTATTTGTATTTATTTGCAATTATTTCTGGTTTCTGTAACTGAGCATCCATGTGGATGGAGAGCAAAGTCCCCCAGGCCCTTGGGGCTTCGGGAGCTGTTCTGGAAGAGCAGTTGTTGCTGATATTTCTTATTTTTAGGGTGGACTAACATCAAGCAGTATTCTGATCTCTCTTGGTAACTCAAACAGGTGCAGTTATTTTACACACAGCCTCAAACAATCTCACTTTGCTAATATCATTGAAGCCTAAACATGGTATTTATATTTTTAGCAAATAGTTCTCTCTGGTATTGATTTACGTGTAATGTGTTCCTTGCATGAATAACTACCATAAATCTGGAAGCATTTATTAACCCAAATAGCTGCAAACTCAGTCAAATCCTGTGTGTGTTGGACACAATTATGGAGCTGAAACTGCAAAGTAAGAGAGGAAAACATAAACCTTATTTTTCTGTGACCAACCCAGAGTTTCTGCCAGCTGGTCCATTGATCTGTGAGAAGAGGCAAGGGTTAAGATAATTTGGCAAAACGAAAAAGTAGGGAATAAGTAACAATAGATGGGATTTTTGATGTGGCCTGTCAATATTTGGGATGGTGCCTGGCTCTGCCTTCCCTGCCTAGATGGAGAAATTAACTTTTGAACTCGATGGCTCCAATCTTTTTCTCCTGACTCCATCCTTTGTGCTGATGGGCAGCGGGGACAGGCACTTACTTGTTATCCGATTGATACCGAGCCCAGCAAAGCTGGGCTTTGTGGAGCCAGGGCTTGCAAAAATAGTGTAAATCTTGTTTGGTATTTGTGGAACAGGGATCATGTTAAAAAACCCTCCGAGCCCTCGCTGGTGCCGCGCGCCAGACGCGGAGGGCTGGAGTTGGGAGGGTTGGAGGGTTTCTTGTTCTAAATTTAGCCATTTAAAAGAAGATTATGGACTATGCACTTGGGACTTTTAAAAAGGCTTTCACAATAACTCTTGAAAGCCTGATGCCTTTAATCCCAAACTTTAATTTAAAATAAAGAAATCTTTTCAAGTCGCCTCGCTCCCCTCCTCCACCCCGCTCTTCCAGGCTGAGGTTCTTCCCAGCTTGCTTACGGAGCAAAGATGTGCTCAGCTCTTTTAATTTCTTATGAAGATATTTATTTTTTAATAGAAAGGAAATCAAGTCAGCGCTCGAGAGTATACACAGCAGTTTACCGCGATAGGAGGAATTAATCAGTCTACAAAGTTCAAAATGTACAAAGAGGGAAGGAAAAAAACACCCCGGCTGATCAAACACGAGGCTCTTCTCTGAGATGTGGAGATAAAAGCCTTTTCCTCCGCCAGCTCCTCCACTATTGGCAGCCAGTGGGATCAAGATTTTTTTTTTTTTTTTTTTTTTGTTATGGAAAGCTCGAGATAATTAATGTTGTTGAAAGAGGACCGTTGGGTTGGCGTCTCGCAGGCTGGCCCCCAGTCTGGCATCTCGGGAAGCAGCAGTGAGACGGGGCGGGGCGGGGGGGGGGGCAATGTCCCCCACTGAGGGAGCTGCCAATTTAATGGAGCAATAAATAATATCGAGAGATTAAAAAGAGCATTTAAAAGGGGTTGTGGTGCTGCCGTCGCTGCTGAGCCTTTTCCCTGCCTGCGAGGAGGAGGGTGTGCGATCCGGAGCATCCTCCCGCCGCCGCTCCTCGGGATGCTCGTACAGGGCCAAGCACCTGCAGGCTCCGGGATTGGATCCGTGTTGGATCTCTCCCGTCTCCCAGCGCTCGTCTGGCCGTGTCCTGCTGCGGGGCTGGTGTTAAATGTGCCTGCCCCGAGGATCGATAGACGGATGGTCACCCGGGCTGCGCGTGCGGCTCCTCCATCACGGCCCTGACAGCGCGAGATCGGGACGCGAGCGGGCGGCTCATACATCCAGCGCTCTTTAAAAGGCGGGGTGAATTAATTACCGCCATTAATGACCGGGGAGAGGCTCCAGGAAGCTTCAGCTGGTGGTCTGGAGCCCTGAACGGGAGAGGAACGGAGTAGGTGGCACCTTACTGTGCTTTGTGGCTGGTTTCGGTTCAAGCCCAGGGTGATGTGGTCCGTGGTCTCCATCCACGCGAGACCAACCCAAATTTGTAGGGTTTGATGAGTCCCTGCACATCTGGCAGAGGGAATTCCCACCTAGGAATGAGGGAGGGCATTTAGATAGATATTTTCCCCAATCTTTTGGTCCTGCATCCCCAAACCTCCCTCCAACACCCCTGACTGAGCTTCCTTATGGGACGACCTGTGTGCTGAGAGGGTTTGGTCCATGTTCCCCGTCCTCATGAGACCAAGAAAAATTTATGGGATGTGAAGGGTCCCTGCAGATCTGGGGAAAAGATATATCTAAATGCCCTCATTCCTAGTGAACGAAATCCCTGGATCCCGCATCAGCAACCCTCCCTCCAACACCCCTAGCCAAGCGTCCTCATGGAATAATACACGATCCATGGGCTGGGATGATCCCCAAACATCCCAAGTGCACCAGGGCTGCATCAGCATCATCACAATGCGATGGTCGCAGCTGGATTTGCCCCATCCAGGTGTTTGCTCAAGATTGTGTTAATTATGATGATTTTTTAATTGCTTTGAGGGTCTTTCTGTCCGTTCCCAGCCCCCTTTGAAGGAGCCGAGACGGCAGGGCTGATCATCCCATCCTCCTCCACCTTTTCTATCCCAGTTATTTATTATGCAGCATCACCAGGATTGCTCTCAGACAGGACTTGTCAGCTATAAAAGACACTGGCAAATTTTATTAGTTGACAGAAGGGTGGTGGTTTTCTTTTTTTTTTTTTCCTCCTGAAAAATATTAAAAAGTCATTTTAGTTTAGAAACCTAATTTTAATTTAGTTAGGTTTTAATTTAATTTGGTTTTTAAATTCATTTTCCAGCAGAACTCAATTTTTCAAGCGTAATTTGATGCCGTCAGTGGCCATAATGTTTAATGTCCTCCCTATAAATTGCGAGGATGGCTTTGAGATGATTTACAGGATTCAGGGGGATAAAGCCGTCTCCTGGCCCAGCACGTGGGAGAGGCTGCAGAGAAAATGCTTTTCTTGTGGCAGCTGCAGCAGCCAGGGTGTTACCTCCAGAAAAACGGGGAAAACCTTAATTTTCCTCTTAGCTCCGCACTGCTTGGGGATGGATGGGAAGGGAGACAGGTCTGTGCTGGGTGGGGATGCTCCAGGGATATTCCTGGATATCTGTGCTGGGGTGAGGAGGAATCCAACAGAGGTGAAAAGTTTGGGATGGCGACATTACACCCCAAATCCCTCTGCTTTCCCAAAAATGAGCTGAACCATTTCTAGGCACAGATGGAGGCGATGGAGGGGTTGGAATCAGGGCAGACCTTTAGAAAATACAAGGTAATTGAGTGAAATTCCCTCCCAATCTCATCCCTCGAAGCATTGCATCTAATTACTGGATTAGAGAAGTCTTCAGACCGTGTATCGAACATTATAAATGGGGATAAGATGGTTCTGGGAATGGCTTAATGAAGCAGGGGAGATGGGTGAAGATGTCTGGGTGCACCTTTGGGTCAGGGCCACATTGATTTGGTGGAGGAGGAGAAACCCTTTGGTGCTTTGGAGAGCGTGGCCGTGGGGAGGGTTTGATTTTTCCTCCTGGTTTTGGCTCCTGTGTGTCAGCAGTTGGCTCTGGGGGATGCGCTGGCTCCTGGGAATTCTTGCCTGGTGGGATTTGTCTTCATATTTTTGTGATGAAGTGGCCACGTTGGGTGGGGAGAGAGCATTGAGACATCTCCCAGGGTGGATTTGGGAAGTCTGGGATGTGCCTGCCGAAGGGCAGGTGGTTTTGGCCGAGGCTTGATGCCACCGTATTTTGTCTCATAATGAACTTTGGGTTTTGTCCTGGTGGGGCCTGAGACGTGTGGTTCCTTCCAAGCTCAGTGCTCAGGGAGCAGACGTGATCCTGGCTCACACTGGAGATGTTGCTCATGGCTCCAAACCAACCAAGGTCTGTGGAAGCTCATGGAAGTTTCAGTGTCATTCCAAAGACCATCATTGGGAAGCAGAGGAGGGCCCTGTGTTGGCTGTTCAGACCCCAAATCCATCAGCTTGTGCCAAGCATGTGTCTCTCTCCCTAAAGATGAGCACTCCCAGGTCTCTCTGCTGGGCAAGGGCCTCCATCCTGCAGGATGCAGATGGAAGGGAAAAGCTCATCCACATGGAGAGGTGCAGCCTGGGACCAGAGAGATGCTGGGACCTCCATCCTTGGAGACCTTCAGAGCTGACCAGGATGTGGCCCCAGGCACAGGTTGGGCAGGAGCCCTCCAGACACCCCTATCTGGAGCTTGTATGGAGTGGGGTGCACTGCTGGTTCCCACCTGTCGGAGCTCCGTGGTGGCCATCCCATTGTCCCAGGCCGTGTGCCAGCACTATCCCCCTGTGCCTGGCTCCCTGCAGGGCTCGTGCTCCGTGTCCATTCCCCTCGGGAACGCTGGATTCCTTTGGTTAATTCTAACTCAATTGCTGATGATGTGTTTTAAGAGATGCTCCAAAAAACTTCCAAGGAAATGGGCCGGAGAAAACCACCCAAAATGATTGTCCTCGATGGGGAGAGGGGACGGGAGCACAGTCACATCAGACACTGGAGAATCCCCGTGGGAGCTGTCTGCTGTATCCTGGGCTGTGCCACCATCCGCTGCAGCTTCTCCCGGTGTCCCCACGCCGGCTTTGGGCTCCTGTCCGGTCCCGGTGCCTCACGGAGGGGTCTGGCCCCGGGAACGCCTCCCCCAGGCCCGATCCCGAGGCTGCCGTGCCGGCGCCAAAGGTGCGATCCCAGTGCCCAGCCGGGGTGCCCGTCCCGCCCGGCGAGATGGCATCGCCGCCCGGCGTCCCCCGGGTTGTCATGGTTACTGACGCATGGGACCCCAGAGACCCGGCTGGGAATTAATGGCAGCCCGGGATAAAGGATTCCTGTCTGGGCCGAGTTGATGGATTGCATTGATGTGCCATTTGTCATAGCGTAATTGTTCTGGCAAATGTAATACCCACTCGTATAAACATTGTGCTGCTTTGCTAATAAAACTGAAAATAGGAAGAGAAAGGATGATGCAGTGTTATGGTCAGGCAAAGAGACACCGCCTCCGCTCCGCGCCGGCACCGGGGGCTCCTGCTGGAAACCCGCCCCGGCCTGCCCTCTTCATCCATGGAAAACGGGCAAAGAGACCATGAGATCCTCGTGGGATGGGGGTGTGGCATCGTTTTGCCCATCACTGCCTTTGTCTGGGAGGGGTCAGACGTGTTCTTCACCCCAAATGGGCACTGGGTATCCCAAGGGTGCTTGTGCCGGGGCTGAGCCCATCTCTCCCCCCCAGGCAAGAGGTCAATGAGTGCTCCCAGTTCTCTGGCACTTCTGGCATCTGGGGGGCTGCTTTTACCTTGAGGGGGGTTATAAATGGGGGGATTTATGGCACAGTGGGTGCCTGCCCCAGGTGCTATCCCCTGCCCTTGTTTCGGGAGCTCCAGGGTCTGACACTGCCAGGAGCAGTTGGTGCCCAGATCCCCAGGTAGTTTTGCTTTCTGACTAATCAGCCCCTGGATTAGGAGCCCAGCAGGGATATCAGGTGGAGATGAATTGCTCATCCTCCTGTGAGCAGTTCCAGGTGCTGGAGTCGATGGAAAGGAGTTGGAGAGCCCCTTGAGCCACCCCTGCTCCTCACCCATGGAACCCTCTGTCAGTGTGAGGAGCATCATCCCTGCACCCACAGTTCGGCTGGGAGTCAGTTCATGACACTGTGCCCATATTTCAGAGTTCAGGACCATTTAATCCCTGTGTTCTCCCATTTTCCTGACATGGAAAGCTACAAGGATGAGGATGAGGAGGAAGAACAAGCCCCTTTGTTGCAGCTTCACAGATCCCTCCTAAATCCTGGGGTAGTTCAGTGGCATTGTGCTTTACACACTCATCTCTCCAAATGTTTTGGAAGTTTCTGGTTGACCTGATTCAGAGGAAAAAAAAAGATAAACACCCTTTCTGTGTTTGCAGTCATATGTAATTTTTATCTCTTGACCTTTAAACGTAAGCAGCAGTAAAATGAAGAACTATGGCAGTCATTTAACACCCTGCCTGTACTAACTGGTTTCTGCCTGTGAGCCGTGGTTTTAAATTGGCTAATGCAGAATACTTGCAGAGCTAATAATAATTCAGATTACTTCTGTCAGCTATTCCGGTTTCATGGGTAATTTAGTAGTTGAATAAATTTTTAAAAAAATTCATTCGTTCCCATGCACTGTTATGAATCAGTAGATGGTTTACCATTGGCAGCAGTAACTGTAAGAAGATTTAAATTGCTACTGAAAAGGATTTGAGTGAAGGTAATGTTTTATAATGTTCTAAGCCATATGCACTACTTTCAGGCCTCATCAGTTTTACATTGATTCCTAGTGAAGTGTTTAATTGCATCATGAATGCAATATAATTCAGTTCTTTTTGCTAATATGGTATATATCTCAAAGTGATATACAGCACTGACAGTGAAGACTCAGGGTTTTCTTAGGATTTTAAAATATGCCTCTGTGTGTGTTTGCACGCGTGTGTGCACATCTGTGCGTGGCTGGGAGTGTTTTCCTTGGGAAACCTCGGAGCTCTTGGTTGGGTGCTCCGTGCCAAGAGCCGCCGGCTCTCCAGGGATGTCTGTGTGGGCATCAGCAGGTAGGGATTTCTATATATGAATATATATATATGTTATATAAAAATTAATTTTAAAAATATAAAAGATGCATATAAACCTATATTCATGAGCTCTGGAACCGCCTCTCTGTGGCCATGTGCTGGCCCCGGTGCCCTTCCCTCCCTCCCCGATCCGTCTGTGCCCCGTCGGGCGGGGACCTTCCCTGTCCCCCTGTCTCCCTCTTGCTGCTTCTGCTCATTACAATTTCATCAGCTAATTAAGGATTGGGCCCTGGTGAAATCCTGATGAGAAAACTGAGGCAGGCTCAGTGCTGGCCAGGATTTTCCCATGGGAGGATGCCAGCTCTTGGCTCCAGCGGAGCGAGCATCCCCTGTCCCCGCTGTAACCCTGATCTACCTGCCTGCATCCCGCTGTCTGCTCGGCTTTAATTCCCAAATTTCCACGGCTTTGCAAGGTGAGGAACACCTGGTGTTGCCAGGGATATATCCCTGGGGACGGGTGCCGTTGGCTGCTGCTGTGCACCTGCAGCTTTTGCCTTTGGGAATCTTATATTTTAAATGGAGTTACTCATTCGGGATGCCGCATCCTTCGGTTTTCCATGACGAGCAGGGAAATCCTGCCCTCGGCGGTGACCTCACCTTGGCCCCGTGGGGCTGGGGGAGGCTGCAAGAGCAGGATCCAGCCCCACACTTGGAGTATTCCCACAGAAGGCTCCTCCTTGGCTGCAGTGCTCCCCGCGGGCGCTGCGAGGGCCGGGATGTGTTCCTGCTTTGGAGCCTAATGCGATATCAAAGTCACTAACATGATTATGCTTATATATCATATTAGGGAAAATGAATACTAATTCAATACAAACTACTAATTCAGTAGAACAGAAAATTGCTGAGAGAATAGAAAACTGCTGAGCGTGCCGAAGCTGGGCATGGCTCGGAGGAGAGGCGCCGCCTCGCTCCGTGCCGGAGCGCGTTTCCGCAGCGGCTGTGGCACAGGGTTGGCCAGGGTGACACGGAGCATCCCGGGATGCGTCAGTGCCAGAGCTGGGCCAGAGAGCGGCTCTGGAGGTGGCTTTGCTGTGGAGCTGGGGCGAGAAACCCCCATTTGCTTTCAATCCTGATGCTCATGGCCAGGGATTGGGAGATGTTGGCTGGGACCTGTGTGAGAACTGAGGTAGGTGAGCAGGAAAATGGCTCCAGGTGCTGGCAGGAAATGGGGAATAAAACTGGTGTGGGAGGGTGAACTGCTGATGGAGACAGTGTTTTAAGTTGTTTGCTTTTCCTAATGCGTGGATCATGTCTCATTCCTGGCCTGGTCCTAAGCATGAACTCCCCAGACTCCAGGGGAACATCCCTGTCTTGGGGACACTGACTGGGGCTTCCCATGGTCCAGCTTTTCCCCTCCACGTAAGCTCCATATTCCTGCTTCTTCCTCATGGCATTTCTGCCCCGGGACATTCCCCCTTGGCATCTCAGATGTGCTCCCCACACGGGTTCCTGCTGCAAACTGGCCGTGGAGTGCCCTCCTTGGGACAGCTCCCAGCACCGTGGCTGTTCCCACTGGCACCGCCAGGGGTTTGTGCCGGGGGCTTGGGGAGCGTTGGGGGCTTGGTGAGAGGCAGCTGCTGAGGCCAGAACTACATGTCAGGTTCTTGGTTTAATTGGATTTTCCTTCAAATTATTATTTCTACGAGTTTTCAGGCCACGATGTTTCCCGGAGCCGCGCGGCGTTCCCGGGTTGTGGCAGCTGGCTGGGATCTCCATGGGCCAGTCCCACGGACCCAAATTTCTCTGATTCACCTCTAAATCAGGAATTTCATTGCAATTTAATGCATCCGTGGGTCCTCTGCACCGGGGGACAGAGCAGGGTCCTCAGTGCCTGACCCTGCACATCCTCCCATCCCATATGGGCACCTTTGGACACGATGAGCGTGGCTGGTTCTGGAAATGCCAGGTATTTACCCAGTTCAGACAGAGCTGTAAGTGGGACACACAATGTTTCTGGACTAATACGGTAGCAGAGTCTTATTGTATTAGCAATTTCCCATCAGATCATGTCATATTAGTATTGTATTGTATTAGTATTTGTTTTCACTAATGTGATGTGAAAGTTGCTAATATGATAAGACTCCTGCATTGTATAGTGAAAACAAATATTAATATGATAGGATGGAAAATAGCTAATAAGAAACTAAGTTGCTAATCTGACGTGATGGATCTCCTAAAGGAATCGGTTGTAGCTTTCCTGTACTTTTCCAGGATCACCTTCAACCCCGCTCGGGGTGGGGGACGGGAAGGCAGCGGCACTGCCGTGTGGCCCTGGTGGGTCTTAAAGGGATGAATCCACCTGGAAAGCAAGAACATCTCCTTTGGGCTTAAATCCAAGCTTTCATTAAAAAAAAAAAAAGGGAAAAAAAAAATTGCGTGTTTATGGGACAGCCCTTGTGTGCGGGGAATCCAAGGGTCCTGGGACAAGCTGATTCCTGGAAAATGCAGCAAATATGAATTTAGGGAGCACAGAGCCTCTGACAACCCAGGAGGCCACCCTGAGCTGCAGTTACACCACAGTCTAACTATGATGAGACAGAACCACCAGTTTCCTAATTTTATTTTATTTTTTTCCCCAGTCACCGGAGCAAAATATCAATTTCTGACACGGAGAGCCCAGGGTAGGTGAACCAGAGCTAAGTAAAAATAAACATTAAACAATTATTGGAATTTAGGTTTATTTAAAATATCAGCAGGGTTGAGGGAACGAGCCACCTATTAGCGGGGAAAAAAGCTATTGGGCTTTTTAACAACATGCTGTTTCTTGGCGGAGGCTGGGATTTGGGCTGTGCACAATCATGTTATTGATTAAAGATGATGTAGCAGCAGCACAATTATATCACAGTTTGTGCTCGCCGCGGTGGTACCGTTGGCCTCTCATTTGTCTGTCAGAGATTGGTTTGTTTGCCTTGCCCTTCCCGGGTGTTGCTCCTCACTCCGACGGGTCCCCCGGCGCCGGCGCAGGAGGCTCGGGGCGCTCGGGGACTTGGGTTGGTCTCGGTGGTGGAAATGGCTTTAATTGCTTCTCGTCCCCCGTTGGTTGTGCTTAATGGCAATTCCAGCTTCTGAGCTGCCGACCGCGGTGACGCAAAAACTGTCTGTGTTGGGGTTTTGGAGGGATTGAGCAGCCCGGGATGGATCGAGGCCAGCAGGCTGGTTTAGTGGAATGTGTCCCTGCCCATGGCAGTGGGGTTGGAACACGATGATCTTTAAGCTCCCTTCCAACCCAAACCATTCCATGATTCCGTGATCCGTGGTGGTTCCCACCCTGCACCGCAGAATCCGGTATTTCCCCGAAATCGGGCCGGATCCAGCCCCGCGCCATTGCAGCTGATGCTTGGGATGCCGCAGCGGGCAAAACCACAGGGAAGGGCGGTTTTAAGGCATTTCCAGAAAATTCCGTGCCGGAATTGGGAAGCCAACACGAGAGGACGGGCAGGGGCCACACGGAGCAAGCACGTGGCTGGCGGGGAGCGCGCGTCTCTGCGTCGGTCTATAATGCAATCAATTCTGTATATCCCCAGTGAAACAGCAACATTTATTTAACGTCTTTTATAGAGCAGCTGAGTTTTATCACAAATCACATTCCATTTCTATTCTTCGGGGACCCCTTGAAGGCTAAAACGCACTTACTCTCCTCCAAGGAAGTTTACCAATTCTTCAATAAAGCCCCATTTGCGTCCGTATGTAAAATTGACACATTTATTGAATATTAAACATTTGCCTGTTGCCTGTGCACTTCTTTCGACTTTATCTGCTGCCCTTAAAAGTCGTTAAGGGAAGGATATGTCAAAGTCATAATAAAGGCGTGTTTATGGATGGGAAGAGGATGCTGGGATCTGCTGGAGGGGTTGGTGTATCCCATGTGGTGGCTCTTTCCTCTTTCCTCTGTTGTCTCTTGGCAAAAACCACTTGGTACTGTATTTTCTCTGATTCTCCCAAAGGAATTTCCATGTTCAGAAGCTGTTTGGTGTTAGATGCTGGTGGGGGTCATGCCGGGTTGCAGGAATACACTTTTCCAACCCAGAGTTGGTCCAGCTAATTAGCAGGAGATCCAGTAAAACAAGTTTTTCTTTTATCACTGTTACTAAGTGCTGTTGTAAATCAATTAAAATGGATTCTAGTAATTCTATTTTTCCTTGGCGACTATGTTGAAAGAAATACTGAGCCATTAACAATGTTTTCCATACGTTTGTATTTATGGGAGAATATTGAGCTGCTGCTGTTGAGTTTGGTGCTCGGTGATGAGCATGGGATCCTGTCCTACCCCACACTTCTCCCACAAGCCACGAAAGTCTCTGCATCCATTTATTTGGAGAAAGGTGCAGGTTTTTTGAAGGTAGTAAGGAGGGAATTTTCTTTTCCTTGAAACATGGATATTCATGCCAATGGTTGTCCTGATTATTAATTGCTAAGGACGCAGCTGCCTCCTTTGAATGCATCCCTGGAGTTGTTTTCTGGGGAGTGTGTGGTGGTCCTGCCTAAATGGACCTTTAAGTCCGTTCCCTAAAAATATCACAACCTCTGTGCAATGGGAAAAAACCTGGGTGGCTGCCGGAGAAAATTCACCAGGAGCAAAAACTTGGGGATTCGCCCCCTTTCTCTGAGCCATCGGTTCTCTCTATCTCATTCCCTGCCTTTTCTCTTCTTTAATTCACGTCATTTGGAGTACAATGTAGGAATCTGGGCTGGCTTGCCGTTCTGTAGGGATAATTTCTCCCAGGCCACTGGCTAATTGAGGACGCCTCGTTAGACCGGGAGGTGGCTGCCGGGTGGTTCCATTGACTCTGGAATGTCGGCAGAGCACAAACAGCAGTTACTGGTGATCACCTTGGCAGCTCCAAGACCCACCTGCCCCATCAGCCTGGAGAGGTGAAGGTGCTCCTGAATCCCATCTGGAGACAAATCCCTGCCACAGGGGATTAACTCTTTAGCTCCATGTGAGGTTTGTTTTGGCATCTTTTAGGAGAGTTGTCCCCAACCCATCCTTGTTTTTGTCTATTGGTTGTGCTTATCAAGAATAAATTTAATAAATTAATACTTTGCTGAGCACTGGGATGGGATCAAACTATCAGGTTTTTGGGGACTAAATTTACCAGCGGGAATAAGGAGCGTTAAATTGGAGACTTAGGAGTTGCTTGGATGTTTTGAAGGATTTCATTTTGTCCCTCCTTGGGAGCAAGGTGACTAAGTTCTTAGGGCTGAGACACCCCAAAATATCCCAAATGGAAGAGTAAATGGAGGATCCAGCCCGTCTTCAGAGGAGCCAACCCATCCTTGCAGTGAAGGCGGATTTTTGGGGCACTTGTCCATGTTAATTTATAAAATAAATAAATAATAAATATCACCTGAGTGGAGCTCCAGTAAACACAGCTCATCTGGAGTGTATCATAAAAATAATACACAGCTGCCTCTCTGCAGCTCCTGACTCGCTGCTGGATGGGAGCAGAAGCCCTTTTGCCAGGATCCTGCTGCCAGCACGACCCTCATCCCCCCAAGAAATCCCCAAAAGCAGCTCCCGGCACAAATAACCTTCCCAGTGCACCGAGAGGCTCTTCTTTATGGGTGAGGGAAAGTGCTTAAAATGCTTAGAGGGAATAAACAGCTTTTAATGAAGTTACATTGCCACATAATGGGTATCATAAAATTGCCTTCATAGTGCAGGGTCCCAGGATGGCTTTTATTATCGACTGAGCAGGAATCCTGTCTGTAAAGCTCCGGCAGCTGCAGAGAGGAGAATGCAAAGTCTTCTTAAATTACCTGATTGAAATAACCGGCAAATATTCTGCTTTGCTGCTTTGTTGAAGGCAAAGCTGCCTTTGGGGTGGTCTGTCAGACCTGGTTTGCAGCTTCTGAAGAACACAGGAGTTTCATTGCAGCAAAACAGATGTTCATCTTGTTTCTCTATCGGCTGTTTGATGAGAGATTTATTGCTCTTCTGCTGGGCTGGAGCTCCTCTGCTGCGGAGTCTATTAGGCAGCCCGGGAGCTGGCGGGGAGCCAGGGAAGCGGCGTTTTGATGAAACCCATGAAAAAGCCTGGGCTTGGAAGGCGCCAGTAATAATGCATCGGCTAGACTCGGATCGGGCGATTGATTGCCGTGATTTGATTTATTGATCAATACCCTCAAATTTGGCGTCTGAGAAGCTGAACTAATCTTTAACTGCTGTGAACATCTCTGCCTGGTGGAGAATTAGAGCTGATAAGGAATGTATGAAAGGAATCTGAGCTTATCTTAATCACACAGTGCCCCGGCGCAGGCAGCGCCGGGCGGGAGGGGATGTGTGCAGAACACAATCACCAGGCAGAACAGAGCAGATCTATAAATTGATGGAATTCAAAGCCTCCAGCATCGATTACCATTATAACAAACAGTGGTGCGCTGAATGTCTGATTATTTTTAGACAAAGATTCTGTGCTCTCAGCAGCAATTTTGCTGATGCTGTCACTGTGTCAGATGTCTGTTGTTGATTGCAATTAGATGCGATACAAAAAAAAAGGAAAAATTTAAAACTATCTCTGCCTATAGTTTTATTTCCACTTATTAAATCTCCTCCTTTGTTTGCCTCCTCCTAATGTCTGCAGCTGGATGAAATATTGCATTACCAGAAGAGATCTCGTATATTCAGTTGGGTATAATCACTTTACAGATCATTGGATTATATCTGATATGGTTCAGATAATCCTGGGGAAATGTGGGACATTTACTCTGCCTTGGTTAAATAAATGCGCCCTGGTTTAGGGTTTTCAAAGTGAATCTGCATAACATTTGGGTTTCTGAAACAGGGTCTGCAGCCCTCCCAATGATCCAATTCTATTAAAGCACTAATCAATTCCCTGTGACGTCAGTCTGCTTTCCTGCTGGTCCAGCGTGGATTTATCCTGTCCTTTTTAAATGGCTTTTGGAGCTGCCACAGCTCAGGCTTTAATGGTTCAAGGAATGGGCACCACCAGCAGCGGTGATGGGGAGTGGGCAGCGGGGAGCAGGGGTTTGGTGTTCCAGGGTTCTGTGTGCCGGGATCCCAGGAGCATCCGTTGGTTTGATGCTTTCCAGTTTCTCTCCAGTGCCGGTGCGTGGCTGAGTGGCCGCGTTCGGGACCGACCAGTGTTGTGGGAACGGCTCTAGAGGGAAATGTGGCTGGGAAAGGACGGTTTCCAGATGGCTCTTGCCAATGGGGAAAGCTCTTTGGGAACCCCAAACGGGGGCTGTGGGTTCACACAGGCGTGCAGAGTCATTAGGATTGGGGGGTTCCCTGGGGAGCCCAGTTGGACTAGGCTGGGTTTGTCCTGCTGGGTGTTGAGCTCTCTCTCTGCATCCCAGATATTTGGGGAATTTCACATTTTCATTTCAACCCCAGGCGGGGCACACAGGCTTTGGCGTGTGTCCCAGAGCGGTGGCCGTGGCCCTGGCCCTGACCTGGTGGCCGGGGGAGCAGGAGGTCTCCTCTTGAACGTGACCTCATCTTGCGCAGCCACGCGCGGCTCCGGGGCTTGATGGAAAAATGCGGCGCGGCGGCAGTGGAGGAGTTATGTGCTGCTGGCAGCTGGTGTTTTCTTTCTTTGGGAAATCTAATATATTGATTAGCTTTCTTCAGAACAGCATCAATAAAGCGTATAATGGCATGGCTGGTGCCTGCGGCGTCTCCTCCCCTGGTCCGAGCCCCCCTGGAGCCGGGAAGAACCTTGGCTGCTCCGTGCCAGGCTCCGCATCCCGGAGGCTGCTCCTCCCTTTCCTGGCAGCCACGGGCTCTGCTCTGCCCGGAGAACGTGCTTGGCTGGACACCCTGATCCTCTGCAGGGAGCTTATCCCGAGCAGCCTTCCTCCTCCTCCTCCTCCTCCCATCCCATGTCTCCATATTATCACTGCCTCTGGCAGCTTTGGCTCAATCAGCTCCAGCATGGAGGCACTTGGCCAAACCCTGGCAAGTATCTCCAGGGGGTATGGTTGGGATGTGCCTGTCCTGGCCATCCCCAGGCAGTGAATGTCACCAGGGGAGCCACCACCACCCAAGGGGATGTGTGACTGGTGCAGTGCCAGGAGGGTCACTGCATCCCGGGTCTCTTCCAGGAGCACATGGATGCTCTGCCTGTGCCATTGTGATCCCCCTCCCAGCTGTATCCTGGCCCATGGCACATGGATGGCTGCTCCAGCCCTGTGGTTACGGCCAGGGAAGATGGAAGGACCCATTAAAGTGCCTGAGAGGGTTTAGAGGGTGGTTTATTGTTGTTTCTGTGGTTGTTTTTCTTTAAGCTGATTGATTGTGATAATGAATGGGGCCAGAAATCAGCCGGAGCGGCGGCTCGAGGCCACCACTGGATTTAAAGTCCTGGTTGGCTTCAAACCCTCTCCACTATTTCAGCTTTCATGGGTAAAATACACAGAAATCCAACGGGATCTTATTTAGGACTCTCCCAAGCCCCGATCTGCCCTCGGATGCCGGTGCTGGTAGGAGCTGGTGCCTCGTGCTTGCCAAGAGCTGTTTAATAAACTGTTGGCTTATTTATTGTTCCATGGTTCGCTGGAGAGCGAATCCATCTGGAGCCATGGCCCGTTCCACCACGCGGTTCCTTGGCATCATCCGACAGGGAAAGGCAGCACCATCCAGAATTGATCCCACTTATGGATGCTTTTATTTAATTTCCAAGTCTGATCCACTCATGAAGGGATGGAGGAACACCCTGGTTCCTCACTGCCCCAGGGGTGGAGGTGTCCGGGCTGCCTCCCACCAGCCGGGAGCCTGGAAGGGTTTTCTCTTCTTCCCGAGCATCTTGCAGTGAGCTCATTTCAAAGAGAGATTTTCAGGGCAAATTGACAGCTGATGACTATGGGAAGATGTTTTCCAAAGGAGAAACAATTTACGATAATTAGAAATTTATAAAATGTCTTTAAACATGGTGGTAATGGGGATAAGAAAACACTTGCTGCAGTGTAATCAGTTATTAGCAGCTGATCATTTATCTCGATGGATAGTTGCTGCTGGTACGGGAGACACGTGATAAAAGGGCTCTTGATTAACTAATTTGAATATCTTTTGAGAACAAATTCTGAGTTCTCTTTTTTCTCCATTGTAACGGATCCGTACATCTGCGAGATAAACACGGAATGAATATGGAAATGAATATTATTGTGGAAGTGTAGCCCTCGAACGCTGCTGCCGCCGTCCCAGCCCTGGCCTTGGGAAGCTGCCTGGGATGGATTTAACAGGGAAGGGGCCTTAACGGAGCTGATTGGGAGGAGCTGAGGCTGTGCGATGCAGGAGAAGTGTGGCAGGGGGTTTGCCAGGATGTGGGATCCGGGAGGACAGGACCAGGCTGGCCTCTTCCATCAGCCCCTCTTTGGCCTCTGGGAAGGAGCAGGATGGCAAAACTCCGGAGCTGCCTGCGAGCACCGGCAAAACACCGGAGTGTGTGATAGCATCCCTTGATAGATGGGATTTTAAACACACAGCCTGTTCCTGCCTCCCCGGGAATGGGAATCTGATGCGCGTCTCAAATCCCTGCCCTCTGCGAGATCCCATTACGGCTCCTTTGATAACGCTCTGTAAACCCCGATTCCATTTTAGATGCTGAAACCTCACTCTGAGCTTCTGTGCCCGGGACCATTGATGGCCCTGGGATGGGCTTTGGGACGGGCTCTGGGGTGACTCATGGCAGCACAGGGGACTGATCCCTGCTCCCGCTGCTGCTGTGCTGTTTGCTGTGTGCCCACGGGTGCCACGGGTTAAAGACGTGGCCAGAGCAGCTGGGAAAGCACAATAAGCTTGTATTCCTGTTTTCTGGCACAGCAGGCAAAGGGAGGAGGTGGCTGCTGGTGGGGGTTAAGTGGGATCTGGTCCCAGCCCCTCTTGGTTTCTCCGGCAGCTCCCGGCCCTCCATGCCAGCCGTCCGTGACCTCGCCGCGTTCCGGAGCGGCTCCTGCTGCCTGCGAGTCATTCATCGTCCTCAGCCACTAATGGACTCCATTCAACTGCTTCTCCCTCGGCCCCCCCCCCCAGTGTGATTCATGTAGTGGCTGGAAGCAGATTCCTTTTGGCAGCGAGAGTCCCAGATATTTTATATTTACGCATCATTTTCTTCCCAGGATCTCAATTTTTCCCTTCTCTCGTCTCCCTCTCCTCCTTTCAGCTCCCTCCATGCTCAGATGAGGTCGTGGGTCTGGCCCCATCACCCACCAGCCCCTCCCCACATGCTGCTGAGGGCTGGGGGGGCTGGATACATCCCCTCCTGTGGGAATGGGAAGGGGATGCTCAGAGGTGTTGGCACTGCTCCTTCTCAGCTGTATTTACTGCAGCGAGGAGCAAAGTCCACATAGCTGTGGATGCAGTTTACAGGTAATTAAACTCAGCTTGGTGAGGATTTAAACATTAATATTGATGCTAAAGTTTTTAATAAAATATAGGGAAAGAGAGAAAGAGGTATCGATTCCTATAGGCTTTTTATTTTTTCTTCCCTCTGGCTTCATTGTCACAGGGAAGGGTTGGTGTGTTGGTGAGCATGAAATTAGGATGTCCTGTGCCAGTGAAGGGTACAGATATGATCCCAGAAGGACAAATTGGGAAGACTTAGGAAAATGTATTTGGGATTGCTCCATATAGCGAGGCTGTTCCTGAGTATCCTCTGTGATAGGCACAGGCTTGGGGACCACATCCTCTTCTTGGGAATGGTGCCGAGACTCCAAGGTTTCCACGTCTGCTTCTGCATCCTGCGTGTTGCTCTCCATTGTGGCTGGCTCCAGACACAACCCCTCAGACCACGCCACTGTCTGTGTGTCTGGGCTCATTCCAGCATCGTTCCCACTCCTAGCATGGCCTTGTGGATCCAGAACGGGGGTCCCTAAGATCCCCCACTCCCGTGGTGCCACCCCGGTCATCCGACCCCTCCGCAGCGGCTCCTGTGCCGCACCAGAGGCCATTAAAAAGATGCTGACGGCCGTTTTTCACTCCCTGCTTCTCTGTATACACACAGGACCCGGCTTTATCTGCTTTCTCGCCAATATTTTTTTATATAACAGTGAAATATTTATATTGTCCAATAAAAGGCAGTAACTTGCAATCTCGCGCAAATTCATCGGAGACCGCGAGCTTCGTTGTCTGAATTTTCTGCCCGGCAGTGACCCCCGGTAATTGGCTCCATACATCTTTGGCATCAGGGATTTACATACAGGGAAGGGGGTGATGGAGGGCCGGGGTCACCCCCTGCCCCACAGCCTGGCTGGCAGGGGATGCTGGTGGCTGCTGAGTCTCCTGCCCCACATCCCACCCTGGCACAGCCGGGTGGGTTTTGGTGATGCCAGGGAGGAAAGAGCCAAACCCCTCATGGTTTAGGCAGCCACAGCTTAAATCCCCACAGTGCTGGGATGCAAGGCTGGATCCATGGGAGTCACATCCTGAGGGTCATGAAGATGGAGCAAACTGCAGGTCCTGCAGCCAGGACCAGCTGGTGGAGGTGGCTTTTTCCGTCACAAACCCAATTTGCCCCAAAAGTGCCCATTTTGGGTGAGCTGGGGACAGGATTGAATCGCCAGCAGCCGGAGCTCGGGGCACAGCTGAGCCCAGGCAGGCACCTCCTGACCTCCGCCAGCAGCACCTCAGCCACTAATTTATCAAAAAGCAATTAATGGCCACCCCCCCGCCCAGGTTTTACGGTGTCTGTCTCTTCCCACCGACTGCAGGGCAGTAATTAGAGTCTGTCTAATGAGGTTTCCATGGCGGGGATACGTCCTCTCGCCATATCTCCCCACCAGACAAAGCCTTTGCCACAGTTTTTATGGTGCCAGCCCGAATTTTTCCCAGCTATTTTTACCACAGCACCAGCCAGAGAAGGACCAGGACATCCTCCGGGCTGCAGGATTTACCAGGCAGCACCCGAGAGGTCTCTTCCCACCGCATCCACCCCATCGTTTTTTATTCCATTTTATTTTTTCCTGCATTCCACCGAAATTAAAAAGCCATCTATATCTTAAAAACCTTATTTATGAACACTTAAGCGTAAGTAAGTCATCGTTGGACGGCTTCCCTCCCTGCTGATGGATGGAATCTGGCACCGGGGTGGACCGGGAGGGAAATCTGGCAATACAATATGCTGTGCTTGACTATTTTGACACTCGGAGTGCGATGTTTTTTTTACAGTTACTGATGAGCTTATGGCACTGCTCCTTTTGGAGGAGCGAGGAGGAGGCTGGGGCTGAGAATATTGATTAGCGAGCTCCTGATTATCTCAACAACCCTCTTGGCTTGCCTTTTCTTTTGCAGGGAATACAGAATTTCTTCAATTATTCATATAAACCCCCTTGTCGATACTGCCAGCGCGCCGCGGCCGCGCGACACCGAGCGAGACCGGTCCGGGGGAATCGTATTCCTCAAATTCGGACCCCAACCCTCCCGAACCGCCTTTATTTCATTCCCCCTCCTATTTTTCTTTTTCTTTTTGGCCACCTTTTGTTTTTGTTTTGTTCCAGAAGGAGCTTCATGCCGGCTGGCGGTGTGGCGGGGGGAAAGCGCCGAGCCTCATGAACATTGAATTGAACTCAGCCGGGAATTTAGGAAAAACGTACCTGAGGTTCAGGAGATTTGCTGTTAGGGAATTAACTGGGCAGGACGGTGGATTTCCCTCCCCAGCAACTGGAATTTTGGGAACTGAGGATGTGAGTGACTAACGAAAGGGAAGCTAATTAGCCAAAAAGGCAAATTTTAGCACCTAATCTTGAAGTTTGGAGATTTCTGGCTCTGGCCACCTCCGGTAGCTCCGTCAGATGGGCAGAGCTGGGGGAATGGGGCTTCACGAGGGGTGCAGCATCCTCCTGGATGTGGTATCCACCTGGATGCATCCCAGCAGCGCGGGAGGGAATTTTGGGTTTCGAGGCGTTTATAAAAAGCAAATGTTGAGCGCTCGGCGCGGAGCTGCTGGCACCCAGCTCGCAGCCCAGATGGGGGGAGATGGGTTGTTTGTTAAAAAAAATGAATTAAAAAAAGACGAGAAAGGGGAAAAAAAAAAGAGCAACTCTAAAATAGCTTTGCTGGGAGGCTGTGTGGGGAGGGGTGTTTCTGCCAGCCTGGCTGGGTGGGAGGGAAAACTGGCAGCCTTATAGGGAATGCTCGCAGGATAGCTGGGCAGGGGGGCAGGACCTGCCCTTGCCACCCACAGTCCTGGGGATGATCCCAACCTTTCCCACCTCGTTGGGGTTGAAATGTGGAGGGCCCTTGGAGGGACAGATTGGACAAAGCTTGCAGACAGGGCAAGGAGGTGCCGTGGTGTGGCCAGAAGGTGCCAAGATGTGTCTGGGAAGTGCCGTGGCACGGCCAGGAGATGCTGTGGTCTGTCCAGGAGGTGCCGTGGTGTGGCTTGGAGATGCCATGATGTTGTCAGGAGATGCCATGGCATGACCAGGAGGCGCAATGCCATGGCCAGGAGATGCCATGGCCGGGAAATGCCACGATGTAACTGGGAAGTGCCGTGGCGTGGCCAGGAAGGGGGTGACACATCCAGGAGATGCCGTGGAACGGCCGTGATCCCTGGATGAGGGGGTATCTGAGGAGGAGCCGAGCACTGGGGTGGGACAACATGGTCCCAGCCCACCCTGCTGCTGGAGAAGGCAGCACTTCTCCATCCTCCCTCCTGCCCCAGGTGCTCCACATCCCTGGAGGCTCCGTGCACGCCTTGGCTTTGGTCCCTGATGCCGGCGAGGGTCTCGTGGCACTTCAGGACACCTCTTTTCTCCCCGGCAATTTAATGCTCTCTTCAGGGGCTGCTTCCTCTGCTCCTCTAATGTGCCTGGATGGAAACCCCTGGAGAGTTGCCGGTATTCCGAGCTCGCCAGCAGCGACACATTAGGATCTGTCATCTGCTGAGCATTACCTGGTTTTAAATCTGTCTCTTTGGAGCTACGGAACTGCATAGGAAAATATTAAAGTAAACAATAAGTGGATTTACACAAATGTGACTGATTTCCATATTTTTCATCACTTCATTTTATTACCGGGTTTACGGATATGCTCATTTATTTATAGGGCAATCCAGTATTGATTCATTCCGATGCACTGTGCATAAACACATAAAAGAGAGCGATAACAATAGGAATACATTTTCAGTCTTTTAAATACTGCATTTTTTCCAATAGTCTTCATTAGATCCGCTCCAGGAATATGAGCAATGTCCTTCGGGAAGCCCAGCCGGCCCCTCCGCCCAAGTGGCTCCGGATTTATGGGGGTGTCAGGGAGAACAGGATGCGATTCCCGGTGCAGCAGCAGCTGCTTTCCCAGCTCTGCCCCCTTCCTCCCGCCAGGGAATTTTTCCACAGGAGGTTTGGGAGGATTTTATCCCAAAGCGTGGATTCTGCTCCCCCGAGGTTGGGTTTCTGGGCTGCTTTGGTGCCAGGTGGAGCAGGATGGACAGCAGTGAAGTGCTGCTGCTCTTGGAGCCAGAGTCCTGGGGGGCTCAGAACTCTGTTCTCCCCTTTCCCCCCCTCTTTTCCTCCTCTTTTTCCTTCCTTTTTTTTCCTTCCCTTTTTCCCCTTCCCTTCCCTTCCCTTCCCTTTTTCCTTTCCTTTTTTGTTCCCTTTTATCCTCCTTTTTTCAAGTATTTTTTCTTTTTCGTCCTTTTCATCTTTTTCTTATTTTCTCTTTTCTCCCCACTTTTTCTTCTTTTCTCTCCCTCCTCTCTTTTTCCTCTTTCCCCCTCTTCCCCTCTTTTGCCCTCTTTTTCCCTTTTCTCTTCTTCTCCCCTCTCCCCTCTCCTCCCTTGTCACTTGTTTCCTCTTTTCCCTTTTTTCTCCTCTTCCCCCTTTTCCCCATGTTCTCCTCTTTTTCCCCCTCATTTCCTCTCTTTTTTCCTCCTTATCCTTCTTTTTCCCTCTTTTTCGAATTTTTGAAAACCCACACCACTCATCTCCCGTATATTCCTCCCTCGAATCCCGCTTTTCCTCTCTGCCCATGAATATTAACCAGGGAGAGCCGAGCTCTCCATCACCTGCGTCACGGGAAGGAGCCCATAAAAGCAGGGTGATGGATGGCAAACATTCCCCCTCTGCTCCTTCCTCTAAACGGGAAGGAAAACAGGGAAAAAAATACCATTTTTAAATATTAACCTGGAGGGGTGTGGATGGGCCCTTTCTCTCTGCCATTCCCAAATACATCTCATATATATTTAGGCTCCTATATAATTTTTTTCCTCGAGGATGGAGCAGCAGGACCAGGAGAATAAATTGTAACCACAGAGGATAAACCCAGCTTTTATTTCCTCCCCCCCCCCTTCAGCTAAAGGGCAGCTCCTTTCTCTCCCCAAAAGCAGTTTAATGGCAACAGCTTGAGAGGGACAAAGTTTGAATATCCTTGTGCCGGAGAAAAGAGCAGAGCGAAAGCCCTGCTAATTACAAAAGTTGCTTTATGAAAGATAATTCAAAGCAATAATTTAGCAAACATAATCAAGTAGCGCAGATGGGGATTTTGATGAATAGTTTGCAACATGCAATTAGCAGCTCTTGCAGTTACATATCATTAACCCTCAGAGCACAAAAATTATTTTCTCATTATTAGATGAAAAGGTAAAATTAAGCTGACTAGACAGTAAAGGAACAAACTACAATTAATTACCTTCATTTATTACAGTCATTATTTTAAACTTATTTTTTTTTACTCTGATAGATAGATGAAAACATCTAAATTAAAAGTTTTGTTCTGCTAAATGGGAGGTGAAACTTTGCGATGCTCGGGGTGCGGGGCCAGCCTGGCTCCATCCCGGCTCCATCCCGAATCCGGGGACCAGTGGGAACCCCCTCGTCACCCCACATTATCCATGCCAGGGATGCAGAGCCTGAGCATCCCTGCCTGTATCCCCCACCAACCTGGACCATTGCTGTCAGCTGCCTGGGGGAATTTTGCATATTTTTGCAGGAAAATATTTTTCCGGGAACATAACTTTCCAGGAAAATATTTTTCCAGGAAAATCATTATGGGGGCTTGCAAGAAATCTGGCCTGGCCAGGAATTAACCTGCCCAGGTGGCGCCTTCTCATGGTGATGGTCAGAAATCAGCCTGTTCCTCGCTGGGTTGGATGCTGGAAACTTTGGATTCGGGATTTGTGTCAGTGGCAGATGGTTCAGAGCTGCCAACTGTCAGCAAATGCACTAAAAAAATAAATTCAGGGAAAAAAAAAGATGGAAAAAAAAAATTAAGGAAAGAACCAACTCGAGCAGCCAGTGAAAAAACATGGATTAAATTATGGTGGTGGGGGTGATAAAATAAGCCTGAAATATTTTCCCTGTCGCGGATTTGGGGGCTCAGCCCAAGAAATCCTGGGAGATCCTGAGGAAGGGAAGAGCTTGGACACCTTCTCCTGGCGCCAGTGGGGTTGGGATGCTGTGAATAAAAGGGGGAAAAATAACCTAATGAACTGAACATTCTCTGTCTCTGCTCTCAAGAACTTTCCTAAAGCATCGTTGAACTTGTCAGGAAATATTACAACAAAATTAAGAACCAGCAGCAATTTTCTCGCATTCGGGATCCCGCGCTTTATAAAGTAAATTATTAATGCATTTTTTTTCTCTGTTAAGCAGTTATTTGCAGCAGTCTTGGTGTATTTCTCATTAGGAATAACATCATCTAAAGAACTTATATTGATTCTTTTTTTTCCCCCCCCTCTTCTTTTTTTAATCTCCGAATCATGGACGTGAACAACATATTTCTGTGATGTTCCCTTTAACTAGAATTCTCAGGCTTTATTTTTATATTATTGATCTTTTTGACATGAATTGCTTTTTGGCCTTGTGAAAATCTTGGGAGCTGCTCCTGCCTTTGGAGGAATGGGAGGGGGCTGTGGAAGAGGGGGAGTGTGATGGGGTCTGGGTGGGTGGGATGGGTTTGGGTGGGCGTGGAATGGGTTTGTGGATGTGAGTGATGGGTTTGGCCATGTGTGATGGGGTTGAGTGTGTGTTTCATGGGTCTGTGCATGTGTTTGTGATGAATCTGTGGGTACACAATGGATCTTGATGGATTTAAGGAGTTGGTTGGATCTGGAGCACCAGGGAGGCACCAAAGGAGCCCAACACGTGGCTGGTCCCACACGGGGTGTCCAGCCCCATCACCCAGAGCTCTCCCTTCCCAATCTCCCCCTCCTTGCCACCCTCTCCCTCTCCCCAACTTCTTTACACATCAGCAAAAACCACCCAAGGAAAATAGCGAAGGCTTGAATTAATTTTTTCATCAGTTTTCTTCAACATTTGGGGTCTCTGCTGCCGCTTTCTCCCCCCCGGCAGCTGTTCCTCGACGCTGAAAAAGAGCTCATTTGTGGTTTACTGCCACCAGTATTTAGATGGAAATAACCCACTACTTATCCTACACTTGATCTCGTGGATGTAAGAATAAACTCTCCGCCGGTGCGATGCAAATCCCGCGCCTCTGGAGCGGGGATGCTCAGACGCCCGGAGCTCGCCGCCGCGCCGGGAGGAGCACCGGCTGCGCCGGGGGAGTTTTTACCGTTTTGTCAGTCAATTATAATAATATTTCTGCTTCCAAATGTTTAAAAAGTTGGCTTCGGAAGGTATAATCACGGCACAGAGGCCAGCCTGACAATAGTAATTAATTAGGCTATTACGCATTCCGCAGTGATAATTGCTTTGCTGGAAAGTCACCAGCCATGAAAAGGACCCGGCGCGTAAATGTAATTTATCAGACGGCGGCGATCCCGCGCCGCTGCCGAGCTCACCTTGAGCCCAGGGGTGCTGCGGAGGGACGTGGAGGGGGGGAAAAATGGGAATTAGGAGTACCTGGATGTATGAGGTGGAGGCAGAGCTCGCTGTGGGCACCGAGGGCTCTGCAGGTGGATGGAGAGCGGAGGGCGGTGGGTTTGTGTTGCCGATGGGCATTGTGGTGATGGGGAAAATGGGAACGATGCCATCCTGGCCCCACTGAACCAGGGCTGCTTCCAGGGATGCTCAGATCCCTCGTTTTTATCCATTTTCTCCTCTTTATAGCAGGATGCTGTTCATGTCGCCTTCTTGGATGGGGGCGCAGGGTTTGGTCCCTGCTTCTTCCCTGAGGATTTAGGGGGTTTAATTACAAAACCTTTATTTTAGGACCTTTTCCCAGGTGTTTATTCAGCTCTGTGTGAGGAATAACAGCAGTTCAGTGTGGGGTGACCAGCCCCGTGTGGGACTCAGAGCTGCGTCGGCAGGAACTTCCCTTGGCATTTGAGTAAATTATCCCCATCCAGAAAAGATCACTGGAAATGTTAAGTGTCTTTTTTTCCACTGACATTTCCTAGAAGTTTAGTGGGACTCTGGCAGAGCCAAGTGGGTGCCTGGCTCATCATCCTGCCAGTTGCCCACTCTGGTGATGCCCCGGCACCAACATGGGCCGGAATGCACTGGAGCCCAGCGCAGGGGGATGGGGCAGGAGCTGGGCTGGTGAAATGGCCCCAAATTCCTTGTCTGATGGGATGGCCCCAGAAAATGGTCCTGCAGCTCCAGTTAAGCTACAGATGGTAGTTAATGGATGGAAAGGAGTTACACTGGGTCTGTGGGTGCTCCCTGGGAATTTGGGCTGAGGGATTTGTTCCTCTCGTGAACAAGGAGGAAACCTGGATCTATCCCTGGTGAGCCCATGGTGCAAGAGACAAGGTCCAGGGGACCATGGCATGGGGATGCTGCAGGCTCCTTCCCACCTAAGAGCCAAAACATTCCCAAGGGGAGATGCTTGGATCTCTACCAGGATTGCTGAGGAGAGGGAAAGGCCTCAAAGTTTCCCCTTGAAAAACGCTTTGTCTCTGTGATGTGACTTCAGGAATAAAATGCAGTGCAAACGGCTTGATTTAGAGTCTGGGCCAGCTCCTTGTTCCTGGCATGGCTTAGGGATGGACAGGAGCAGGCACAGGTGATGGAGAGGGGATGGAGAACATTTGGGATCTGCACCCTTTGGTTGATGCTGGCTCAGGGGAGGTGAAGCTCTTCAGAGCAGCTGGGGCAGGTCCACACATCCCCATGGCCCCGTGTCTGCTCCTGCTCCCCTCCCATACAGTCCAAAAGGTTTGGGAAGTGTGGGGTCACACAGGGCTGATGCCATGAGCACCCCAGCACTGCTGTGTCTCCACATCCTTATGGATCCCCCATCGGGGCTCACCTCACTGGCAGATTCGGCAGGCACGGCGCTGTCCTGCTCCAACACAGGCGCTGCTGGCTCCTCACTGCCTCCCCGCTCCCTTCCCCTCTTTACTATTATTATTTCAAAGCACCCTGAAGCCAAGCATTTTTTTCAGAATGCTGAAGAAAAGCCCCCAAAATTTCTCCTGTGGTGGAGCCGCAGTGCTGGGAGAGGAGGTTTGTGTACGAGCCGCTATAAAAAGCCCGGCTTATACAATTTTAACAATAGAAAAATGATCTTTGTGCTCCAGTGCCTGCGAGCTCCAGAGGAGAAGGCAGCTTGCTCAGGTGGCTGCTGGATTACAAATGAGCCGTTTGCTTCGGGTTGGAACGACAAGCGATGGCGATCCGGGGTGAGCCCGGAGCTCCGCTGGCATGGAGGAGGGAAAAGACGCTCCGGTGTGGGAGCTGCTGCCGGACTGAGGCGCGAAGTTCAGGCTTTGTTTTGTAATTAGCCCATCGCTGGCTTAAGAGCATTTTAATGGACTATTTCAGTGTTGTGATAGTGTGTCTGCTCGGTGGGCACCTCTTCCTCCATCACCGGCTGGTGTGAGCGCCCAGTTTGGCTCCAGCTGGACGTTTTCCAGGTGGGAATGGGTCACTTCCATCCCTGACGCCTGTGTCCACGCGTCCCACTGGTGCCCCATCCCATCCACTGCAGGTGGGGCGGGATGAGAGGGGTAACAAGGGGACCAGGTGGGCAGCAGCCCCTGCCCTGAGGTGTCATTGTGCCTTGAAAAATTAAAGGGAGTAAATGATTCATGCTCATAAATGTTGGATGGGAACACGCAGCACATTAATATGTTGTTGGGTTTTTGGGATGTGGCGTGAGTGTCACCGACACCCTGGTACCCAAAGAGCCCAGGGGGACAGACACAGGAGCAAAAGGAGACGTCCCAGTCCTGGTGTGAGCACCACTTCCACCCCCAGCCCCGTACCGGGAGGGCAGCTGGGGAAGGCCCTGCACCGGCTCCGGCCCGGCAGGCACAACAACGGGCGGGCTTCTTTATTTCTTATTTAAGCGCCGACATTAAATTATAATTTTCATTTACTCAGAGCACATCAATGATTCAGGGCGACGTGACACGGCAGCGGCACGAGGAGTTTAGCCACGGGCAGCGAGCAGCTGCGCGGGGCACGGGGCGGGCGCGGGGCCGCGCCGGNCCGGCCGAGAGGAGCCGGCGAGGACCGCGGCACCGTCCCCGGCACGGCCGGCGTCGCCCACCGCGGCCGGCGCATGGTGCTCTGCAGATCCCAGCCGAAGAGAGGAGAGGAAGCAGCTTTTGCCATCGCTGTGGTTCAGCCCCTGAGCCAAATGCATCTTGACATTAGGAAAGGAATACATTTGCTCGGCCCGTGTAGTAACACTGCGGCTATTCCCGCTTGTCTGTTCGACGGTAAGTTGACCGAAGCGGCCGAGCGCCGGCTCGCAGCACGAGCCGCGGGGACGCCCTGCCCGTGTCCCCCTGTATCCGGGCCCTGCTCCGTCCTGGGAGGGGGAAACTGAGGCACGGGGCAGCCCTGTCGGCAGGTTTGGCCCTGGGAGCCCCCTCCTGCTGCTCCCCGCTTCGGGGGGGTTCGTGCGCGCCAGGCACGGAGCGTCCCCCGGCACGTCGGGGACAGGGAGCCGCGAAAGGCTGAAGATGTGCGGAAAGGCTCCTGCAGGGCCACTAATTCATTTTCCAGACATTTAGGAATAACAAAATGTTTTAATGATTTCTTAGGGGAATTAGGGAGACATATTTTTGTCCTCATTAAATTTTCTCCTGTGCTACGAGAACCAAATGTCAGCTCGGTTTGCAGAACCCAGTTATCTTCCCTCCCCACCTCCCCACCTCCCCGCGCTCACCCGCCGGCTCCTCCCGCCTGCACACGGATGCACACACACCGTGCACACCCCAAAACTGCTTCCCTGTGCTCTCTGCACTCCTCCTCCTCGTCTCCTCCTCTCTTTGCTTTCCACAGCATCATCTCTTGCTCCCCTCCTGCTCCCCAAATCCTCCCGCCCGCGGTTCATCCCCGTCTGTTCCATGTCCACATGTCTCTCGACAGGCGAACTCTTTGTGGAATACTTTCCAAGCGCCACATAAGTCCTGATTCGACATTTTTTGCTTTGAATGGCTGCTGTCAACACAAATCTCTGGCAGAGACTGTAACGGAGCCTGATTGCTCAGCAAGTATTTTGATAAGTGAGCTGGCTGTGTGTCTGTAATTACGGGAGAAAACCGTAAATCTTTTGGATATTGTTCACACAGATGTGGCGTGAAGGGAAGGGGGAGAAGCAGTAAAATGTGTTAAAAGCATAATTAATGTCATTGTTGTTGGGGATGATTTGATTTAAGGCTGACTTTGACTCGTGGAGGGAGTCGTAGGGCGCTGCTGGATGTGTTTGAGCAGGTTGGGATGGGGTGGCAGAGGAGATGCCATCCCGGTGGCAGAGCTGACAGCACCATGGAGGTGCTGCGGATGCACCGTGGGTGTCCCATGGGTGCACCGTGGGTGCCCTGTGCTCCTCTTGGAGCCAGACAGCAGCATAGGGTGTTTCAAGTGGCCCTGGCATCAGGATGAGCTGGTGGTCCCCGTGGATTCAGGTGCTCCCTGGAGCTGTGGGTGATGAGCACCCAGAACGCCTCCTGCCCATCCTGCTATCACATGGGTGCCTCGAGCTGCTCCAGTGCCTGGAGGAGGGGAGTTCAGGAGTGGCCCTGCTGGTGGCCCAGATCCCTTCCAGCACAGAGAAAGACCCCTGGCCCCACTCCTGGGGACACCGGGTGGGATCCCTGTCCACTGGCCCATCCCTATTTGTGAGCATCCAAAGGAGGGCCGTGGAGATGGTGAAGGGTCTGGTGGAGGAGCTGTATTAGGAGGGGCTGAGGGCACTTGGTTTGTTCAGCCTGAAGAAGAGGAGGCTGAGGGGAGCCCTCATCCCAATCTACAACTTTCTCACGAGGGGCAGCTCTGATCTCTGCTCTCTGTGACCAGTGACAGGACCCAAGGGAACGGCTGGAGTTGTGTCAGGGGAGGTTTAGGTTGGATATCAGGAAAAGGTTCTTCCCCCGGAGGGTGCTCAGGGACTGAACAGGCTCCCCAGGGAATGGTCCCGGTCCCAAGGCTGCCAGAGCTCCAGGAGCGTTTGGACAACGCTCTCAGGGACAGGGTGGGATTGTTGGGGTGGCTGTGCAGGGCCTGGGGTTGGGCTGGGTGATCCTTGTGGTCCCTTCCAACTCAGGATATTCCGTGATTCTGTGATCCTGCTGCAGCACCGCCGGTGCCACTAAAGGATGGCCAATGACGCCAGCTAGTGGTGACATTTATTTTATGTATTTATTTATTTATTTTATTTTTATACATAAATATATATATAGTGAGTGAGGGTATGGAGCGATAGATGAGTGTGCCGGGGCAGGGACACACCGTTTCCCGTGGGAGCTGGCTGTGGGTGATGCCACACTGTGCCCCGGAGCATGTGATGCCCCAAGGTCCTGTCTTGGCACACGGGTCCCTCGTGTCACCCATCACCCGGCTGTGCCACCAGCGAGTGTCAGGTCTAACCTGTCCCAATGGAAGATATGATCCATGGAGGAAGGAACTGGGCAGTGTCCTGAGCCCTCCTGCATGGCTCAGAGCACGGTGGCATCTGTGGCATCCATGGCATGAGCAGATGATGTGCTCAGGTTGGAGCGTATCCTCTCTCCAGCCCTGCAGCAGGAGGGTTTGTTCACTGCCAGCACCAGCATGGAATGAGCTGGATGTGGTCCCAGCACCCCTTTGGAACACCCCAGTGCCTCACACGTCATGGCAGAGCCGTCCCCGCATCCGAGGATGGCATTTCCCAGTGGATGAGCAGCGTGGCATTAGCACAGTGTAGTTAATCCAACCGGGAATTTGGCATCTGTGCTGCCCTGGCTGGCATTTGCTCTTCCCTTCCCAAAGCTCCTCTCCCACCTCTTCATCCCAGGATGGCAGCTCCAAACAGGAAACAGCACACTGGGGGATCACCCCACCTGTATTTCAGCAGCAGGGCTGCAGCTCATGGGAAGGAAAACGCTGACCTGAGGAAAATCCCTGGAGCTTTATTGCTCAGACCCATTTTTCCCACATTATTCCTCCTCTTGGAGGCAGGAGGAGTTGCCAGTGTGGCTGGAACAGGGCCTGCCCCAGCGTTTATCCCCACGGAGGCAGCTCACAGGCTGGCACGGAGCCTCCTGCCAACACCCCCGGGGCTGGGGAGTGCGGGGGGGACCCGTGGCAGCCCCCGGAGCGTGGGGTTTAATTATCCATCTCGTTATCTCCGCTCGCTGTACTTACGGCCGTTATTGATGGCTGTGGCAGCATCCAGGCCGGCTGGCGATCCCGCATCCCTGCGTGGGGAAGCAGCCTGTGGGATGCTGAGCTGAGACATGCCACCAGCTGAAGGATGCCACGAGCATCCCAGGAGGGGCCCGGCTGGAGATGAGTCCCCGTTTCAGTGCCAAAGCCGGCAGCGCTCAGCGTTTCCCTCTGGATCCTCATGTCCAGAATCCGGGCACAAACTTCTTATTCCATCCATTTGTGGCACCTCTGTGATGTCCATCAGAAAGGAGGGAGGATGTTCCCTGTGGAGAAGGATGCTCCACGGCTTTTGGGGTTAGCACACGGGGTCTGGCTGTCGCTGGTCCAGTGGGGAAGCTGCGCAGTGGGTGCTGTGGTGGGCCCTGCACCCCACAGCTGTGGGATGGCAGGGCAGCAGTGGGTCAGACAGATCCCCAAATCCCAACTGGAGGAGCATGCGTCTTGGCATCGCTCGTTTGCAATCCGTATGGGCATGAACCAAATCCTGCATCTTTCAGGCAGTTTCACCCCAAAGTCATCTGGAGCTGTGGTTGACCCCCAAATCCCACGGCATGGCCTCCTTCATCCCGCACCGCTTCCATCCCAGCTGAGCAGAGCTGCTCTGTGTCCCGTTCCGAGTGGAGGCAGCCAGTTGTTGGATTTTTTTCCCATCACCGTTATTATCTTTTACCCTTGGATGCCTGCCACGCGTCCGTGCTGTACAGTAGCACGCCCAACTCCATCCCACTTCCCTGTTTTTCTAACTTTTTGACCCTGGAGAATTCAAATCTATTTGCTTTCCTCTTCTTTTCTACCAAAAAGAAAAAAAAAAACCACAACAACAAAAAAACCCAAAACCCATATTAACCTGGCTCAATAGGAGGCATTTTCTTGAACTTATTAAAAAATCCAGACTTGTAAATTAATTTGTTCATGTTGTACAATGGCAGTGCAGATGGACTCATTAGCATGCACACAACAAATAATTATAGATGAATTTTTAGCTGGCCTGCTTAATGGGCTTGCTGGGTTAATTATGTCAATGTATAATTACATCAGCCCTGGGAGACATAATGGCACACCCCGCTGAGCAGACACTAGCTAATGATGGTGTAATGCTGACAGAGGGAAGACGGACGGCTCCGGATGCACCTGCTTACCTCGGCACAATCCGCCATTGTCTGCGCCCACACCGGCCCTGCCGGAGCCGCCGGAGCCGCCGCTGCTCTGGGTGCCACCGGGAGGTGATGTCCCCGTGCCCCTGCCCGTCCCTCGGTGCCTCGGGGCCGGCAGGGAAAGGCAGGACACGGAGGTGTCCCCACGGCTCCTGGAATGGCAGGACCCGGAGTGTCCCCATGGCACCTGGAAAGGCAGGAGGGAGAGGTGTCCCCATGGCTCCTGGAATTCCAGGGTGTCCCCATGGCTCCTGGAATGGCAGGACCTGGTGTGTCCCTACAGCACCTGGAATGGCAGGATCCAGGGTGTCCCCATGGCGCCTGGAATGGCAGGATCTGGTGTGTCCCCACAGCACCTGGAATGGCAGGATCCAGGGTGTCCCCATGGCTCCTGGAATAGCAGGATCTGGTGTGTCCCCACAGCACCTGGAATGGCAGGAGCCAGGGGGTCCCCATGGCTCCTGGAATAGCAGGCTCTTGGGGGTTTCCCCATGGCACCTGCAAAGGCAGGACTTAGGGGCATCCCTAGAGCAACTGGAAAGGGAGGACCTGGCGTGTTCCCATGGCTCCGGGAAAGGCAGGACCCAGGGGTGTCCTCACGGCTCGTGGAACAGCAGGACCCGGGGGTGCCCCCACAGCACCTGGAAAGGCAGGATCGGGGATGTCCCTACGGCACGGGGAGGTGGGAGAGGGCCTGCGGAGGCCATCCCTGCTGCTCACCGCCCATCCCGCATCCCGCAGACCCCGCTCCTGTGCTGGAGGCTGCTCGGAGCCTGGAGGACCGACTGCAGCAGCTCCAGCGCCTCGAGCCCGACCCGCCGCCCCTGAAGGATCTGAGCCGCCCCTGGAAGAAGCACCCGGAGCTCGTCGGCACCAAAGGTACCGCCCCGCTGGGGAGGGGTGCCAGCCGCGGACCCCGGCCGGCCAGCCCCGTGTGCCGCATCCGAGCATCCCTGGAATGCGGGGTGTGTCCCGGGGCCGGGACCTGCCCCCTGGCCACCGCCGCTGTCCCCTCCGCAGCCGTGTGACACCGCTGTGTCCCCCCGCAGAGCGCAGGGAGGGGACGTCGCCGGCGGCCGAGCCCCCCCCGCTCCCCGGCCCCGACGGCAAAGCGCCGAGCACCGAGACCCCGCCGCAGAGAAATGAGGCAGAGAAGCAAAAGTACGTGAGTGCCGGCAATGGGGTCGTTTTGGGGTGCTCTGGGGACACGCGGCTCTGTCCCCGCTCCCGCACGGGCGTGTCCGTCTGTCCGTCCCTCTTCTTTCCTTTGCTGTCCGGGTTGGGAGCGGTCACATCCTGCTCAGAAGCCTGACACCGTCTCAGACTCTCCCAGTGTCCGTCTGTCCGTCCATCCCCGATCCCAGGTGGTTTTGGGGAAGCAGCAGGCAGGGGCAGAGCCGGGGCAGGTCCCTCCTGCCGCCCCCTTGCGCTGTCTCCCTGGCACGTGGCTTTTCTCGGACTGATGGATTGAATCCAGGTCGCTGGATGAACCTCATTAGATGACCTTTTAATTTGGAGGCTCCCGGCCTCCTCGGTGCCTTCATTGTTATTCCTTAACACGCTGCACCGGGAAACAAATGAAGAATCTTTAAACCCTAAATTGCAGATCTCTGCGAGTAAGTTCCTGGCAAGTGCAGGCTATAAATAATGCAGAATAACTTTTCCCTGATTGCTTCCCCCTCCTCCAGTTAATTACAGGTGGGGGTGGGCTGCCATCCCCCCCTCGGAGGGGTTTCAGGGATCAGGGACCATTTTCATCGCAAAGTGAATTTTTTTTACACCTGGGGCAATAAACCCCTTAACATCGGAGGGTAACACGGCTTGAACACATCCTGGTATCCACTGGTGGGTCTTTCCTGGCTTCAGTGAGTGATGGGGTAGAGGAGGGGAGGCAGCGAGGGGTCTGGTCTCTCTGTGGGGACACAGTGAGGGGTCTCTGTGTGGTTTGGGGGGGGGCTGTGGGGTTGACAGGGCCGCGGTGCCCCCGGTACATCCCTGGTGCCCATCTCTCACAGGGGCCTGCAGGAAGCTCAGGTCACTTTGGCCGCTCGGCTGGGGGAGGCAGAGGAGAAGATCAAAGTGCTCCACGCAGGTAGTGGGGCCGGCACGGGGGCTGCTGACCATGGGGGGCTAAGCCCCCACCCCACAGCTCACCCTCCTCTTCCTCTTCCCAGCGCTGAAGGCCACCCAGACGGAGCTGCTGGAGCTGCGCTGTAAATACGACGAGGAAGCGGCATCCAAGTAAGTTCCTGGCAAAGACACGAGGCTGAGCTGAGCCACCCATGGCAGCACTGGGGCATCCCCGTGGTTTTCCCCGTTGGGACATCCATCTCAGCTGCCTGGGGAGCTGAGATACTTCAAGCCACTGCAGGAACACCCGGAGTTGTGGTGTCACCCAAACTGGGGGAAAAACACAAACTCTCCAACAACCAGGAGGACCGAGGCGTTACTTTATTCTGGCCAGGATGTGCAATAGAAATCATTTCATCCACACGTGCCTGGGTTGTGCAGTGAAAATCATTCCATCACACGCGGTTCTTCACCAGACTTTTCACGTATTTGTACTAAAAACCCCAAAGAAATTCACATTCATTGGTCTTACGTTACACAGTTCTTACTATTCGATCTCCTATAGGTTATTGATCCCTTTGCCTTCGATGCTAATTTGGTCCTCATTCTTTGGTTCTCTTATCAGTCTTTTCCGAGACCGGGTGTCTCCGACCCACCAGGGGTTAATGTTCCTTAATGTTCGTTATCTCCTCTGTATCTTTTGGCTCCTCCCAATCTGTAGATCTTAAGGTCATCAGGCCTCACCCGGTGAACAGAGTCTTTTGAAGAGAAACTTCAATCCCCCTGCCCCTGGGCAAAGGCGAACAAACTCCTGACTAAAATTACAAAAACATTTTAAAAGTTGTATTATTTCCTCCAGTGGGGTCTTTATCTCCCAGCCTCCTGCCCATGCCCTGGGCTGTGTCCGTGCCTCCACACCCGCTGACACCTCTTGTTTTCTCCTCACAGGGCAGACGAAGTCGCCATGATCATGACCAACCTTGAAAAAGCCAACCAGGTGAGCCAGGAGCTGACTCTCCAGGAGCTAGTGGGGTTGGCCCCGCAGAGCCCAGAGTGCTGCACCCACCCCAAGCATCTGCGTGGCGCAGATGGCTCTCCCCCAAATTGGCAAGAGGTTGCCAGGCATTGGGAATCCCTACAAAGGAGAGTTCAGGTTTCCCCCCCGGTGGGACCCCCGGCCCCATGTTGGGGGTCAGGGGTGTGTTTGGGATTTTGCCAGGCTCCATTCGGCTGCTGCAGCCGGCACTTGTCACCTGCAGCCTCTCCCGGGTGTTTTAGGGCACAACCCACACTGCTCCAATGTTGGATTCCTGTGCAATCACTCCTGGTCCTGTCCGTTCTTTTTAATTAGTTTTATTTAATTCTGAAAATACAGGTACAAATAAATGCACGTGTATAATAAAAGAGGTTTAAAGAGCAATTTGCATAAACATACAGCGAGCCTTTTGGGTGGAAAAAGGCAGTGCCCTGGAAGTGGTCTGCAGCCAGTGCCCAAGGATTGGGATCAGGAACTACATTAGGATGTGGGGACCTTAAATACATGGGGAAAGCTTAAATACCTGGTCAGGGCTTATGATGCTGCAGGTGGGAGCGAGATGCTCAGGACAGGCATGGTTTGGGGCAGATCCTGGACCATGTGTGGGGTGGGATGATGCTGGTCTGACTCCTGTTTTGTTCTCTTGCAGAGGGCGGAGGCGGCGCAGAGGGAAGTGGAGAGTTTGCGGGAGCAGCTGGCGGCCGTCAACAGCTCCCTGCGCCTGGCCTGCTGCTCCCCGACGGGCACCACGGGGGTGAGAGCATCCCCAGGGCCAGCAGCATCCCTGGGGCCAGGAGCATCCCTGGGGCCAGCAGCACCCCGTCATGGCTGCCAGCATCTGTCACAGCCAGGAGCATCCCATTGCACTTGGCAGCACCCCACTGATTCAGAAGCACCTTTTTGTGTTCAGGGAGCACCCACCCTGTTGGGGAGCAAGCCCAAAATATCCGAGGACTGTTTCCACCCTGAGGTGGTGGCACTGGCTGTGCCCTCCAGCTTCCCATGGGAAGGGGGACATGCACCCCCACAGCACTGAGATGCACCTGGGAGACCTTTAAGGGCAGAGGAAAGGTCTATCCCTCCCCAGGGCTCCGTCACCTGGGTCCCCATCACGCCGGGCTGAGCCCTGGCTCACCTCCTTCCCATGGGGACACGTCCGACGGGGAGGGTGGCCCTTGTCCCCACACTGAGCAGCGGGAGCTGACGGTGTCCCCTCTCCCAGCAGGACAAAGTGAACTATTCCATGTGCTCAGGGTCGAGGCTGGAGGCAGCTCTGGCGGCCAAGGACCGGGAGATCCTGCGGCTCCTGAAGGACGTCCAGCACCTCCAGAGCTCGCTGCAGGAGCTGGAGGAGACCTCTGCCAACCAGATCGCCGAGCTGGAGGGGCAGCTGGCGGCCAAGAACGAAGCCATCGAGGTGCGCCCGCGGGGGCTCGGGTTGTGCCGGGGCTGGGGGCCGCGGGTCCGGCCGTGCCGGGCGCGCTCTGGGAGCCGGCTGCGAGGACTCCCCTCCTCTGCTCTGCAGAAGCTGGAGGAGAAGCTGCAGGCACAGGCGGACTACGAGGAGATCAAAACGGAGCTGAGGTATGGCTTGACCGGCACCCAGGGCTGCCTGCCTGTATCCCGGCCGGCCGGGTGCCGCCAGCGCCCGTGGTTTGCTCCTGCAGCCGTGACACTCGGCCACGGCCGCCGGGTCACCCCCTTGTCTCCCTCCCAGCATCCTGAAGGCGATGAAGGTGGCCTCTGCCGGCTGCAGCCTCCCCCAGGCAAGTGCGGCGGCGCGTTCCGAGGCGCTGGCCGGGCTGTGCCGGCCCTGCCGCCGGTGCCTCCGCTGCCCGTCCCCATCTCGGCTTGGCTCCTTGCAGAGCATCTCGAAGGCAGAGGAGGCCCTGCTGCTGGGCAAGGAGGCTTTCTACCCCTCCCAGAAGTACCTGCTGGAGAAGCCCGGCCTGCTGGCCAACACTGGTAGGGTCCCCGGGTTCTGTGGCATCCCACTGGGAACATCCCTGGGAATATGGGTGGTGGGGACAGATCAGATCCTGCCCTGACTGTGGGAAGGAGCCTGGAGACAGCGCTGGGGTGGGAGGAGGACCGGGAGTGAGATGTCCCCTGGGGAAATTGAGGAGGAGCTGTTTTGCCGCGGGGCTGTGCCGGAGGCTGTGCCGGAGCCGTGGCCAGGGGGACTCTAGTGTGTCTCCCTCTCTCTCCTTCATCTCTAGAGGAGGATCACTCCGAAGACGAGTCGGGGAAGGATCCGCTGGGCATGGAGCAGCCGTACCCATCCCCCCATCACGCCCCAGCCGATGACCCCGCATCCCCCACTCCCCTCCCTCCGCTGCCCGGCCCCGGTGTGGCCCCCGACGGTCCCCGGACTTTCTCGCTGTCCCCCTTCCCGGGGAGCGAGCGGCTCTCGGGGGACCCCAAGGCCCCCCACCTCCCGCTGCCCACCTACAAGAGCGAGAGCAGCAGCGGGGGACCAGCCTTCCCCTCCTCCTTCTTCGGGGCCAAAAGCAGCACCGTGCACCCCATCCCCGCGCCGGCCGCCAGCGCCACCAGCCCGCCCGGCGAGCCCTCCGAGGGCAGCGCCGGCAGCTCCGCCGAGGAGGAGCAGCTGGACACGGCCGAAATCGCCTTCCAGGTGAAGGAGCAGCTGCTGAAGCACAACATCGGGCAGAGGGTGTTCGGGCACTACGTGCTGGGGCTGTCGCAGGGCTCCGTCAGCGAGATCCTGGCGCGGCCCAAGCCCTGGCACAAGCTGACGGTGAAGGGCAAGGAGCCGTTCATCAAGATGAAGCAGTTCCTCTCCGACGAGCAGAACGTGCTGGCCCTGAGGACTATCCAGGTGCGCCAGAGAGGTGAGTGGTTGGGGTGGCCCCGGCCAACGGGGCCTACCCCAGAATGCTGCAAGCGGTGCCGTGGGATCCCCTCCCAGTGCACCCCAGTTCGCCCCAGCAGCACCCTGGGGTGCCCCATGCCATGGCAGGGGGGCTCGCCAGCCCATGAAGTGCTGGGATGCTGGTCCCATCAGTGGCACTCTGGGATTTTCCCTGGTGGGATGGAGCTGGCTGCTGGGTGGGATGAGCCCTGGCAAACAGCAGCAATTAACAACAACCCATCGCTGTGGAAGCTGCATCCCTGGACGTGCTTTACTCATTTATTCTGACAAGTGCCATTTAATTATTCATTAGGCTGTTCTGTGCTGTATGAATCAATGTGCTCGGGAATATTTCGTTAAAATAATGCAGTTTTAGTGCTGTGGAACCTCGGCACAGGGTTGGCACCGCCATGGGATGGTGACTCCCATCTCAGGGGACAGCGGCTGCTGGTGCTGTCTCAGTGGTGACAGCTGGTCACTCGTGTTCCTGTGGTGGCACCAGGACTGGACGATGCACACCCATGGTCCATGCACCTGCTGGTTTCAGCCTGGACGGCTCTGATTTCCCCCCTGGATCCGATCCATCATTAACACTTCTGCACAGGAGGGCACAGTGGCAAGGATGGGGATGTGGCCCCCGTGCTCATGTCTCTGCTCCTGGTGGAGAGCTGGTGCCCTTGGATGGGGCAAGCAAGGTGGTGGGAGATGCCCTGCCAGAGGCAGGAGCTGGCAGCCAGGGCTACCAGGGCTCCCTGTGCTCCGGTAGCGACTAATCGGGAGCGACACTTGTCTTCAAACCAGCATCCCTAAAAATAACTGAACATGAGGAGCAGTAAATACTTCCTGACATACAAGTGGAGCTTGTAAAACCAGCGCGGGTGACAAAGCTGTTATGCTGCCTCTTTGATCAGGTAGCATCACGCCGCGGATCAGGACACCGGAGACCGGCTCCGACGACGCCATCAAAAGCATCCTGGAGCAGGCGAAGAAGGAGATCGAGTCACAGAAGGGAGGTAGGTGCTGGCATGGGGGTGGCTCTGGGGGCGGCCAAATCCCTGCTCTGCCCCGTGGCAGCAGCACCCACAGGGGTGCCAGTGGCTGAGTGTTCTGTGGCTGTGGGTCCCACCTCAAAAATGGGCCTTTTTGGGGGGTGTTTCACCCACTGACATCCATGGAGAATTTTTTGAAGCATGTTGGAAGAAATACCATATGGGATGGAAGAGTCCCCATGCAGCAGAGTTCAGGTCTGGGCTTTCAGAAACTTTGGATGCACTCTTTTTCTCCCCCCGCCCCAAAACAGATGATTAAATGAGGATTCAGGATCCATCTGGCACGAGGAATCATTAAAGCAGCTGCTCTCACAGTCAATTACAAGAAATGAAATACATTAAAACAGGTAGTCTGCTGAGAAAGCAGAATCCCGGAGAATTAAATTAGACAGGAACGGTGGAAAAACAGACAGGGAAAACAAACATGTTTGTCTATCGCGTTGTTGGTAATGGGATTTATTTTGCAATCATCAAAAAAGAAGTTGGCTTTGAGCTGGGGTGTCGAAGCCTTTGCTTTGTGGGTGCTGCTGGTCCAAACCAGCTCGGGCTAAACCCCTTTTCTCCCGCATTTTGAATCACATCTATGCTGTAAACGAGGTGTGCTGCTCCTCGGGGCTGCCCTCACCCCTTTTCTCTGCAGGGGAGCCCAAGACACCCTCGGCGTCGCAGGCGGTGGCCAACGGGGCGGGCGGCAGCGGCTCGGAGGACGCCATCAAGAGCATCCTGGAGCAGGCGCGCCGGGAGATGCAGGCGCAGCAGCAGGCGCTGCTGGACATGGAGTCGGGGGCCGGCGGGCGCCCCGGGGACTCGGCCCCCGCCGAGCGCTCCACGCTGGCCACCGTCAGCCAGAACATCGCCCCCGCCTACGTGAAGCAGGAGGAGGGCAGCGGGGCCAGCCCCGGCCCGCCGCAGACGCCGCTGGCCGTGCTCTCCCCCGCCGCCTTTGTCCAGAGCATCATCCGGAAGGTGAAGTCGGAGATCGGCGACGCCGGCTCCTACTTCGACCAGCACTGGGCGTCGGAGCGGAGCCTGCTCAGCCGGCCCTACACCTCCGTGTCGCCTTCGCTCTCCTCCTCCTCCTCGAGCTACTCCAGCATGGCCAACGGCCGGGGCTGGCCGCGGGGCGAGCCCGGCGAGGGCGGCACCAACGAGGACGAGCTGCCGCCGGCGGAGGAGGAGCCCCAGCGGCTGTCGGAGATGAAGGCGGAGGGAGCCGGCGCGGAGCCGGCGGCCGGAGGGCGCCTCTCCTACTACCCCACGTACGTGCCACGGACCCTGAAGCCGACGGTGCCGCCGCTGACGCCCGAGCAGTACGAGATGTACATGTACAGGGAGGTGGACACGCTGGAGCTGACCCGGCAGGTCAAGGAGAAGCTGGCCAAGAACGGCATCTGCCAGAGGATCTTCGGAGAGAAGGTACCAGCCTGGAGGAAGGGGGGTCTGGTGTCCCCTCTGCTCCGTGACCCAGAGCCTGGGGCTCACCAGCCCTGGTGGCCTTCACCAGCTCCTTCCAGAGTACTCCTTTGCCCTGGTGTGTTTCCCCTTGGAGGATTTTGTATCCTCAGGGTCTGACCCAACCCCAAATTGTCTCCCAGTAGCCACCACTAATTGGTTGGTGGCACTTCCCACCAAGAACATCCAGTCCCCTGAGCAGAGCCCTGTGGGGACCATCCTCCATCCCACCGGCTATCCCAGGGGGACCCACCATCAACACCCGTGGCTGGGGACAAAGGGCCCAGACATGCCATGGGGCAGTGGGTGGCAGTGGGTGGCATCCTGCTTCCCGTCCCTCGCCATGGGGGTGGAGGGCAGGCAGCTTCCCAGCACTGGGGGAACTGCACCCCACCCTCAGTGAGTGACACCTGCGTGGTGCCCAGGTGCTGGGACTGTCCCAGGGCAGCGTGAGTGACATGCTGTCGCGGCCCAAGCCATGGAGCAAGCTGACGCAGAAGGGTCGGGAGCCCTTCATCCGCATGCAGCTCTGGCTGACGGACCAGCTGGGCCAGGGGATCAGCCAGCAGCCCACACCCTCCCAGGGTAAGTGACACCACCGTCCCACCGCTCCCCGTGTGCCATCAGTGTCCCCAGCACTTCCGTGTCCATCCTCCGCATCCCGGTGCAGCGTGAGTTTGTCCTGCTCCGACCCCAGCACTGGGAAGAGCTGTCCCTACCACCTCCAACACACACCCTCATCCTGGGAAGCTCCTTTCATCCCCAACCCCCTCCAGTAATGGGATTTTTTTTATATTAGTGGCATTTTCTCTCTTTAATTATTCCACCGGCACCTCCCGCTTTGCTGTAGCCGCTGGAGAGGCTCGGCCAGCATTCCCCCTCTCCAGAGGGCAAAGCCACAGGCATCCCCCAAATGACCCTCCTGCTCCAGCCGTGTCCCTGCGCTGTCCCCTCCCGCCGTCCCCGCTGACCCCTCTGCCCCGGTGTCACGCAGCCAGCCCGGCGGAGCCCCAGCCGTCCCCCTCGCCGCCCCCCAGCCCCGCCGAGCACGAGAAGGGCTGCCAGGAGCCCCTCACCCTGGCCTTGGAGAGCAGCAAGGAAAACCAGCAGCCCGAGAGCCGCTCGACGCCTGCGCTGGGTGGGAAGACGTATCCCAACAGCCAGGGGCCCGTGGGCATCCAGGAGATCGTGGCCATGTCCCCCGAGCTGGACACCTACTCCATCACCAAGAAGGTCAAGGAGGTCTTGACGGACAACAATTTAGGTGCGGAGTGGGTTTTCTCCACCTGGGTTTTCGGGAGCTGCTGGTGAGGCTGCGTGGATCCAGCACCCCAATTCCTGTAGATGCAAGCTCTCTGCAGTGCTCAAGGGAATCCGGGGCGGATGCTGGCTGGGAAATGGGGTGCACCTGCTCCCTGGGGGAGACTGCGGCGCCCATCCCGCTGCTCTACCCCCTCTAACCACCTCTGCTTCTCCTCCGCCAGGCCAGCGGCTGTTTGGGGAGAGCATCCTGGGCCTGACGCAGGGCTCGGTGTCCGATCTCCTCTCCAGGCCCAAGCCGTGGCACAAGCTGAGCCTGAAGGGGAGGGAGCCCTTCGTCCGGATGCAGCTCTGGCTCAACGACCCCCACAATGTGGAGAAGCTGCGAGACATGAAGAAGCTGGAGAAGAAGGGTGAGGGCCGGGGTGACACGGCCCCGCTGGGTACGGGGTGTGACGTGGCCCCGCTGGGTACGGGGTGTGACATGGCCCCGCTGGGTGTGTGGTGCTGGCCGAGGAGGGCTCCGGGCCGGGGGGCGAGCGGCGCCAGCTGGGTGTCCTGTCCCACAGCCTACCTGAAGCGCCGGTACGGGCTGATGAGCGCCGGCTCGGACAGCGAGTCCCCCAGCGCCCGCTCCGAGTGCGCCAGCCCCAGCGCGCCGCCGCAGGACCTCAGCCTCCTCCAGATCAAGAAGCCGCGGGTGGTGCTGGCCCCGGAGGAGAAGGAAGCCCTGAAGAAAGCCTACCAGCTGGAGCCCTACCCCTCCCAGCAGACCATCGAGCTGCTCTCCTTCCAGCTCAACCTCAAGACCAACACTGTCATCAACTGGTTCCACAATTACAGGTATGGACGCTGGCGGGCTTTGGGTATCCGATGTGCTGTGCCACGGAGGGGGTGTCACTGTTCCTCCTCCAGCCTTCCCTGTCCCTTTTCCCTAGATGGGCAGTGCAGACTCACTGGAGGTTTGCAGGTGCACATGTGCCCTGACTGGTGGGTGGTTGTCTACCTTGACCAAGTCATGTTGAGCATCTAAAGAGGTTTCCATGCTCGTGTCCACCTGCTCACCCCGGAGTGTCAGCTCCATGATGGGTGGGGGAAAGCCTTATGGAGGTTCCCAGAGCACAGGATCCACTCCCACAGCAGCCCAGCAACCCAGCAGCCCAGCCCTGGGAAGCAGCACAGGTTTCGTCCTTAGTTGGTATTGTGATGGACAATTGTCCCATTTTTCTGGGCAACACGGGGCAATGGGTGGGTTTTGCCAACCATCCGTGGTTGTGTCCCGCAGGTCACGGATGCGCCGGGAGATGCTGGTGGAGGGCACACAGGACAACGACACGGACCCGGAGCAGAGCGGTGGGACGGCCATCCCGGGGCGCCCGGCCCCCCACAGCCCCGACTCGGACGCCGAGGATCGCAAACCCGTGTTCGTGGGGGGCGAGCCCCCCTGTGCTGCTGTGCCCGTGAAGGTGAAGGAGGAGCAGGGGGATCCGGGCGGCTGGAGCCGCCGGCGGGACTCGCGCAGCCCGGCCGGAGCGGCCGAGGGGACCGGACCTCCCCAGGAGGAGCGGGGGGCAGCTCCCCACGCCGCCGCNAGTCCTCGGCGGGGTCATCCCGGTGCAGCTTGGAAGTGTCCCCAACATCACCCTCGGCAGCTTCCTCACCTGGCCTCACCGGCTCAGCCTCACCGGGGCCGTCCTCCGCCGGGCCGGTCTCGCCGGCGCTTCCCCCGGCTCCCGGCCCGCGGCTCAGCACCAGCGTCCAGCGGCGCCACGAGAAGATGGCCAACCTCAACAACATCATCCACCGCCTGGAGCGAGCTGCCAACCGCGAGGAGGCCCTCGAGTGGGAGTTCTGAGCCCCCCCACTGCCCTGGATATATATACACACCCCCACACATATATATATATTTTGATAAATGCAGCGTGCACCGAGAGGCGACGAGCGGCCGGCGCCACGGAAGGCAGCGCCCGTGGAAAAAGGGGGGATTCCCCCCACTAGGAGGCCGCCCCACCCCTGGCTCTGTTTTAAATGTGAAAAACTGGGAACAATTTTAGAAAAGAAAAACAAAAAAACAAAAAATATTTATAGACCTCTTTTAGATATTTTAATAAAAGGATACTTTGGAATTTATTAACAGCTTAAGCTGCTTTGATATTAAAGATAGCTATAAAATCAAGATGATGTAGCAGTCGTGTCATTAAATGTACACTGAAGTCTTGTAGTTTGCCACTGGATGAGATTAAAAACAAATAAACAAACAAACAAAAAAAAACCCCAACCCACAGAAAAGACTTTTTGAGCAAAGCCATCAAGAAGCACTATGAGACTGACCAAATTTAAGAAACTTTTGCAGTTTCCACCCCTGTCTGTAAGACACTGCATCGCTTCTGCCCCAGCCAGAGACTGCGTCCTAGTCCCTGAAGACTCTAAAGCGACCCCCCGACGCCATCAAGTATGTATTTAGTTCTGGTGGTTTATGTTTTTGGAAGCCTTTGTAACACAGAATGTCCCGTGCGGTTGTATATGTTGTAGAAATGTCTGCAATAGCCTTCTGGAACAAGATGTAGCATGGTCCCAACGCCGTCCCTCGCGCTTCCTCCAGCCGGCGGCCGGGGGCAGCTCCCACCCGGCGCGGCACGGCTCGTGCCAGCTCCCCAAGGAAGAGAGAAAATGAGGCGAAAGCAAAGAAAGCAACCTGTGCTTGGGATTTGGGGAGTGAGATGGGAAGGGGTACACTGGGTGTGATGCTTGGGGATGGCACTGGCTCTCTGGGGGTGGACGTCCGTGGCATCCCGGTTCCCTGTCCATTTGGGGAAGAAAAAGATGGAGCCTCTGAGCTTTGCCCCTGGGGTAGCCGTGCTTGCGGCAAGCACCCAAAAATCATGAGCCACCCACTGGCAGGCTGAGCCCTGCTTGGGGCTGCTCCAGTATCACAGCCAGCCCTTGGGGCTGAAGCACTTTTTTTAGGGAAAGCCCCCGGGCAGGAGGAGCATCCCCTTCCCACAGCTGTGTCCCCAGGCGGTGGCTGCCGGTGATGCCCAGATGAGCCCCAGGATGTCTGACCAGGCTCCTGCCTGAACTGGGCAAAGCACCACCAAGCTTTGGCTTTCCAGGGCTGACCCTGTGCAGACGCAGGAGCTCAGCAGTGGCACCATCCCAGTGTGCTTCCCATCACCTCCCCAGCCCCACCACCTCCAGCCGGCCTCTGCTATCAAAATACCTTTAAACGACCTGGAGTGTCCCACAGCTGGGCTGCTGTGCCCTGTCCCCTGCCCACCCGGCATCAGCCATCGCCCACCAAGGCCCGGGAGGGCTCCCTGCCAGGCTCCCAGGCTGTGCATCGACTGCTTTTCCACTGTAGACGTTTTTATCAGAATAGAAGGTATTTTTATACTCGGGTGGTAGTGGATGAGCAATGCTGGACGAGGGCACGGCTCTCCCTGCCTGCCCCCCGTGCCCCAGCAAGCCCCAGTGTGCCCACAGCCACTCTTCCCCTGTCCCCACGCTGTGGAAGGTCGAGGTGTGACCACTCACTGCCTTCTCCGTTGTGTGCTAGCGGGAGCTTAAGTGGAACGGGATTTGAGGAAGCACTTGGGACAGTCCTGAACACGGCAATCCTGTTGTATGAAAGCCAGCGGGACACACCGGTCACGTTTTTGTTAGGCTCATGTTCTGTACTTCAAAAGTTTCTATGGGATCGATGAACTTTGTTTAACAATTTTGGAAGGAACAAGTTCTGTAAAGAGCCACTAAATACAGAAGTTGGATACGACTCTGGCCTTGGGGTGTGTTTTGTCCGGAGGTGGTGGAACGGGAACTCTTCTCACACTTGCTCCGTGCCTGGCTTCAGCACCCTTGGAAGTTGCAGCTTTGCTTTGGGGTTGTGGCATGGGCTCTCATTGCCATAAGCATATTCCAGTGACTAGGGGGTAAAAAAGAGGGTGTTAAATGGGGTTAGTCCAGCTCAGAGCGTGCTCCTGCCCCATGAAATTCCTGTTCTCATCCCTGCTCCCACCCCTGGGGTAGCTCAGCATCCTCCAGCATGAGTTTTGGCTTGGTTTATCACAAAATCATCATTTCATGGAACGGTCTGGGTTGGAAGGGACCTTCAGGATCACCTTATTCCAACCCTCTGCCGTGGGCAGGGACATCTTCCACTAGAGCAGCCCCATCCAGCCTGGCGCTGCCGATGGCACCCTGCCCCAGCACGGCTCTTCGGAGCCACCCACCGCCCAAGTCGGCAGCTCCCGACACGAGGCAGGGCTGTTTGTGTCTGATGAATTAATAAATCCATATGTTGCATATCCGTTCAAGCTTGTTTGTCAGCTAACACGTTGAGAAGGACTCATTTTTAATGGATATCTGAACGTCTGGAGAAGCCGGGCCAGCTGCCATGGAAACCGGAGTCTTCCCCTGCAGCGAGGGACGGAGCCGCGTTCACCATCTGGGGGCTCCGGGTGCAGCTGCACCCTGGCTGCCCTTGGCACTGCTCCAAGTGCCAAATTCCACACCAGGGTGCTGTGCCCGGCCAGGAGCAGGGCTGCACGCTCGGCAGGGCTCTCGGTGAGCGGGTGATCCTTTGCCTCAGTTTCCCCAAGAAGTGATTCCCCAATGTCTGCAAGACCCCGCGTTAAAGAGAAGCTGGAGACATTCCTGCACGTGGGGTGCCATGGGCAGGGACATGGACATGGGGACGTGTTGGCCTCTTTCACAAGGGCATAGTCCCTGGTCCCTGCATAGAACCAACACCAGTCCCAGCAAGGGGACAGATGTTTTGTCCTGGTTAGGATCTCTCCCTGACATGGCACCACCCTGGCGCTGGGTGTCCTGATGTTCCCAGGGTGGCACCATACCATCGTATCCCATTCCCGTTCCCCATCCCATCTCATCCCATCCCCGCAGGCAGATGTGGGGCTCCAGGGCACTGCAAGACTGCACGTCCCCCTCGGGTGGCACAGTCCCTGAGCAGCCCCACAGACATGGTGGGGACAGGAGGGGGACTAAAATAAAGCAGTCATTCCCACCTGGACCCCCTTCCCCAGGGGTTTGAAGGCCCAAATAAGGACCAGGGATGGGAGGGAAGTTCTGAAACAACTTTTATTGTAGAAAAATCTTGTGCCTGTCCCAAGGGGGCAAAGGGAGCCAGAGCCACGCAGCCCTAAACCAGGGCACCCTGACTGCTTCCCCCTGCTCGGGGGTGGGTCACCCCACCTCTGAGCCAGCAGCTCGAGTGCCTGTTGGGGAAATAAGACAGAAAGACCAGCATGAGACACCAGCTTTGATCCGGTTTGGCACATGAATCACTCCTCACGCTCTGCTGCTGACACACACGTTCCCATTTACCACCATGAGCGATGCTTCCCTTTAGTGAGCTGGCACGGGGGTGATGTGCTGACCCAAAATATCCTCCAGCAAGGCAGTGCCCGCAGCTGCTGCATTCCCCCCTTGTCTGACCCCCCCAGATTCCCTGTCTGGGCTGCAGGCAGCAATCGCTCCCTGTGTAACACCCGGGGCTGGGTGTCACCCGCTCCCCGGGGCGTGTGGAGCTGCTGCTGCTGTTAAGGAAGGGCTGCGCTCACTGATATTTTCATTTCAAACCACATCCTCCTGGAGCAGAGGGATCTGGCAGAGCTCAGCCGACCTCAGCCTTGCTCCGGGCAGGGAGGGGAAGTCGGTAGCAGGCTCCAGCTGTGGAACACCCACACAGGAGCTCAGGCAGTGAGATCCCATCAAAATCCTTCTCCAAAACTGTTGTGTTGTCCATGCACGATCCCACTGCAAGAGCACTGAGAGGCCCCAGCAGAGCCAGAGCAGTGGTCAGTTCCCAGGGGGCCTCAGTCAGTGAGTGGTTCGTGGACCACCCGGCACCCACACCCAGGCCCTGCATGGCACAAGATGCCCATTTCACCGTCATGGAGCAGCAGTGGTGTCCCTTGGTGCTGAGCCCTCGCTGGCACCACCAGCAGGTGTCCATCACTGCCACAGGTCTGCACATGCCGGGGTGAGGAGGGGACCGGGCCAGCACCAAGGATGACCACACGGCCCAAGTTCCTGGTAAGCTCCCAGGGCTCGGCCACCGCTCAGGGCCGGGGGCCACGCTGCCTCTGCAGCCAGTCCTGCCGCAGCCGGGCCACCTCCCGGCCGTACTGCTCNGCCGCTCCGCTCCCGAAGCGTTGTTCCACACCGCACAGCCGTTCTCCTTCGGCACGGTGGCGGGCAGAGCCGGCAGCCGCTCCCGGGACTGCTCCAGCCCCGACGGCTTCGGCTTCCAGAGGCCGGGAAGCTCCCGGGAACCCCCGCATCCCCCGGCCATCCCCCAGCGCATCTCCTGCAGCTGCTTCTCCAGCTCCCGCACCACCAGCCGCATGTAGTCAAAGCTGGCTCGGGACAGCGACTTCACCCACGACTCCATGGCCGCCTGGCTCTCCGCCGCCAGCACGTAGGTGCGGGACTTGGTGCCGCCGAAGCGGATGGCAAAGGCGAACCCCTCGGCCGCGTCGCAGAGCTCCACGTTGCAGCCCTCCAGCACGATGACGCCCACCGGCTCGCGGCTGTCCCGCTCCTCGAAGTAGAAGAGCATGTTGCCCTTGAGCACGAACCAGCGGCGGTGGTAGGCCGTGTGCCGCTCCCCGCGCTTGTAGAGGAAGCCGGAGTTGTCGGCCGGGGAGTCGCAGGTGGCGTAGAAGGCCAAGCTCCGCTCGTTCAGCTTCATGGCTCCGCACCCTGCGGGGAGAGAGGGTGCTCAGAGCCGCGCCTTCGTGGCGTGGAAATGAACCCTCGGCTTTGTGTTCTCGCTGGCACCAGCCCTGGCGCCCAGGAAATGGAGCTGGTGAATAAACAACCCCCGGGGTACTTGGGATAAACCCGCTCCCAGACAAGGTGCCGTGTCCAGGTGGGTTGTGGCTCCTCAGAGCTCACTGGGGACGAGGTTCCCCCCCGCCCAGTAGAGCGTTTTCCCACGGAGGAGCCCCAGGCAGGGCTTTTCCCGGTGCCCCAAGTCACCTGGCACAGGTGACCTTCCTGCCGGCGCCGTGTTTTCCGTGTCGCGCCACTCCTCCCCGAGGCGCACAGGGAGGGTTTCGGCCGGCGCCGTGGATCCGGCTGCCGCTCCAGAGAGCCGTGGCCATGAACCCTGTCACCCGGGCAAGGCCACCGCTCCCCTTGTCCCCTAAGCGCTGGTGGCCTCGCCGTGCCAGGCTTTCCACCCACCTGGGCTCTACCTCCGGTCTCCGGCGGTCACCAGCATCAACGACACGCGCGTGGCCGCGGTGGCCGCGGGAGCGCTGGGTCCGGGGTCGGATGGTGTGAGGGGGCTTTGGGGCCCCGCTCCGGCACGGTCACCTTTGTCCTCGGCTCCCACCGCCCCGGCCCGGCCCGGCCCCGCGGGCGGAGCG
>VZRJ01003239.1:4951-28267 GCA_013397565.1 Ptilonorhynchus violaceus
GGGGAAGGAGGGGAGGCGGCTTCGCTTGGGCAGGAACCGCAGCAGATCGCAGCCTCAGAGCCCAACACACAGGGGTAGCTGCAGCAACATGTGATGGGCAGGAGCCCTGCGGGAGGTAGCCCCAGTCCTGGATCTCAGGACAGGAACAGTCGTGGCAGAGAAGAAAAAATGGAGCAGGAGGACCGAAGCCAGTGAGCCGGGCTACAACCCGGCTAACCTGTAACCAAGCAGCTGACAGCTCCCAGCAAAAAAGGCGACTGTTCTCTGTTCCCAACCAGGCACAGACCGACCCAGCCCCATCTGAGAGACTGCCAAGTCACAGTGTAGCAGTGCCCGGCTGAATGCACACACACCTCGGCACACGCGGAGCTACAGCTCCGCTCTGATCCCTGAACCAGAAGAGAGAGAGAGAGCNAAGAGAGAGAGAGAGCAACTCCCGGCCCCCCCCCCCACCAGGATCCTGACTGGGCTCACGAGTGTTGAGATACCCCCGAGCTGGGAAGGGGGAGGGGGAAGAACGAGAAACATTAATTTTGGGCACACCCTGAATATGAAATAACGATTCCCAAGAGAGACACTCAGTGGTGCTAGTATTTTGAGGAGATAAAGCCATCCTACTATTCTTTGTTTACCTTTTTCTGCAGTGTCACAGTACTTCCTCTATATAGTACACTCATCTAAGCTAATATTCTTGCATATGCATGAAATTACAAAATTTACCATGCTTTGTGACAACTTTTCCTCCATTTCCACCATATACTTTTCAATTTTCATGAATGGTGGATGTCAGACGTTTCAAATACATTACTTTTTTCTTCTCCTTGATAACTTTCACAATTATTTATAATGTTACATTACATGCTTGTCAATGACCATCTCCTAGCAGCTATAATTCCAGCATTATCTTAGCAAAGATGCTAAGATAGCTGAATCAGCTAAGAAAATTTCTTGTTTGCTAGCATACAAGGAACAGAATGACCACACAAATGGTGTTAATAAACGTTTTTAAAGTATACTTTTAAAATGACTAGGTTCTCATGAAGATGAAAGATTTAATAATTTTAATACACACACACTGCAGTGGTAAGATTCTCAGAGAAAAACATGAAAAGAACGTGTTAATTAAAAAAAAAAGAGAAAAGAGCAAAGTATGTAAATGGTATTGGGCATATTCCTCAAATATGCAAAATAATGCTTTGATTTATGTGCACTCTTCAGACCTTAGAGTCTGTAGAGCTTAAACAAAAGTGTTCTGTGTTCTATCTTTTTCAGAATGCTCTTAATGAGGAATCAGTTTTTAGCTAAAAACTTGCCTATAAAATTTATTTTTCTACCAAAACCAGATTACTTAGTAACCAGCAGAATCTAAAAGCCTGTTCCTCCACACTAACATCAGTTCACGAGATGGTTTTGGTTTCTGATAGTCTTTACATAATTCCAAATAGCAGGCCTCCTACAGTCAAAAGTAAGTACTGTAAAACAAACCTTGCCCAAATACACACTCCAGACTGTACTGGTCAGTAATCCAGTGCCTAAAATTGTGTTCAGAAACACTTATCCTTTAGTTCACACAGAAAATACAGCTGTATTGAAGACAGAGATGGAAAACTTTGATTTACAGGAAGTCCTTTACCATTAATTAGTCCTTGCTCACAGATCAAAAGTGTAGAATACAGTAGTTAAGAAGATATTTAAATATTTAAATTTAATGATATTTTAAACCTGGCCAGGTATATTAAAAAAAAAAACTTATACATGTAAAGGATGAGAAGTTTTCTAGCAAATAAGAGGACAATGACCAATCTTGTATGAAACTTATTTCTCATATATACATTCACAATTATTTGCTGTTTCATCTGCAATATTGTATGACATATAATGTGAAGAAGTAAAAAGATGCAGTCTCTTGCATATCTAAGGAAGCAGGCATGATAATTCTCTGATACAGAGTATTTTTCCAGAGTAAGTGGATCATGGAATAAATAAGAAACAGATGATAGGCATATCAAGTTAATGTTTCATTTTAAGGAACCCTGAAAGCAATGCCAATATGTCAGAAAATGAGAAAAATACATGGAAAATAATTGAGGAGGGTGTTTTGAACTGTAAGAATGCAGATTCCTGCCAAATACAGAAATCCTGTTCTGATACAGAGCATTTTCTTCCTATTTTGTTTCAATACCACAAGAAGGATGAAGATCAGTGATTTAGAAAACAAATCAGATTTGGAGTTTAGGAATGAATCAGGGATAATACAAATTCGATGCTTAGTTCTTTTGAGTTCTACCTCTTCCAAAGAGAGGGAATTTCCTATCAGAACCCATTTACACTACATTTTCAGCAGTTTGGGAAACTTCTGATGAGTATATCGAGACTACAAAGCTCACAATTTTTAGCGAATATGCTTTCTGGTGACTCAAGATGGGAGCTGTTACCATTGCAGATCTTTGATCTCTCTAAGCATGGTGGCATATCTCAGTGTTTTAGTTCTTTTGAACCATCTATGCTAACAATTTATCACACAAATCATCAGTGTAATGAATAGTGCTTTCCTATCATGTATTCAAGTATTTAACTGTCTTTAATGAAAAGGGATCTTCATTTTTCGTATTCAAAACCTTCATGAATCTTGACAGCAACGGTCAAGCTATCTGGCATCATTAATTCCATAGGGATCCCCGTAGCATTTGCATAGAATTAAGATGTTCCAGGTACAGAGAAAAGAGGCATGGCTACACTTTGTGTAGCAGCTGTGACCATATTTTGATGTACCACTGTTTAAGTGCTGGAACAATTCAATAACACCTGATGATGTGGTCAGTCTGAATTGGTATCCCCTGTAGTACGCTGACAAATAACATCAGTCCTTACAGTGATGTCTTGTAGTAGTTGTTTATACCTGTTTTTAAAGTTTCACAAAATGAACAAATAGGTATAGATTCTTATCTGAATCTGACAGATGAAGTTCTCTTTTAATGCTAACTGTGTGCAGCCTGCCACCAGGTGATGGATTAGCTGAGGTTCAGAAGCAGTATGCCATATCAAAGTTCCCGGTGCAGTGCAGTGTGAGATGACCTCTTGAAGACTTTAAAGTATGTGATAGTGAATAGCAAATTCCAGTCTTTTCTCCTGTCCTTCAAGTTTAAGGAGACCCTGAAAGAAACAGGCAGTGAACCATATTTGCAAAACTTATATAGTAATTGGAAAAAAATTGCATTGTTTTTGCAATTTTATACCCTTCTAAAGCTCCTCAGCATTTCTCAAAAGAGCAAATGGATGATAGTATAAATAAAAAATAAATGATAGGCATATCAAGTTAACTTTTCATTTGTAAGTAACCCTGAAAGTAAAGCAAATATGTCATAAAACGAGAAAAATAGATGGAAAATACTTGAGGAGTGTGTTTTGAGCTGTCAAAAGGTAGATTCCTGCTGAATAACACACTAGTAAAAGGGGGAATGGAGAGCAAAGAATTGCTAATGCTTTGCTACTCATCCATTGACTGTTCTCTGACATGGTGACTGCAGAAATTAACCTCTGAAAATTAAGAAAAGCTTCAGAATTAGAAAATTTCTTAGCATTTTTCTCTTCTTTATCTGAACCTTTCAGGTTTAATTACTATTTTTTTTCTATTCCATACCAATATATTTTATAATATTTGATCTTCCTGGGCTGCTCACCACAAATGGAGGAGATAAGACTATGTAATGTATTTCCTTTGTAATCTGAAGCATTGTAGGATTTACTTCTTAGGATTTGACAATATTACCACATCCTTCTGTAGCTTGTTTCATATTTGAGATGCTCTTTGCTTGGCTAAAAGCAACTCTGAATAGCTAGTGCCTCAAAAAAGAAAAAGGTATGTCTTTCTCTCCTGAAACTAAGGTATCCTGGAATATCTTGTTGTCAGATTTGTGGGTTGTTTTCCCTTTTTTTGCCCCTCTCCTGGGAGAAAAAAAAACCAAACTGAAACCAGAATCCTGTGCTGTCCTAAATGAAGACCAAAAGAAAACAAGCAAGCTGAACCCCCAACCCTTTGTCTCCTTTCTGTCAGTCCCTAGAAAAGAACACTATAGAATCTCAATAAAGCTTGTGCCTCCAAAACTAGCAGAATGGCAAAACACTATTGCATTATTACAATGACCTCTTTATTTCCTGCCTGTCAACTGCAGCACAGGAATTTTGAAAAAAACAAGTCAGAAATGTTTCTTCCCTTGCATTCTGTTTCCAGAAGCTAATAATCCCTGCTACATGAGCACCACCAATCCTTTATACTTATTTGATGGTACTTTTTGTCTGCCCTCTGTTTAACACTAGAATTCTTAAGGAATATTTTATAGGACACATATTTTTCTTCCACAACAGAAATATCACTAACCTACATATCCTGTGTGGAGTCTGAGTACTTGCTTTATGCTTCTGTGTGCTCCTCAGCTGTCAGCTAGATTCATAGCCCTTGATAAACTTTGTTTAAAAGCTTGTTCTAGCTTTCTTCAATATAAAACAAAAACTCTGTAGAAAAGTAGTCATTTGATGAAATGGTAGTCGTCTGATCATATAAAGAAAATATTAGTTTGAGGAATATCTTGGGCGTTTGTTTTTGGAAGTGTGAGTTCCCAAATCCACAAAATGTAGGTTGTTTGCTTGTGAAAAGTATCACTTGGTGTGTGCTGCTCTGAAAATTTTGAGTTCCACATATCTAAATTTTCTGTACATTAGTGTTATTCTGTATGTTTGTGAACCTTCACACACACACATATGCACAATCACACTATTGTGATTTCTATTTTTGCTTAGATCTCTGGCAACTATTAGAAAATGGACATGATCCTAGACTGTAGTCTACTGCAACATAAAGAATGGGATTATGTTCCTCTGAGCACTGCAGCAATGTAAATTAAATAGGTGCATATAGTTTACAAGAAATACTTTCACAAAAACCTCACACCTTCTGAACTCATTAAGCAGTCATCAAGCAGAGTTGCCTTGCTTTAGTTGCCCAAAGAGATACTTCTAGGAAGTCATAATAGCTTGTAGTGCACAGTGCTAGGTGTGGAAGTTGTCATCGTCACAGAGCCACAGGATCACAGAATAGTTAGGGTTGGAAGAGACCTCTGAAGATCATCCAGTCCAACCCTCCTGCCAAGAGAGGGTCACCTAGAGCAGGTCACCCAAGATTGCGTTCAGGTGGGTTTTAAATACATCCAGAGAGGGAGACTCCATGACCTGCCCAGGCAGCCTGTTCCAGTGCTCTGCCGCCCTCAGTGTAAAAAAGTTCTTCCTCATCTTGAGGTGAGACTTTTTGTGTTTTAGTCTATGGCCATTGCTCTTCATCCTATCTCTGGGCACCACTGGAAAGAGTTTGGCACCATCCTCTTGGCACCCGCCTTCCATGTTCCTATAAAGAAGCCACAAATTTTTCTATTAGTAAGACCAGATTTCTTCATTAGGTATATCAATCAAAGCACTTGACTAAAATCCTGATGGTTTTACAGAGGAATGTAAACAGGCCAGATTGATGGGTCAAGGCCAGTGGCATGAGGTTCAGCAACACCAGGTGCTGGGTCCTGCACTCAGGTCACAACAACCTCATGCAGCACAACAGTCTCAGGGAAGACTGGAAAGCTGCCAGTGGAAAAGGACCTGGGGGTGCTGTTTGATAGCAGCTGAATGTGAGCCAGTGTGTGGCTAGCTGGCTGAGAAGGCCAGTGGCATCCTGGTTTGTATCAGCAATAGCGTGGCCAGCAGGACCAGGGCAATGATTGCCCCTCTGTCCTTGGCACAGGTGAGGTTGCCCCTCACCAAAGAGTACTTGACAGTACAAGCTGGAAGTCTGAATACTGAATACTGTCAAATAAACCTTGAGGAAGTCACAGTATTAATGTCTGATACCCTTAAAGTACTTTCTATTCCCATACATCAGTAGCGCTGCAAATAAACTTGATTTATAAATAGAAATCAAGACATTTGAAACCAAAAGGGTCTGTAAAATTTTTTAAATTGCTGAATATTCTAAAGTCAGCTTTACTGAATTTTCTTCATTGTCAAAAGAATGCACTTTACCTACTACCATAAAGTGCAATAAAGCTTTCCAGTCTTTTCAAATAAGCAGTTCTTCTCACTCTCCTTGCCAGAAAGTGCTTTGCATTACTAACAAATTAAGCAATATTCTGTGTACTCTTCTATTCGACTTTGGGTGTTTAAAGCTGAGATACGATTCAAAATGGAAAATACTATTGGCATAATACATGAAAACAGGGAGTCTTTCACCTTATTCTTGTACATACTGAGGTATTACACAAATTCGTGTTTTAGCATTTTATTTACAAGCTGTTACTTATGTTTCGTGTCATTCTTCATCATTTAGGCCGTGTTAGAATTCCGTTTCTGTTTTTACCTTTGCTGTTTCGTGAGTTCTTTGCTCAGAGTTTGGAGTAAGACACAGGAGACGCTGAAGAGTTCTAATCAGGTTGTTTATTAAGTTCTTATCTATGACAAGGCAGCACAGGGCACTCTCTAAGTTAGGAAGGTGGAAAATGGCCTCAAACCGTGAGTTCCAAGGTTATTTAAAGCTTAATTTACCCAATTATAGACTGCCAACTAACATGTTTTCACTTATAATCCAGTGACTATTCATTTATTGTCCGCAATGCGGCCTTTCTGAACCAATGGTCAAACTATCTAGATTGGTGAAGAAGAAGGAAGAAAGCAGAAGCAAAACCCACACCCAAAATTCTCCATTTTGCCACTAGTACATTATTAATAACTCACAAACCCAAACCTCTACATCTTTACATATTTCACCCAGTGATATAACAAATTGCTTTTTAATTACCACAGTGAAAGCCCAGGGTCTCAACAAGGCCGTGTATTTCATAATTTTTTAATTTATGCTTGTTTGGGTTTTTTTTTGCTTCTGAAAATCATCATTTCCCATATACTTAGAGGATTAAAACTTATTATATTTTATGTAGAGAAGAATGCACTCCATTCTTTTAGCATCATGTATTCTAAACATTGTCCTTATCAAAATGCAAAAATTTTTCAACTACTGTGATTGCTACAATTAATAAGGGTGTACTACTTACTCCTCTCTTTAGTCTACCTAACTGAGAAAATACAATCCATCTGTAGTGTGTTACCTGATTTTTTGCTATTATTTTTCACTTTGTTGGGATATAAAACAATCTCTTTGAGGCAAGACAAGTTGTCACTTCCAGTTACTGAGAGTGAGTATGACATGGCATGCAAAATTGCACACGATGTTGTTACAACCAGAAAAATAATGGGTGTCACCACTGTAATTGTTGATAAAAATTCGGTCTTTGATACTTAAATCAATTACCTACCAAAAATGTCATATGTCAGAGTCCTTTCTAGGAAGAATCTAATATAGCCTACTGACCCACAGTCAATCAATGTATATAAAGAATGATGAGTCTTCAAGGAAACATATTGTACAATCACAGTATTTCTCTGTTTCAATCCATACAGTGACTTTTAAGGAGTGAAAATGATGTTCAAAATTCATAGTAAATGATAAAAGGAAAAAGTCTTTCCCTACATATGTGGTGATTACATATTGCAACAATAATCAGTCATTGCAAGAAGAGAAAAATAGTGCTACTTGTAAAGAATGGAAATGGATAGAAAAATCTGTGTGAGACAGAAAATATTGAAAATCCCAGAGAAAAAATAATTTATGCGATATGTAATTTTAAAAATTCCAGAAGGTCATAGTCAGCCTGACTTATAACATCAAAGAGAAAATAGAACAAGAACAGAATCAGCTATAGGGGCTATTTAGCTGTGAGAAGAGAAGATACTAACCCAGGAATGACTTAGTACATTTAGGGCAGTACTGAGCTCTGTGTGGGAAGCTGAGTGAAATGGCAGAAAACTATTATAGCAGATGAGATCATGAGGATGTTTTTTATTTATTTCTTAACCTTCTTTTGGGCCAAACCCCGAAAAGCAGATTCAAAATGGAATCTGTACGTGATAGAAATAATGAAGAACTACTCGTATAGTAAACAACAATCAGTAAAGGCCCAGAAATGGTATGGTTAAATTAACGAATTTAATTTTATGACTGTGAAATAAGGGGGTACAAAGAGAGGAAAAGTGGTGGCTATTTAGTCCATCTGAAGCAACTGCTGAAGTTCCTTCTGAGCCTATCCCAAAAAATAATTGGTTAGTCAGAGTGAGTGGCACAGCCTCATTTCTCTAGCAAACTTTTGTATCTGACATGGAGATGGGGAAAAACAGGACAGATTTTTAGGTTGTGCCCTGGAAGGTTTGTACAGCTCATATAAGCCCCTACCCTCGAGGACAGTCCTAGTTTTGTAGCCTGTGAGAGCTCTAAATTTCCATTATGATCACCTGTGATCTATTCAACAGTTCGTAATGACAGCCCTTCTTGTCTTTTTTATTGGTTTTCTGACTCGCTACATCCTCATCAGGCTGTCTTTATAACACAGTCTACTTAACCCTGAATTATGGTGGAACACCACCCTCACCTCTGCAGACACTTCCATATGGAGGCAGGGCTGGAATCTAGCAGACTTCGCATCACACAAGATTTTGTTTTCAGAAAATATTGTTCTTCAGAGAAAATGGACAAAATAAAGGTGCTAGATTAAGCTGAATAGAGGGTGACCTTGGAAAGCTAGCTGAAAATAGACCATGGCTTTCACCAAAGCCTTGGCAAAGGTTTCTGCATATGTGCAGATGGAGTTATCAGTTAATCTTAAAATAGTTGCAATGGCAAACACAAAATCTTTATACAAATCTGATTACACTGTAAATGAGCAACAGTACAACAGTAAACAACAACAGTACAACATTGGGAACAATGTGTAGATACAGAACAGATACTGAAACGAAGAGATGCAGATCACAGCTATTGTATGAGAGAAAGTATTATGACAATATATTGAAAAGCACTTATTTAAAAGGGTAGGTAAGATTAAATTCAAATTTCTAACCAATATTCAATATTTTTTTCTATTTTTTAGTATGTAATTATTTGTTAAATAAAAAGAGTAAACTTGCAGTCTATTTCCTTTTTTGACCTTCCATAAATCATCAGGTAATGTCAGTTTTCCAGTATACAAAATGCTTTCACTGTATTTGAAGAGAAGTGTTTCCTTTTACTTGTACTAGAGAATAAGTTAATTTAGGATTACATTAATTTCAAAAATGGAATATCACACAAATATCTACCTTATCTCACACAAAATGGCAAACAAACAAACAAAAGAAATAAACAAGCAAACCCCCCAGTTTAGAGGTCATTATTAAGTTTCTTCTCCTGCACTGTCCTACAAAAGATCCTAGAGAAAGACAGACCAATAAATCACTAGTACTTATACATCTAACATACATAAAGATTCAGCCAGCTGTCAGTGCAGTAGGGAACCTCAGCTGAATTGGCCTATTTCTTGCCTAGTATAAAATTTCTGTTTCCTTCTCCACTAATTATACCTTTAGAGACTATTCATATCTGCTAAATATATGTGTGTGTGTGTGTGTGTGTGTGTGCGCATCCACTTTGTTTTTTTACTTTGTAATCAATGCTGCATTTCTTTTTTGTTCCAAATTTCTTTGTTTCTGTAAAGACAGGTATTTAGGCATCATCCAGAAAACAGCTGGTTTAGTTTAATAATTAGTTTAATACTTGTTAAATATTATTTCAGTTCATGATTAGAAGATGTGAGGGCTTGATACAATACAAAGCAGGAAGAAGAGCTAATATACAACTAGCAGAATCTAAGATTAAAAATTAGATTCTTTTGTTATCATCTTAGCTTTTTCACTGACTTCAGTCTTACAACTCTTCATCCATACTGCTGTATCTCACAAGGATAAAATAAGTTCATTTTTGAAAAATGCTTTGTGAAGCATTCACAGTCTAGCCCAGAATGATAAGTCTTTAATGGTTATTTTTGCTTCAGAATAGCCACGTTTGAACACAATGCACCACAGAGGTGAAATGGAGGAGAAAGAGAATGAGCAGGAAATATGGTATGCTCTATAAAAGTGTATGTTCTCAGGTCACAGTATCTTTGGCTTTGTATGAAAGCATTTCTTTCTTCTTTCTTGTCCCATTTTAGAGATAAAATCTGTGGGACACAGTGAAGCAAGAGGAGTAATTTTTATTTTATTTTATTTTGAAAATGACGATATATTTGTACCCGGTTCTGTAAAGAGGATGTGGGTGTGGGTTCAAACAGACCCAACCTCATTTTAAATAAGATCTAGGGCAATCATATTATCTATTCTCACTGTGGTCTTAAAGCCATCCTCTTTGTCAGAAGATGCCTTTTCAAGGGAGACAGATGGCATGAGCTGAACTGCGTGGAAAAAGTGTTTGTGCTTTCTCACCACACCTAGAAGCATTGCACGTAAGGTGCAACGCTACTGAATTTTTTTGAGCAGGCAGAGTCTAAAGAAATCTCCTGAAGAGAGCCATGATTATGCTTACTTGGCATGACAAGTGCCAACTGAAATTTCTACTGCAGCTCCTCTGCTTCTGCATGATAATGGAACAATTTTTTCTCACAATAATTTCATTTTTATAAGTGGTTTTATAAATACCTTTAAACTCTTGTGGTGGCTTTTAAGTTCCTCAGAGACCTACAAGAAACATACCTAAGTTTAACCAAAGGTGAACCTTCACAGGCCTTTCTGCACCTGGTGCCTTCCACCAGACGCAACGGAAAGAACACAGGGACCAGATGACACACCAAAAAAATGCTTTATTGTCTTCAAGTCTCCCTCCGGTAGTGCCTGTGGTTCCTCAGCACATATGAAATCTGGACTCCTGCCTAGGTACTAGCTTCGGTACAAAGACACCAAGTGAATTCTTGCGACTTCTGGAGCAGAAACTGCATATGACATTTGCTTGCATTTTACTGTCTGCAGACTACATAATGTGTTTGCAAACAAGAGAGTCTTTTGCCCTAAGATTAACTGATGTTCACTGAGTTAGGTGGAAACTTCTGCCAGGAAACCAGGACTCTGTCTTTTCAAGTAGGCAAGCAAAGAGGAAGGAAAGTAGAGTGGGAAAGAGTTTCAGGCATGTACAAATAAGGTAAAACCCGCTATACACCTGGGGTGAAGGATGTTCTCCTGAGGACTTTGCTTCAGGCCATGAAGATACTAGGAATTGTTGAACTGGAAAGCATGACTAGAGGGAAAGACCAAGCTCAGACAAATTTTGCAAGGGCAAAATTTTATCATTTCCTTTTTATGTTCATATATGTCAGACAATAAACCTTATCTTTTTTGTTTAAAAGATATCCTGGTTTTGCCTTTGTCCTAATAACATGTATCTTCAATGTTTGAAAGCCTTTTCTGTGCTTTTGGAGTGCCTATTTTTAGGAAAAGTTACAAGCAAATGTACTGAATATCTGCACTTGAAACTATCCATTGCCTCTAAGTTTCCAAGTATAATTTTGCCTTCTTCGAGCTGACAGGTTGCCTATTCTTCTATTGACCTATAGAAGTGGTACCAATAGCACTGTCACACAGAAATAAAGATCTAACTTCGTTGCCAAGGCTGATTCTTTGTTACTCACATAGTAAAGCCTAGTCTTTTCTAAAATAATAGTTGAGGTACAAGCAGTATGTATCTAAAGGAGACCAGTAAAATTAATCTTGCTTACAAAAATGCGTGGGTGCTCCCACGGTAAATCAAATGCCAAAAATTACAGGATGAATGCCTTTCTTGCTTATTATGCTTGCAAGCTATAGTTCCATTTTGTGGTAAGAACAAAAACTACCTTAAAGCTGAGGAACTTTACTAACCTACTTAATTAGATCAGCAGCATCTGTTTTCTGCATCTCCAAAGAGAACTAGAAAGAAGCCAAGAAAAAAGAGGTCTAGTTGTGATCATCACCGTGACAGCAAGTTTGTAAGGTCTAGTGGAAGGTTATGTTGTGCCTCATGAAAATGCCTACATGCTTTTCACATGATTGATTTTCTGTAAAAATAAGGAAGTATGATTTGAAGTGATTCATACATTAACTTGGGCCCTTAGTTTATTTAATCCAAACAAGCTTTTTGACCTGGACCTTTATTTAGCACCAAGATGTTGAAAGTTCTCCATGCCTGACTAAGCAGTTCTGCCTGTTGTAATAGTAAGCAATTTACATATTGAGATTGCAGAGAAGATTGTCTAGAATACAGTGTCTTTTCATCTCAGAAAGTGACAGTCTTAATAAGAGGTACATTCCATTGTCAATATTTTAACGTTTATCTTGCTTAATGTAAAATCAATATTTTAACATGAGCTAATTACTCCCAGCAATAAGTTACGAATGTACTCCTCTATTGGCTTGCAAACAAAAGAAAACACAAGACAAAACAGGGGTTTTTTAACATAATTTTTATCCAATTCTCTCTCTCCCTGAAGTAAAAAAAAATCCTTTTAAATTGTTTGTATGAGTATCTGGAGACTTTTAGGAAAGGAACCAAGTTAAATAATTATAGTAGTATTTTTGCTTAAAGTTATGTAAAGCCTGTCATCCCATGAGTTAACACAAGTCTGTCTCTTGTGTTTGTCTTTATGAATGCACATCCTTTTATTATTGTCCAGTGACCATTAGGATATCTGCAATCTCTCCTGTTTTTATAGCTGAGCTTGAAACAATTAATGTTGCTTTAAATCTATGAACACTCACGTGTTCCTAGCTTATATCTGTGATGTATGCACACATCATTTTTCCAAAGGTAAAAGAGAAAATATGTGTAGGCAACAAAAAATCTCCTTAAATAAATTATGCACTAGGGATGATGAAAAAATATTTTTATTTTAAATATCAAATGGAAAGATCTTACAAGTGAAGACAAAAATATTTCCTCTAGTTGCCACTGTCTTATTTCATTCTGCTAAACAACATTAATAGGATGCCCTTTACTGGTCACCATTAGAAGCAATTACAACAAGGAAGTGAAAGAACAGTGCCAAATGAAAAACTTGTCATTTTCATATAATGAGATAGTATTTTATTTTTAATTTGTGCTACAATCTCCCGTCAAGATGGAAATTAAATTGTGCTAGGAATATAAAAGCACAAGGAAGATGCAGTCACTGCCCTAGAAAATATAGCAGCCTAAACAGAGAAGTCAGACAAAGAGATAGAAAACCTGCATACTCAGATGCTTCTTCCTGTGTATTCTCCCCCTAACCCCCTCCCCGCCCATTCTCTTTTAAATAGAAGCTGGATTGATGTTGACAATATGCCTTTGAAATACATCAGTGTGAGGAAACAGTGAACCAGTCAACAGTCTGAACTGAAAGAAAGACAGGATTGCCACTTACCACAGCAATAAGCAGTCAGTGTCACAGCAAAATAATATTTCTTCACTTACATGCAGCATTTTTTTATCTGGTTATATGAAAATAAGGATGCACATATGTTCAAAGGCTAAGAGCACAGACTTCAGTTAGTGTAGCAGGAAAGATGATCCTTCTGCCTCAAGGATTTTCTCTCTCCTGTAAATACAGTTTTACCTCTGCATACTGCTTTCATGTTTTAAGTCCAAGCACTCCTGAAGAAAATGAAATTAATAGTACTCCCTGTTTCTTTTGGTTTTTTTTCCTATATGGGTTATTTCAAAGCACTAAGACATCCAAAAAACATCTTGCTGATAGCATCTTCTTCATTATAGAAATTTTAACTGTCTCTATTACGTGTGTTTTGAGGAAGGGCTGAGAATATCGATCTTTCCATTCCATTGGTGAGTTGTTAATCACAGGAATACTCCTGAATGTATGACTGAGTACCTACTAATGGACACAAAGGATTTACTATCTGGCTCTGTATAAGTAGTATTACTATAGATTACTAGGAATGCATGGAAGCAGGGATGTTCATAAATCTTGCACAGATATTTTGCAAAATATTTTTAACTGTAGTAGTTTTCAATTAGCATATTTTGTGTGACACTCTGGTCAGGAGCTACAGGAAGGTTAAATGCTTCTCTCTTACAGTTCTGTAAATCTAGAGTAACTGTGACTGAATTCTGAGCAAAATCGACATATAGAAGAGCAAAGTAAGGCCACGTTGTTACTAATGCACCCTATCAAATGATCCTATTTAATTCACATATAGAATGTGTATTTGTTGTGAAACAAATGATGCAAAAGATATGTTTGCCTGTTGTCAGTAACATTACATGGCTGAACACTTAGAGTTATTCTGGTCATTTAGATCATGGTAAACACACTCTCAAAAATATCAAATTTAAATTACATAAGGTGCCTGGCTGGACTGATGAAATGTGTTTTATACCTCTACAAAAGCTAGGGAATTTAAATCAATCACTGGGAAAAGCAAATAGATCAAGTGAGTGCCTTCCCATTAGCTCTGCAATGCTTGACAGAAATAGGACAGCAGAGAACAGTTTTTTCCTGGTGCACATGGGGTTCTGTTTATGTCATCTGAATTTTATTCTGCACTGCTTATCCACTGTTGCCTAGAGGAACCCTGCAGTCTTGAGGTAAATACAGTAACTTAAAGCTTTATCGCTGAACGTATTCCTGCCAGTCTATTATCAAGATAATGGGCTCTTTTTCAGGCAGTGGAGTAAAGTTCTATCCACATACTACCACAAAATTAACAGAATAAATAAAGAATAGGCAATGGGACTGTTGAGTCCACCAAATATAAAATCACAGAGTCACAGAATATGTCAATTTAGAAGAGAGCCATAAGGATCATCAAGTGCAACTCCCTGTTCCTTGAAGGACTACTTTAAACTAAACTATGTGACTTGGAATATCATCCAGACACTCCCTAGACTCTGACAGGCTTGGTGCTGTGACCAGTTCCCAGGGAAGCCTATTTCAGTGGCTGACCACCCTTTCTGTGAAAATATTTTCCTATTATCCAACATGAACTCCCTCAATGAAGCTTCGTTCCATTTCCTCATGCCCTACTGCTGGTCACCAGAGAGAGGAGACAAGCACCTCCCCCTCCATTGCCCTTCATGAGGAAGTTGTAGACTGCAATGAATGCAACCCTCCACATTCTCTCCCAGGTGAACAAAGAAAGTGACTTCAACTGCCCTTCCATGCCTTGCCCCCAAGGCCTTCCAGCACCTTGATGACACTCTTCTGGACATACCGTAATAATTTGATGTCCTTCTTGTGCTAATGAGCCCACAACTGCCCGCAGAGTGTAGAGTGTAGAGCAGAGCAGAACAGAGCAGAGCGGGACAATCCCCTCCCTTGCCCGGCTGGCGATGCTGTGCCTGATGCCCCCCAGGACACGGTTGGCCCTCCTGGCTTCCCGGGCACACTGTTGACTCACATTGACCAGGACCCACCATCTCTTTTTGCAGGGCTGCTTCCCAGCCTCTCATTCCCTAACTTGTACACATAATCAGGATTACCCTGTCCCATGTGGAGAATCTGGCGCTGGCTCTGGTTAAACGTCATACACTTTGTGACTGCTCTCTAGTTTATCCACAATTCTCCACCCTTGAGGGAGAGTTCCTCCTAATTTAGCATATCCTTTCAAAACTATTACAATTCAATTATAATATAATAAGAGCAAATTAGAAAAGTATTTCGGTATTCACATTCACTTTACTTATCTCATTTGTAGCTCTATGCCATTTATAACCAGAATTCACCTGATGGTAAACTGATTTAATGCATTCTAAACTGTGTTGATAATGTGCAATACAATTCCTTACTAGAAACAACAAACAATTAAAGAATTTGCAGTTCTGTTTGACACAGCACTAAATTCACCTTACTGTATATGATTACATTTTCATATAGTTGTATACGTTCTTTGTGCTGGTTTTGTGTTTTTTTCTAGATTTCTGTTCCTGTTTTCTTTAACTTCTGGTCTTTTAACTGGATACCCACCTATTAATACTGCAAATGTAGTAGCTGGATATCACTGGCCTGTGTAAATGAGGGTGTAGAAGATTTGGTAGATCTGAGTCAACTTATTTGTGAGGTCACCTAGACAGCTGGGGTTTTTTTGTGCCAGGATCATACAAAAAGAGCTGTGCAGAAGCTCTGGATTGTTATTTTTATTCTGGTGAGCTGCAAAGTGTCAGCAAATTCTGAGATCCACACATAAATTTTGAGAAGTATGATAAAGAAATTGCTGAGAAACTACAGGTCTCCTTGTTTCACGTGTCTTTCCTAAATCACGTGTCAAACGCAGTTCTACCCTTTCATAGTAGTTTCTTCTATCTATTCTTTCTGTGATGCATTTTTAGCTCTCACCAAATTTTGTCTCCAATCTCTGGCAGCCTCCAATCTCCGGCAGCCTCCAATCTCCGGCAGCCTTCAGTCTCCGGCAGCCTTCAGTCTATCTCCATGAATCATTCCCTTTGGCTAAACTTGCTTATTGTTAACTGTCCTCATTTGGAAAGTATATCCTGTAGTATCCTTTTGACTGGGTGTAAGCAGCTGTAGCAGAGAATGTTCAGAATTATGTTTTTTAATACAAAATGTTCCAAAGAGATACAGAATACGTCCAGAGAGAGTGATGGTCAAAAGACCAAAAGAACTGCTAAGCTCAACCATGAATTCATTCACTTTATTTGTGCTCAAATAAAAAGAGTTGACTTTTTACCTGTTGGGGGTTTTTTTAATCATAATTTTAATTTTAATTTTTAATTTAAAAGATGCCAGTGTCAGTGTTGCTTTTGTTCTGTTATTAAGATGGCTTGTATCAAGTCCAACTCTCTTTCTGTGCCTGTTCAGGCAGTGCTTGGCATTCTGTTTCTTCTTTATTTTTTTCAGTTATGCTTCCGTGGTTTCTTTCTCTTTCTTACATGCACACACAGCTCCCTACTGAAAAAAAAAAAAAATCAGCAGAAAAATAAAGCAAACTCCCCCAACTAAAAGAAACCCCAAAACCAAACAAAAAGACCCAACAAGCCAAAACATAGCCCAGCAAAGTCTTATCATTCACATATACATTTATCGCAGAGAATGATGTGTACCTGTGAGTTCAGTGCTGGCTACAATTTTTCTAGTGCAATTCATAAGTGGTCTGTTACAGCTATTGTTGGTGACGGGTAACAGTTACTCTTACCTACCACAGTGACATTTATCAAGCCCACAGTTTTACATAAAGCTAATATTCATTATCAAGATAATGCACTGCACCTTTTTCTGGTTAGGTTTGTTTGTTTGTTTGTTTGTTTGTTTGTTCATTTTTCTGCAATTGCTTTCACGGGTAACATTAGAAGGGTTTTTTAGGCTTGTAGGTTTTGTTTTGTTTCATCTTAATGTGCATATACTTTTAGCAGTTTGTACTCGAGAAAACTATGAGATATACTATACTTGATTTATTGTATTTATTCAAGAAATAGAAAGCTTTCCAGACAGGGACAAATTTGAAAAATTGACACTTATTCTGTGCTAGGTAAGTATTAGTGGCAGGCATGTAGGGATGCATGTTAAGCATAATATGCACTGACACAACAGAGCTAAGAAAAACAAGGGAGCTGAAGAAATAGAACCTTTTCCCTTTACCTGCACATTAAAATACAGAGGACACAAATTTATATATGCAGAGAAGCTAGACAAGAAACTTATTTCACATATTTACTAAGAGGCATACATACTTAGATTCCAAATATGGTCTATGTTCCTCTGTCAGGATTATTTTTCGTATTCCGGGGAAATGCAACTATGACAACTGAGAATCCCACTGCCATAAATACTATTCATAGGTAAATATTCCCTGCTTTGACCCATGTATAGCATCGAGAAAAGCATTCTTTGTCTTGATGAGTTTAGGATGTAAATGAACAGGGAAGTCAAATAATGGAGAAAATGGAAGCATTGTCTACATTTTACAGTCAGTAAACCAGAGAAGAAAGATTTGCTGACATTTGTCTACTCTGCATGCAGATGCTGCTTCCTTTGACATGGGGATTCAGAATGAAAAAATCTCATAAGAAAGCTAAAAGCTTGTTTCCCAACATACAGCCAGGGCTTGAAACAGAGTAACCATTTAGTTTACTAGGCTTCTATTGAATGTTTAATAATGAGGATTTTGTAACGGAGATGCCCTCTAAAACAAAATAGGAACAAAGAGTACAGAATTTTCTTCATACACTCTTTCTTACTGCCATCAAAGAGCAGTGATTCAAACTCTGCCAGTCATGGCTGCACTTGAACTAATGACTTAGCAGTGAAAAGGCTCTACAGTCTATTACTAATCTCCTGAGTCATCTGGGCTTTCAACCGTTTTTTAAAGCTATATTTACTGGGATCAGAACAGTTGCCCTTCTTAGAATAGATTTTATGCTGCAGCTCATAGTCCAGAGTTCAAGAGTCTTCCATTTAAAAGAAAATAAGTCATAGTGTCTCTGTACAGTCACTTTCTGACAGCAGGCCAAAAACTTGCCTATCCAAATAACAGGATGTAATTAAAAATGTCTTCCTCCCATGCTAGGTATCTCACCTTTATGAATGAATGCATAAAGACAAGTGCCTTCTATTTTATCTTATCTCTTTCTTTTTCACATGTATTTATGTTCATAGAAAATAGACAAGACTTAGCTAAATAACTAAAAGAAACCAAACAAAACCAAACCCCACCAACTATTTTTATGCTGACATGCTAGCTACTGGAACAAATGAAAAAACTGTATTATGAAATAAAGACATATAAGAGAGGAAAAGATTTTTTTAAATGAATACATGATGTTTACTTATGTCAATAAACTATGCTAATTGAACACCACCCATTTTAGAAACTTAGTGACCATTTCAGAGGAGATATAGAATATATTTTTACCTTGTCTGTCTTCTGCAGTTCAGAACTCTTATTTATTCTCCTGAAGTATTTGAAATTAAGAATAAGTTTTACATCCAGATTTTAAGTATCCTTATATCATGATCTTCATATTTGTTTTGAAGGTCATGCTGCACTTTTTCAAGGGGATGGATGTGTACCAGTGCACTGCAAGTAGTCACACACAAAGCACATTTCTGAATTCTGAAGCTGAAATTCAGCACTGAACCCAGAGTGGGATAGAACACAGGTGCAAGGGTCACTTACATACATTGGGACATATTTTCAGTAGTAGAGAAGCAGTGAACAGAAGCAGTTTTGCTGCACTGTGCTTCACACAGCACATGCCAGATGCAGATTGTAGTGCTGATGCAGAAAGATAAATGAATTCTAGTCCCTAATAGTTATAATGGGGAATATGCTGTCACACTAAAAAGTTCCGTGCAGAGGAAAAATAACATTGCCTACTCACTTGGCATGAGCCTGGCCCTGCTTCTAGACATATCCAGTTCTTTCTAGGCATGGAATAGACTGTAGTCTTAGCTTAGATAACAGCAGTTTTGTATCATACTAACATGCTGTCATTTGATTTCTGTGATCTTTTCCATGGTTATAACTGATATCTATCCTTACCTAAGGTTGACAGACACCTAGAAAAAAGCTGCACAGTTGCTAAGTGCTATCACAGCATTTGCTCTTCTCTTAATATACTAACATATTGAGTTGGAGCACTGCTGCTTTGTGGGTTGGAGAAAGTTGCTAAAATCCAGAAAGTGCAGAGAAAAAAGTTTCTTTGTGTTCGTGTTTCCCAAAGTTTCCAGCTTTCATAGTATTATCACACGGGTACTTGCTGTCTTTTAGACTGTCACTTGCACTATCATTAACTCGATACAGGTATGTTCTGGGCATATGTGAGATCCTGTTTCTGTTAGTGTCTGGGGAGGTTCAGCACGTATAGGTATTCTTATGTGTAAGACTCTTCAGTTTTCTGTGGGAGATTATGCCTGTTCTTCATGTTCAATAATGAAAGAGGAACAGGAGAATATTCAGAACACTTGTTACTTCACTTACATCTTCACCACTGATGTATCATCCTGAGTCTTAATGGAGCTTATGTTCCATCTTGGTTAAATGGGTAAGATTTAAAGCCCTTTTAAATCCTGCTCAGAGCTTCTTTGTTCAGATGAAAAGTGATAATAGATAAATAACAGCTAGAATTAACTATTGCAGGAAAGATAGACTGTCTAGGAAAATCTGCAGAAAGTGAGTTATTGTTTTGACTGAACCTCTAAGTGGTTTAAAAAATGTGTTTTCTAAAAATATCTGTTGGTATAAGCCAAGATTGTTGTATCTTTTTTTTGTGACTTATTTTCAGCCTCGGGATATTTTAGCCATTTATAAAGCAGGTTACAGCTCTAAGTTTTATGTATGAACACCTATTCAGCTGGAAAAAAGTCTATTTGCAACTGCAATTCCTCCAAGAGTCACAACATAAGTTCCAGTGCATGAACATTACCACATCAGTAGTATAGTGACTTTGCAGCAATTAGAATTTTCTTAGAGAGTCAGTATTCCTAGGAAATTTAAAATTGCATTCAATGGAGCAGAAAGAAGGAAAAGTAAAATATGGTACAATCTAGTATTTTTCAAATCTTCTGATAATCAAGTCATGAAACTTAACTTCTATGGAGTCATGTTTTAAAGACTTTTGTATTCCTAGACAGAATGGTGGCTTCTGTTTCTTCAAAAACGTCACCAGAAGAACTGCTCTCATGTTTTAAGAGATCTGTACTTGAAAACCATTTAGGTGTAAAGACTAGAAATTCCCTAAAGACTTTTAAAAGACTGAAGCTATTCTAATACTCCATCCCACAGTGTTGAACTCTTCTGGGGTCTCAACATCAAGCTAAACTGCATGAACACAGAATGATATACAAAAATCATTTGGAAAAAAAACCTTCAACAAAATATTTCTAGGAATATTTAGAGCGGGCAGTCTATACATACCTAACTAGATGGAGATAAGGAGTCATAAATGTATGCAGCTGCACATCTACTACTATGTCTTTTTTCCAAGTTACAGTTCAAACATTCTTGCCTTATTTATCCACACAATTATCTTGAGCCTAAGCCTGGAATACAATAATAGAAGAGGTACAGGCAGGTATAATTTACTGAGTGACTTCTCAAGGTGTCTGGAAAGTCAGAAGCCTCACTCCAGTTAGCTTCTTCTTAATGTCTCCTGGTTCTTAAAGAAGCCTCATTTTATGCAGCTGATTTTAGGTTACATTTTAAGGCAGTTTTTATAAAACTTCTTTGGTGTTTTGTGGACCTGCAATTTTATGATAGCCATAAGTGCCACAAATGACAGATGTAGCATAATATTTTGATGGAAAGCATTGCTGGTATCATGATTAAACTTTTGTTACTGCATATTGAAAGATATTCATACTTTCATTTCTCTTTAAATGACACCAAGTTCCTTAACAGTTTGATTAGATTAGTATAACATTCCTCAGCATTTTCTAAATTATATGCTTTGATTATTTAAATACAGTTGCACACTTTTCCTCATTAGTGGTATGACTTTTATGCTGCACAGCACTTCTGGTGATTTGTCAGCTAAACTAAGGCAAATAAATCTTTACACAGGTTCAGGATAGACCTACAGGTCTTCTTCAAAAGGTTCTAATAATGAAAGCCGCAGGGAATGAAAAAGGACAGAGAAAGATGACACATTGTTCTGTTCTCTCCCAAATACCCAAAGAGACTCTTTCAAATAAAATCGTTTATTTTGATTGAAAAGTTGAAACTGTAACTACACAAGGCCATGCAATAGAACAAGATTCAAGTATTTAAAGATGGCATATGCAATTTTATAACACACTTCTGACAATTCACACAGTGCAAAGCAACACAAGAAAAACACCATCAGCCAATCCTTTAGGGAGAGACTAATTTCTGTCTTGAATCCTGAAAAAATTGGATTTGTTGTTCTTTTTACCACCTTCTTTAGCCATACTACAACTTTAAAAGTAACAACCAGACCCTTAGCAATAAAAAATAAGAATTTTCTCAGGATATCTTTTCTTAAAGTGCTTCCAAAGCTACCCTTGAAAACCCTTCTGTTGTCTTTGGAATATTGCATATTTCCAGCAGAAATCATGGATATAATGGATGGGGCATCCAATGGATATCTGTTGCATTTTGGAGTTTGGGGAAAGTTGTGTTTTTCTTTAATGATTATATATTTTTTGAGATTAAAATTATTTTTTATTCTGTCCAACTTTCCTGAATAATCTCAAGTGCATATTATTCTTAATGACTTTGACATACTGATTTATCAAAACAAACTGTATCTCCCTTACTGCACCAGAGCCATGGGTTGTTATAGCATTATATGTGATGCACAGCCAGGAAGAAAGGCATGTACTATGCAAGTAAGCAGTGTATGCTCAAGAGCAATGAAAGAGCATTAGTGGATCTCAAACTTTTATATGTCACATAAAATTTATACATCTGTATCAAATTAATTTATGCAGATCTGGGCAGATCATTTGCCTTTGATAATAATGCTGATTAAAAATTAATTCCTTCTGTTTTTTCCAAATGAGCCAATATTTAATTTAGTGTAAATGTTTCCACTTTATCTTGATATTGAAATTCATCCCCTAGAATTACCCTGGCCTGATTTGTGCTTTTGGTTATATCTATCATCATGGTTATTACAGTGCAGCATGCTTAACAACCAGTGATACCTTTCTTACTACAGCTTTCTAGTGTAGCAAGTGATCCCTCATGACGTTTTCTTCTTACGTGTAACAAAAGCTTGGGATTCGTGTGCCTGAATAAGCACTGCAAGAAACTCATTATTAAACTTAAATATATAGCCGATTTCTTTGCTTGTTTGGTTTCTTTTTTATTGCTGCTGTTGTTATTGTTTTGTTGATTGTTTTGTTGTTTTGTTTGGGTTTTTTTTTTTTTTTGCATTTGGGATATATTGTTAAAAGTAAGGGCGACTATAAACATGAATGGAGAAATGCATACGCTAAACTCTTCTCAGGACAAAGAGGGATTTAAGCATTTTACCTGAACACTGATTATATTAGCAATTAGCAGTGTGACAATAAAGTTGTCATTATCATGTTTCAGAACTAACTTTATTTAAATGAATTACAAATGGCCTTTTTTTTTGCCTGAAGATTCACTGCAACAAATCTGTATCCACCCAGAGGTGACATTGTAGATTCTGAAAACAGAGTTTAATGGAGCTGTGGCTTATGTTGCACAAGTAGAATGTAAGAATTATGGGGAAAAAAATTGTTTTCTGCGGCGCTGCGGTTAGCTGTGTGAGTTCTTGGGGACGGCCTTCGTTAGCAAGAGCTCAGCGCCGCCTTCCACCCGCCCCCGCTGGTGAGCAGTAGATCCCACCTGGGACGAGCAAGGCTTTACCTTGCTGGCCTCACCGAGTCCGTACCAATCCTCTCACGATGTTGGGCTAACGTAAGAACCACGCCGGAGGCAAAGAAA
>VZRJ01003240.1:3388-116720 GCA_013397565.1 Ptilonorhynchus violaceus
AAGTATTTCTTGCCAGAGTAGCCCGAGGGCTGACACTGGCTGTGGGTGTCCTCGTAGGAGGATGCCCAGCGTCCTTCCTGCAATCCTTGCCTGTTTCAGCACAGCGTCCTTCCTGACACTGTGTCTCTGCAGGGTTGCGGTGATTGGAAGCCGGTGCTGGCCCCTCTGAGGAGGATGCACACCCCAACCTGCCAGAAGTTATCAGCGCGTGTCTCGGAGGCGAAGGATTGAGAGGGCTCTCTCATTTGGGTTCCAACGGGGTTTATTCCACAGGAGGGTCCAGGGACGAAAGACAGAGGAATGAGAGGGTCCAGGGATTTTATACAGAGGGTAAAAGGGGTGAAGTAAAAGGGAGCAACCAATCAGGTACAACAAAGGGGGTGGTAACATACATTAAACAACCAATGGGATTAACATGGAGGTGGGAGTTAGAACAGGGAGCCAACGGGGTGTCGAGTAACTCAGAACTTTCTAGACAGGGGGATGTGGTCTTAAACCTCGGTGCCGCCCTCGGATCTGCCCACGGATCCGGCCTTATCAGTCCATTGGAGGGCGAGCATCTGGTGGGCATTAGTCTGCCACAGCCCACGAGTGGACTGGGCCACCACAACAGGGGGCTGAATAGATAATGAAATACTTAAAAAACTATCTCTTACTGATTACTTTAATAGTGATAATTTGAACATTTATGCATGGCGACATGTAGAACACAACAATAATGTTTTATTTAGAGTTTTGACAACACAATGCAATCACATCACTTGCATACCCAATTCCAAGCAGTTAAAAGGATCTGAAGCTTTATGAGGGACAGGACAAAACATGACAAATAAGGCATTACTTAGGTTTAGCATTTGAAAGGGATACTGAATTTTCTCAACTATCCACCAAATCAGTTTCATGAAAGACCAAGGCTAACCTAGTATCTTGGATTCAGTTCTCAAGTTCATCAAGCTATGATGGGCATAAGCCATACGTAAAAATTTTCACCAGTATACCAATAGTAAATTACAGATAAGAAAAATTTTTTTACTCTTTCACCAGTACTGAGATTATGGATTATGTCTGTGGATACTGTTTTAAGAGAATTTTTCAGATCTGGTCTACATATTACATAGTATCACTGTTGGGTCATTCTGTTCCTTCCTCCACTCCTCTCTTTCCATCTATGAAGAACTGGAAAGGAAACTTCAGTTATTCCTTCAAATCATCTGACTACTAAATATTTCCCTAGACAATCAAAAGTTACACAGAAATAGAAACTAAGACAAAAGTGTGTGAGCAATAGAGCAAATGACAAAGGTTTGACTGAAAAAAAGAACATAACAGCCTTCACACAAATTTTGAATCTTCATTTTTTCAGTTGCTTTAGGATATAGTCCCTGTAAACATTTTTGACGTAGGCACGCTATACTTTAGATGTTGAAAACAATTCTTTGGTATTAACTTCATTTTAAGGCACTTGCAAAGGTATCATACTGGATTTAAACAGTAATGTTGAGCACAGATCTGTGTCTTTCTCACGATTTTCTAATAACTCTAACATTTTTAAAATAAATAGTGAAATTTAAGAAATATAAAATTTGTGGAAGAATTAATGAATGAATGCAATATGAAATGACAGTCCATGATACTGGAATGATATCATGCAGAATAGTATGGAAAGTATGGACTGATAGTTCATATGCATTTATCTACAGCCTGTGTTACCCTATGTTTGAAACTCATCAGTGCTCCTCAGGACCAGAAGCTTTTCTAGTCTGAAATACTTAAAGGGTTTGTTGATTCTTAGAAGAAGTTACTGAATTGCCTCTCTCTCTTCATACTGGAGCCTTTACAGCTATGTAGACAGAATCTTAAAGAGACACAGAAGAGCCTAAAATTGAGAAGGATTATGTTTATCCCTGTTTCTAAATTCACACAGCCTTTTCCTTTCAGTTTCTTTTGTTTTCTTGGGCAGCCCATTTCTAACATAGGTAATTGCAACCTTTGGCTTTCTGTCTTGCTTTGATGCAAGGAAAGAGCCAATCACATGCTCATACAACTAAGTCTTCGAAGAAAGTCACCAGGTGGGTATCACAATAAATTTTTTGCTCCCTACCAATACTATAGATGTGAAGATAGGGGTTAAAAGTCTGTAGTAGATCTGCCAAAAAGTAAATACTGCAGGTAGTGCAAAATAGGTCCTTCGATCAACAGAGGAAATTTCAGTTCAAATAATAAGGGCTTCATACATAGTTTAAGTGTGTGTGAATGGAGAGCTATCACTGTTAGTTAGAATCGATGAATCCTCTTTTCTATTTTTTTTTCCTGTAAAATATAACCACTTTTCTTCAATGGCTCCACTTTTCAGATGAGGAAAAAAATTGCGTTTTTATTTGGTACAATTTTTTTTAAACAAGTAGCAGACTTCCACTCCATTCTATGTTTTTATTGCCCAGAAAAGCACCTGAATTATTCTGCATACAGTTATCAGTATAATCAGATTTATTCTAAACACTGAGTTAGCCCTGATACCTATCATGTGAACAGAAGTTATTACAGAAGTATTTCTAAAACATTAAATTTACTTCTTTGACACAGTCATAGTGGGATTCAGAATTCTGGATGTGTTTTTTCTAGTTTTTGTTTGTTTGTTTTGTTGAGGGTTTTTTAAGGACAAAGGAAATATTTATCTAGTCATATTCCAACAGGTTGTTTATACCAGTGGAAAGATGTTACTTTTTCTATGTACTGCAACAAGTTAATTGGTGTACCTCTGTTTGTTTCTTTCTTTGTTTAATTTTGTTTCCATAGAATCATCTAATTACTACATCATAGAATCTTAGAATGGTTTGGGTTGGAAGGGACCCTAAAGATCCCTAACTCCAATCCTCCTGTCCTGGACAGGCACGCTTTCCCCTAAATCAAGTGCTCAAAGCCCCACTCAGCGTAGTCTTTAACACCTCCAGGGATGGGGAGTCCACAGCTTCTCTGGGCAACCTGTGTCTCACCATCCTTACAGTAAAGAATTTATTTCTAATATATAATCTAAATCTACTGTTCTTCAGCTTAATTTCCCTTGTCCTATCACTACATGAACTTGTGAAAAGCTCCTCTCCAGTCTTCTTATAAGATCCCTTTATGTACTGAAAAGTGTTATAAGGTCTCCCCAGAACCTTCTCTTCTCCAGGCTGAACAGCCTGTCTTCATGGCAGAGGTGCTCCAGCCTTCTAATCAGGTTAGTGGCTATCCTGTGGACTTGTTCCAACAGGAAAACATCTTTCTTCTACTGGGGACTTCAGACCTGGACTCATTACTTCAGAAAAGCTGGACAGTAGTTATCCTCCACGCTGCACAAATTTTGGTTAAAACTCTAGCTCAATACTGGCATAGCGGCTGGAAATTGATTTTTCTGCATGGTTGCCATCACATTGTTTAAAAAAACATACTGAGTCCCACTGTCAATTCCTTCCCGTATCGATGTCATATATTTTCATACTATTTCAAGGGGACTGTTTCAGTTAATAACATTCTGGATAGGTCTGAGTTATGCAGAGCCTTGTTTTTCAACTGTGTTTCTAGGGAAAGTGCATTCAGAGCTCCCCAGTTCTGGATTCCGAATCCAGTTCCACAATCAAAAGTCATATTCACAGAAAGTGAAACTACCTGGAAGAAAAGGTTGAATTATTTAAAACAGATATGAACATAGTTTCTTCATTAATCACAAATGTGAGTGGTTGTAACGACAGGGCAACACAGAATTCCCAAGCAGGTGCAAAGGAGAGCTTGTTTAATACAAAACCCAGGCCTTTTTAAGCAGTTAGGCGTTATCAAAATACACACCATTGTAACACAACAAACAATAATTCAACCGGTCACCGTAAGCCATGAGGCGAAGGTTATGTAACTTGTTTTTTCTACTTCTAAGTCAGATGAGCTTGTTCCCAGAGGCCTTTTTACTTAGCTGAAGTAACAGAAGTGAGCCATGATTTTACAAGAGTAGCAAGGCCTTCATCTTATAAGGTTTTACCTATCTGCAGCGTCTGGTAGTTGCGGAAAAAAAAACCCAACAAAACCAACAACACCACCAACACACAAACAAAAAAGACAACCCACAACCCCCCCCACAAAAAACCCAAAACCCAAAAAAACTTCTGCAAACCAAAACAACAAAACTTTTTAAAGAGTATTATGAAAGCTAGAGGATTTAATTGTTCTCAGTTGACCAAATTCAGCTACTAGTAATGTGCAACATTTGTTTCTGTAAATCTGTCTACCATGACAGAATTCAAATACAAACCAAGAAGAATATATAATGCACAGATTTGATTCCCTATACGTCTCCTAGAATCTGCTCTGCCCAACATGTTACATTTGGCATTCTGTCTTCATCTTTTACTGGAATTGAGCTTGTCTGCAAGAATGATGTTCTTCAGACTAAGTAATGTTCCAATTTGGGCCTTAAATTGAGGATAGTCTTTGTGTATACTGTGAAACTGTTGCGAATGTTGTTATTCATAAGAGCCTTATCCTGCTTGAAATCTGAAATACACCAGGCCAAAAGTATTAATAAATAAAAACACTTGGTTTCCCTGAGACACACTGGAAATCCATTGGAATGGATCCATCCACTGGAATGCCTATCCAAGGCAACATTACCTTCTATTTCATGGCACGTCAGGTCGCAGACTACTAGCTCAGATTTGAAGAAGAAGTTTATTCTGCTTTACTAACCATTACTTTCTGTTTCATGGTACTTCTGGTCCCAATCTATTAGCTCAGATTTGAAGGAGTTTATTCTACATTACTAACTGCAATAACTCTGTTATATATCACTGTATAGTGGAAAAAGTGCCTTAAATTTATGTTAAAAATGCCACTTCACTCATCTTTCTAGTGCTTATAAATTTAACTATTTGCTGGAAATTAATGACATTGAGAGATCTTTTAAAACACTTTTTTTTCCCTTCTTCCCTGCTTTTTACATTCTACAATGTCTCTTTTCTATGTATTTGATAAACAGTTGAAAGTCATGCTGCTAAATATTACATTGCCCCAATGAGCCTTGCATTGCTTCGTAAAGCTTTTAATTTCAAGTTTCAGGATTTGTTTTTACAGATAACTTGCTACCCTTACTATAGTCAATCCATTACCAGGCTTCCATCCTCTATTTTTCTTTAGAATTTTTTTTTTTACTTTTTCACTTCTACACCACTATTTTTGGTATCTGGTTCACAAATTAAAGTAAACAAAAGCCTTATTTTAGCCAAGCTTCTGAAATGAAACTGATATTAAAACTAGGGATATTAACCTATTTTAATTTCAAAACCCTGGTCAGAGGTAAGCATTCAGCTAACTTCACAACTGGCTTCTCGTATTACAAGCTCTTTCTTAAAAATTCAGCAGTTATTCCTGGAAGCAGATGCCTTTTAAAGCAACTAGAGGGTGTCTATTGCTGATTCTAAAACTGCATCATATCATGCCTGAGCAAGGGATAAAATACTTGTCATCTTAACAAAGTAGTGGTGTGTTATAGAGAAATTGCGGTGTCAAACAGTAAAATTATAGAATATGACAGAAGAGCATGGCATAGTTCCAAATATGATCACATGGCATTGCTTCTTGCAATATGTACCTTCATTTAACTTTCTGTGTCTGATGACCCCTTCATTCACTTTTATCTACATCCTTGTTCTCTCTTTTTGTTAAAAGGGGAAATGTCCTTTTGAAAATCAGTCTTCTGTGGTGAGTGTGAAGCAATTGGTTTCTTTTATGTCAACCTTTGAACCAAAGGAAAGAAGGTATGGGGCACAGAGAAATTATCAAGGCAATTGAACCTGCATGTTTCACATAGAGAATTAACATTGGTAGGTGAAGCTGTGAAGATAAAATCTCTAGCCCTGAGAAATTTTTATTGTGAAATGGTTTTCATATCAGTGAGGTTAATGAAGATGTCAGCAAATGGGATGAGATTTTGCCAAATGGAATTGCTTTCACCTCCACCTCCGATCCAACTTTGAAAAGGTGTTAATCAGTACATTAATCTTATCAGAAGCTGAGAAGATGGCTTTGAAACTGGCCATTTCTGTTTTTCATTAGGAAAAGCTGAAAAGATAATTATTCTCAAAATCCATATTACCAATATATTTCTTCCTCCTCACTCTACTTCAAATGCATACTTTTTGCAAAGATATGACAAGGATGAATGTGTGGGAAGTGAAAGTGGAGGTAAAAGGATTACTTGCAAATGTGGCTGAAATTTCCTTGCAGTTTTCAAGACATGCTTGAACAGCCTTTTTCATTAAAAGTTATGAAAATACTGGGGAAATCTTTGTATGTATAGCCATGCATAAAACAGCAATTTCTCGTGTAGTAAAATATTATATAATATGACTACTTAAATATATAATGATACCATGACTTGAACGAGATTTACAAGATCATGCATGCCAAGCAGTATATTGGTTAATTAGCAGGAAAAATGAAATTTTAATTGACCCTGTGATTGTGTGATTTTGTTATAATTGTGAAAGACCTTTGTCATGCAAAGTGCTTGTTTAGAAAAGTGTTTAGAAAGTGTTTAGAATAACTTTGCATTCCAGAACACTGGAATATATTGTGCCTGGGTTATGTGATAATTTCAGATAACTTTGTTACGGGAATAATATTGTCATTTACATCTGCTCATCTTTTGCATCTCTTACTTTGTGCTGCAAGTGTTCTTTGAAAGAGGGAAGATGTGAATACACCAGTGCTAATCAAATCCTGCTGCTGCTGAAGGAGGTATTACAATTAAGTCTTAGAGAGAAGTATGATGTTATACTTATTTTGTTTATTTATGTAGACACGGGGTCTTTCTTTTAAAACTAACACACACATAAATAAAATATCACTTTAAAAAATTTGTTTGCTTTGTTCTAAATAAAACACAGCAAGAAAAAGTTAGATAACAGATCTGAGGGTCTTAGTGTGAGGGCTAGTTTTCTGGCCCTGAACAAGAAACAAAATGTTTTTGAAGTATTTGAAATGGCTGGCAATGGAGTAGGAAAAGGTTGTTCTAAGGCTTCTGCTTGAAAAAGCATATAAAGGAAGACTCAGTAGAAAACAATCTCTCAAATAATGCAGGTTGAAACTCTGACATTATTCTCCACCTCAGTTCCTTCTCTGAGTAATGAATATAATGACAGATATCATCCAGACAGGAATCTCTAGCAGTAAAATTCATTCACTAGTGAAAATTACCTAGATAAATTGATCTAAGAGAGAATTGTTCGTCTCAGAATAAAGATGAAGTTCAAACTATTTAGTAATATTTAGCACTTCTAGAACTAGTTCTATTCTACTAGTTATATTTTAGTCAAGAGCTAAAATAGAACAGTTTTACACCTAGAGGTTCTTTTCTACACTTTCAAATTAAAAGAAAAAAATATTAGAAGTCCTAATTTTAAAAAAAAGTGTTTTTGGAAAGCAGAAGTTGTGTTTTGTCCCATTTGAACTACCAAAATTTCCTATTATAAAGATTAGTCTGAAGATGGTGTAAAGGACCAGCAAGAGTCAGAGAAAAGAAACAGAATTGTTATTCATTACTAATGACTCCTCAGAGGAAAAGATAGCAATTTAATCTCATTTCTTCTTGCACAGCATAGGCATTACTGCTACGAGAGTATCTGCTTTTCCATCTTGTGCAGAATTGATTCTAAGTTTCCACCAAAGTGATGTTTGGATTTGGTAAATCACACAGAAGGAAAGTCCAATTTATTAAAATAATGTTTACCTTTAGGGATTTCAGAGCTCTGAGGCTCTAATCACAGTCTACACAGCTCCACTGTGATGGGTTGGCCCAGCTGAATGCCAGGTGCCCACCAACGCTACTCTCTCTCTCCCCCTCTTCGAGCAGACACAGAAGGGAAAATATAACAAAAGTTTCATGGGCCGAGATAAGGACAGGGAGAGATCACTCAGCAATTACCATCACAGACAACATAGACTCGATTTGGGGAAATCAATTCATTTACTAACAATTGAATTAGAGTAGGATAATGAGAAATAAAAAAACCCCCTTAAAACACCTTCCTCCCAGCCTCCCTCCTTTCTAAGTTTAACTTCACTCCCCATTTTCTCTACCTACACCCCTGCAGCGCAAGGAGATGTGGAATGAGGTCTGCAGTCATTTCATCACACGTTGTCTCTTCTGCTCTTTCCTTCTCACAGAGAGGACTCCTCACCCTGTTCCCCTGCTCCAGCATGGGGTCCTGCCCATGGGAGACAGTCCTCCACAAACTTCTCCAGTGTGAGACCCTCCCATGGGCTGCAGTAAATGCTCCAGTGCAAGTCCCTTCCATGGATGCAGTCCCTCAGGAGCAGACCACTCTGGCCTGGAGCCTCCATGGATCCCCTGTGGCCTCCTCTCTTGAAAGAGAATTTTATAACAGAAGGACTCTTGTAATAACAAAGGGACTCCTGTAATAAGCTTAACAAATAGTTGTGTGTAACTTAACAAATATTAATCCATAGTCTTTATGGAAAATAGAAACAAAATTGCAGGAACTGTTAAANGGAGGCAGACATGTTGGGCGGAGCATCCCCTGTGTCTCCGATGCCAAATAAATGAATACCTGCTTCAAAAGACGAGAGTCTTTGAAGTTTTCATACCACGATTTTTGTGAGAATCACTCTCTATGGGTCTACAGGTCCTGCCAGGAGCTTGCTCCAGCATGAAGTGTCCATGGGGTCTCAGTCTTCTTTGGGCATGCACCTGCTCCAGCATAGTGTCTTCCACGGGCCACAGGTGCATCTCTGCTCCACCAAGGGCTGCAGGAGCACAGCTGCCTCACCATGGTCTGCACCACGGGCTGCAGGGGAATCTCAGCTCCAGCACCTGGGACACCCCCTCCTGCTCCTTCTCCACTGGCCCTGGTGTCTGCAGAGCTGTTCCTCTCACATTCATTCTCACTCTCTTCCACAGCAGCAATTGCTTCTATGCAATAACTTTTTCTCCTCTTCTATAATAGATTATACCAGAGGCACTATCACCGTTGCTGATGGACTCACCCTTGGCTGGTGGTGGGTCCATTTTGGAGCCAGCTGTCATTGGCTCCATTTGACATGGGGGAAGCTTCTAGCAGTTGCTCACAGAGGCCACCATCCTTGTTGTAGCTCCTCTCAACACCAAAAAGTTGTCATGAAAATAAGTAAAATCCATTACTACTATGTTCTTTTTCATTTTGTGGAAGACTGAAGCTAACTCCTGAACAAAATTAATTATTAAATCTTGCTTATAACATGTCAGTGCATCCACTAGAGCAAAGTGATTCTGCAGTTCATTTTATGGCTTTCAGATTTAGATCTTTGAATGGGCTTCTTGGAAAAATATAATATGATGTTCTGTGGAACATTATGATTTTAGATGTTATATATTCCTCTGGTACTGTTCCTACTATGCTTAGAAAATTTACGCTCATCGAGAATGGTACTCAGAAGTTTGGATCTGATTCATGGAAATTTTTAGATCAAAGAAATGCCCATGGAATATTTACATCAAAATTTCCTGACTATAAAATATCCCTCTTACTTTTCTTTCTTCACTGTCTTCTGATATGGGTTCATTGAAAATGCAACATCATTATTTTTTTACTTTCTCCAAAGTAAAATGTATTTGGTTGCTTCTTTGATTGGTCAAACTGAAAAGCAGCAAACCTGATGTCTTCTGATACAGATGTTTTAGTTCCTAGAAATATGTGAGGCATATTTATTTCATTTTAGATGTATTTGAGATGTACTTTTATCTCTGGATCCTTTCCTTTCTATAAAGGTGAGAGCATAGATTTGATTCAAAGGCCTTAAAGAAGACTTGTGCAGTAACTGAATTTTCAGTCCGCCTTAATTTCCAAAGAGAAGTGACAGAAATTGAAAGTCAGGAAAAGACATACAGAGAAAGGGGAATGACCATACTTTATTTCACACACACACAAAAAAAATCTGTATTTCAAAATATACTACTAATAATGTACATTTAAAGTGGTAACAAACATAATAACTTTAGAGTTATTGGATAAGCTTAGCAACACACAATATTTGATGTGAACTAGTAGCTGGCACAGGACTGACCAATACCAGACTGACAGCCTTATGTTAATCTGCTGGTTCTTATTAGGGTATTATTTCATAATTTTTATGGAAAATGCAATGAGCTGGCACTGAAATCATAACTGAACTGCACAAAATGACGGAATAAAAGCTTAAGTACACAAAGCAGACTTTTCATAGCAGATGTCATGGAGAAAATTGCCTGCTGGCCTGTCAGCTCACCTTGAAAAACTTTGGAGACCATGTATGCAACATTTTCATTATTTCCAGCTGTAACTAAGTCCCTGAAAGTTTTCAGAAAGGCTTTGGCGAAATTCTATGCCTACACACTTCCTTCGTTTCACAACCTCCACAGTCTTACTTGTCCTAGAGACAAGAGAGGCGAGAAGGACAAAACTGAAACAATGTAGGATTTAAAAGGCAAAAATCACCACTCCTTGGTCCTGCAAATGACTCTGAAGCGCATCATTTAAGGTACACACAAGAGTCTGCTTATCTGAGTCAGCAACAGGACAAGAATATCCTTATTTAGATTCACAATGTTGCTACTAATATTATTCCTTCTCTCCTCTGCCTAAATGCTGCCTTGATTGCTTTTTCCCTACTATAACCTATTACACCAAGTCCTCCCACCTGAAAATAAAAAGGCCAATACTGACTCACACTGAATTCAGTATTCTCTCTGATGATAACCACATAAGAATAGGAGGAAAAAAAACCCTCACTTAGTCTCAGACTCGGTTTAGTCTCTATGATTAGGATCTTGACTCAGAGGTATATGGTTGTGTTTAGTAGCTCCTGATGTATTTTTCTTTCCTAAGTTTGTTCAATGGCTTTGGAAACAACTGCAAACTTGTGCCAAGAACCAAATCTTGCAGAGAACATTTTACAGCTTGTCTACCCAGAATGTGAAGAAATACCATCTTCTGTGGATTAAATCTTCAGTCTGATGGTTACAGTTTATGCCCAGTATTTCTCATATTGTAGGAAGAGGTAGATAACGTGTCTCTGTTTATTCTTCACTGTATTCATGATCTTAAAGACCTTTAAAATAACCTTCTTCCTACACACATAACTACAACTGAAATCACAAGGTTTCATCATTCCACTTCTGGAATCTGTTCCACATCATTAACAACTCTTCGCCTTTTCACCTTCTCTGTGTGCTTTTGAAATAGATACCAGAACTGATCTTATCTTAGAGATGTAGGTACAGTATATGGTTGGATTCTTTTGCTAATACTTAGTATTCTATTTTAACTGCTACTAAAGCTGTATGTCATAAAGTCCTCTCTCAAAGATTCCAATCCCATGTATAAAAGTCATTTTCTAACCCATCACCACCAAACAAAGGTAGGGCTGTGTTTTGCTTGTATGTAAGTGATATCACTCATCTCTGCATTGAATGTCACTACCTACTTGTTACCTAATCATTTGGTAGCAATCTTGTGCAACTCTTCACGGTTAGCCCATGTGCTTACCTCCACAAATAGCTCAGAAAACTTTGTCTGCTACTGTTTATTCTTTTATTCTTGATCTTTAATTAATTCCCTTAAATTTACAGCATTCACCACTTACTACTGGTAGCAAACCACTTTAAGTTGGAACAGCTCAACAGAAGTGAACTGCCCAGTAACCAGGCAGTACTTTGTCTTTGCCAATGATTTGTTTTTCTAGTTGAGCTAACTGACCTTAATCTTGCAAGAGGTGGATTCTTCATCTCTTTGAAAATCAGACCCTAACTAATTCCATTTTAAACACTTAAAACTAAAATTAAAGCATGCAGAATTAAATTAATTTATAAAATTTTGTATAATTATGTGTCTGAGGTATCAAAGCAAATCAGTAACAAAGTCAAAAACAAAGCATTGGCCTCCTGAAACCAGAAGCACCGGCATCACATGGTAGTTGCCAACACCCCTGACTAGACTTTCCACTCAGTGGGGCAAAATTTAGCCAATAAAACAAGCTCTTCCATTAGGCAGAGAAATTCCTCTTACTTCAAAGCATGTAATCATGACAACCCCACCTCACAAAAACTTCATGGTTATCATCCTTGTATGCAAGTTCATACCATGGAAAGGAATGGAAAGGCATCATTTAGCTGCCTTCCTGGCACAGGACTGGTAGAGGACATGTAATATTAGGGCCCAAACTCTGTTCCAGGACTGAAGAATAGGGAAAAAGCCATTATGGACAGCACGGGCTGTGAGTGCCTTTAGATTCTGTTTAAAATGTCACAAACATTCAGAGAAAAATGAACCTTTGCTGACATGACTGGATCATGAAGTGGTTTGCAAGAGTACAGAGGGAAACAAGAAAAATTCTGGTGCCATAAATGCATTATAAAAAAATAGTGAAAACATGTATTAGGTTTATTGAAAAAATAATAGAATTAAACCATTTTTACAGAAATTAAGGCAGCTTTTCTTTATTGGTATAATTTTAAATTGAGCAGAATGGAACAATGAAAATGGAATGCTGTAGGAGCTGTCAGCTACACAATGTTGTAATGGGCACTATGCAGAAAAATTAGAGGCCTGGGACTGTTCTAGCTGTGCAATGATTTGATTCCTTAACACCATTAAAGTGCTATATAATCAGATTTTGGATACTCTCACCTAAATTCTGCTCTAATTTTTTGTACCACTGATGTCAAACAAATCCTCCGAGTGTAATCTGAAGCAAAATCAGAGTCGGTGCTTTACTACTACATTTTCATTACAGCAATCCTTTGGCAGTCCATATTATTCTGTCTTCACTAAGTAATAACAGCTAAAAGTCTAACAGCATTTTCTTAAATGAAAGTCTCCTTTATGGTACGTACAACTCAGGTAGATAAGTGTTTGTGGAGATATTCTTCCTCAGTATGATCAGGGACTGCAAAACCTGTGAACATGAGACACAATATCCACAGAAATGTGGTTTTGCACTAATGACACATAAATACAATTGGCATGGTAGAGTGAAACTGCAACTTTTTTTCCTATTTGTGTTTTGGTGAACTATTCAGAATATGGACATGAAGGAAAAGAAAGGCCTTCAAAATATCTGATTCCTAGGGTCAACTCAGGATCTGTGATGTTCAGTTTCAAAGGAGTTCTGTCAGGTTCCCAGTACCAGGATAAATAGCCAGGGTACATCTCCTAGGAGATGTCTATGTATTGTAGTGAAGTAGAGGCTTTCGGAGGGCTTTGACAATAGACTAGATGAGGCCAGGAAAAAAAATACTTAAAGTAGAACTTTTATTTTCATTGTCTGAAGCACAGTGGGCAATTTCAACCCAAGTATGTTCTACTAATAATAATCATTATTTCTAATGAAAATGGCAAGCATTTAAGACTTTTTTTCTTCAATATTTAAAAAAATGTCATCATAAAAAACTAATTTAGTAAAAGATTCATCTGTAATGTTCACAGTCTAATTATTTTGGCTGTTATGCTGTTTTCTGAACAATTGAGTTGTTTCATTCAAGACTAATCTTTCAAGCATGGTAGCTACTTTTTATTGGGCTGCATCAGAGAAGAGAAGCTGTGGTCTGTTCATACAATGATTTCCCAGCTGAAAATCTTGATAGCTCAGCCTTGGTGTGATAGGCTATAATGTGCATTAGAAGGACCATTATAATTCACCATGCCAATGGAACTGATATTGATCTGCTGTACTCCAATTGCATGGGATTCCCGTCAGTCCCTTCCTCTCGACACACCAAGTCCCTCTAGATGGAGACTTTATTTTGCACTGGTCAACTGATTCACGCAAATGTAATATCATCTGCTAACTTCATGATGCTTACTCTACCTCTTCCTATTCCTAAACAGACTATTTATTAATATATTAATGTGAAAAGTCCCATAATGGATGCTGAGAACCTCTACTTGTAACCATTGTTCAAGCAGAATATAGACAATTAACCACTATCCTTGATTCTAATGATCCAGACAGTTTTTTTCAGAAGTGGCTATAAGGATTCCGTGTGAAATCCATCTTGCTAAGGTCAAAGTTCCCTAAAGTTAGGGAACATCTGCTGATCTCCTCATATCCATGGATCTAGCAATCTCATAATGAAAGTAAAGTTGGTCAGATTGTCATTCACAAACTGGTACCTCTTCATATGTCCAGAAGTAACTTCGAAAGGTGTTTGCACCATGATTTTCACAGGAACTGAAGTAATCTGACTACTATAGAGTTCTCTAACTGTTCACCTTGACATTCTCAAATATTATGCAATATTTGACTTTCTGTGCTGAATGGAGACTTTCTCCAGCCTCTATGATTTCTCATAGAGACTTTTGACAAACTCTTTCAGAACCTTGCATGCATCTCATCTGGTCTCATGGACCTATCAATGTAGAAATTTCTCAAGACATACATTATTCAAGTCTTCCTACTCTGAGTAATTTCTTTCTTGCTTTAAAGCCCTCTAGGCACAAAGGTTTGTGAGACTCTTAGTAAGACTCAACCAATATTTTGGTTATCTCCCTCTTATCTGCATTTACTGTCATTACATCACCTACCTATTTAGCAATGAACACACACTTTCCTTATTCTTTTACTGTTAAGTTACTAACAGAAGCTCTTCATGTTGCTCTTCATGTGTGTTACCAGTTCTGGCTCTATTTGAGCTATAGCATCCTTATCACCATTCATGCATGCCCAGGCAAAGTTTCTAAATTCCTTTTAGTCTGTCCCTGCTTCAGCATCCTGCATACTTTTTTTTGCACTGCAGTTGTGACAGAAATTCTGTGTTTAGTCAAAATGATCTCCCAATGTGCCACTCACTTTCATGAGGATAAGATGGATGCTTCTTGTGCTTTCAAGAAGATGTTTTTCTCAATCTGAAAGCTCCCTTGAGCTCTTTTACACCAAGCAAGGTCTGCTCTCCTGAAGTCCATTGTCTGTACTTTGCTAATCCCTTTCTTCAGGTCCCTCAGGATTTTAAACTCATGTTTCATAGCCGCTGTATGCCACGATGCTGTTAGTTAATGAGGGTTTTTTTAATTCCTAAGCAGCAGATTCAAAACCAAGTCAGCCCAGATGGTCCATCTCATGTTATTTATTGTTAAGAAGCTCTCCCCTGACACCCTCCTCAACCTCCTGGACTGCTTGTGGTCTATCTTTCTCGGAGATTTCAGGAACATGAAGTTTTCCCAGGAGATCCAGTCCTCATCAAATACCAAAAAGATTTGGTCCAATTCTTCACTGTTGTTGGTCTGTGACCCTTATCAGTCAAAGTTTGCAGAATTTTACCATAAAAATCAGCAAATTCAAGACTAATTTTTCTTCAGTGCTTAGATTTCCAAACAGAGTTCATTTGTCAAGGGAACATGAGTGTGCTATGACATCCTTGCTAATATCTTCATAAAGAAATTGAAGTATATAGTTGCCTCAAACATATGAAATGAGTAACAGTCCATATTTGACTAGTGACCCAACTCCTATTTTTGAGAGATATGATGGCACCCTTCTTACAGCTACAGAATTCAGCATGACCAAGCGTAATAAACGTGTCAAGTGATAACACTGACTGGAAAACACTAGTCACGGATGCTTCCATCACACTGAGGAACACCGGGCAGAACAGTTGCATGACCATGCTAATTTCCGTGCTGTTTTTCAGTGAAGATGGTAATGTGCTGTTCTGGATGCATTGCAAAGACTGCTTCTCTCCTACACTCCTGCTTTATTTGTATCAGTAGTATGAACTCTTGCACTGTTCTAATGAAATACCTTAGTGTCTTCTAAACATATGCTGATAACAAGATCTTAACTCATAAAGAATTTTTCACTGCTATTGTTTTAGAACAAAAATATTTGCCTGTGCAGGAGAATAACTAGCATAAACAGCTGCTAGATATTTGTATTGACAAATAAGGTCTGTTTACAACATGTTATCTAAGATGATATAGGACTCTATAGAAACCCATCTCATAAACTGGACATAAGTGTTCTAAGAACCAGAATACCAGAAAGGGAAATGGTGCAGCACTGCAACTGTACTGTCATTTTTTATTTTCTTCGTGAAGAAGTTTGATATTTAAGCCAAACAAAAAAAAAATCAGGTAAAGGCAAGTTAAAATTTTATTTCATCTTTCTTTCTATTCATCTCTGTGTTCACATTTTTAATTGCTCTTTAGTTTCAGAAGTGCTTTAGAAGTAATTTTACTACTTACAATACTAAACAAAGATCAGTAAAAGTACCTCTTTCAAGCTTCTCAGACTATTTGATTATTAATAATTAGCTTCAAAATATCATAAGAATTGTTAATAGTGTTACATTCCTATGAACTGCATCCTGAACACTCTTACTAAGTTAGATGCTGAGATCAGGACTGTAGTTCTGTCAGAATCCTCCATGCAAATTCCAGTTCATTTCCATAGGGAAATGAGGTTTCCACAGGTGGGAGTGACTGATAGCAGTGCCTCTTGAATATCTGTCCTGGGTGTAACCAAGTGTGTATTCTATCACCATCTGTGTCGACGGGTCGTCCACAGTAGCTGGTTACACAGCCGGTCCCTCAGGCTATGGCTGAGGAGAGGCAGATCATGTGAGGCTGGGTGGTGTTTATCCCAGCTGTGATGACTGCCCCAGTAAACAGCAGCACCACCCATCCTGAGAGAATTATCTCTGCTAATGGCCCATTACCAAACCGGATAAGCACCAACAAATAGAACTCCAGAAATATCCTATGACTGATAGGATTATATAATTTCCATTGTGGAAATCCCCGCCCCTGGGGGATGTACCACCTAAGAACCACCACATAAAAAGGCCCGGAGACTGAGAGAGACCACCACTGGACACCCAGAGGACCACAGGGTACCCAGCAGAGGTGGCAAACTTCCCTCAGTTCCAGACCTTCTACAGGACCACTGCCTAATCGGACTACAGCTACCACCCTGGTCAACAGGGTATCACGTTGTACTCTGACCTCGTGGTTTTAAGCCAGTTTTCTTTCCGTATTCATTGCATTTATTTTAACCTTTCTATTAAAATTGTAACTCTGACCTAAAATCTCTCTCTAGGTATTTGAATGGAGTTAATTTCCCCTGCTGATTTACTTTCAAACCAGCACAATATCAGACAAAATTAGATAAAAATTTGGCTAAATGGCCTCCCAATAAATGCCACAGCAGAAGATGGTAAGTGTGGAATTGAGACGCTTTAGGTGATCAGCTAAATTAATGCGAGTCTGTCATGCCAAATTCTCCTATACATGTCATGTATAAGATTTTCACCTTTCCTTGGGTGGCTCTACTCAGATGCCTCTCATTGTCAAAATATTCCTATCTCCAAACCCTTATTCTTAACCAGCTTTTGTCATTCAGGAAAAACAGTGTTGCTAATGCAGGGGAAACAATGTCTTGCTGAAAATCCATTTTGTTCTCCCTACTTGTCAAGTACTACAATCCCACTTTCTCCCTAAAATGAAGCTGAAAGAGGTCTCACTGCCAGTGCCACCGCTACACAATCTGATAAGGAGAACTATTTTAGGTGTTTTGCAGTCTGGTTAAGTTCTTTGCTTCCAATGAAAGAACAAATGGACTTCTGCTATAGGGCATTTTTTTTGGTCATTTTCTTTATACAAAGTGAATTATCTTTCCTTCTTTTGTGCATGGACACAGATTCTTCATTTACCAATTATGTTTGCTGCAAGATATGCAGCTCAGAAATGTAGGTTCAACTGTCATTCAAGACTCTATTCTTTATCATCAGGCTGTGCAGTACAAGGAAAAAGATTCACAGCTTTTAAATAAGCCTTCTACGTGGATGGTAGTAAGTCGTCTCTGTCTATGTGGCCTGTTTCCTGATCCTTAACTGTTTTTCCTCCAATCTTGAAAGCCTGATTTGGGACTCAGTAAGGGATGTTGCATATTGCTACTGAGAAAACTGTATTGTATTTGCCTGTGAACAAAATCTGCTAGCTTTTAGATGGCTCTGGTTGAATATTTGGGCCATTAAATTATAAAGAGGAAATGATATTAATATCTTCCTGGTAATTGTCAGAGTCATTTCATGGCACAAACTTCCTATACCTTCACTGGTTTATGTCTAGATGGGTATGGCCCTATGGAGATAAAAAAATGAGAAACATTTTCTTGACCAGGCACCAAATGTATGCATTCTGCTACCTCTTTTTCTCTGGAAATCATCTGTGATACCAAAAGGAAAATAAATCCAGCCATTGCAAATACAAGTCCCTAATTCAATGGATGAAGCTTTTGCAAATTTAGTCTTTAATCTGGAGGTGTTTCATTACTTCACATTCTGAGCTACATACATTTGTAGCAGGATAAATTAGCCAAATGTAAGGCTTTTGCACTGCCAGAGCTAAGATAAATTTAGTACTTACTGTAACTGAGTCAGAATTCCAGTTTTACTGAATCACATCATGGTCTACAGTCAGCAAACCCACATAATCTCCAGTGGAAATTTTAATTGCTAGCCCTGTAATATAGCATTGCTACTGCTAGCAAGAGGCCATAACCCTTGTAGCAAATTTGGAAAACCTGAGAAAGGACACTGCCTGTAATTTTCTTGATCTGCCTCCATCTTTGCTTTTATTTGTTTTAGCTGTGACAGCAAACTTGTTAGTGAACCAGGTGTCTATAGTGGATTTGTTATCGTTTCATGTATCTTGGGTGGTACAACCATATTTTACACAGATAGAAGCAACAAAGGGTGGATCTGTGAAGAATGAGGTATTTATAACCCTATCTTTAACCACACAGTGCAGAAAACGTCCTGATGACACTTGAATTAGACTGTTATGATTTCACTTATACTATGAATAAATTCTTGGCTATAAACATAATTATATACAGATATATATGGCATTCTTCTGTTCTGTCTGAACCGAGCAAAACACAACAGGTGCAGCAAACACAAAAAGTGGATCAGGCAGATTACTTTTTGGTCTGTTATTTTATTTTCAAAATCATGTTTGTCATTGTTTTACAAAAGGGATCCTAATTCACATAACAAAGACATTTTTTGTTTGAAGCATTTTGAAAAAAAAAGCTACAGAAAAATATCTCAAATAGATCATTCTAAATGATATTTTCTTTTGGAGCAGTTCAAAGATCAATTGCTATGCAATGGCACTATATTACGTCTTTGTCTGAGTCTTTATGACAATTACTCAAAGTAAATATCTTCATCTCAAGACCTAACCCACAGCTGGAAGCCAAATTAGGCTGAAGGACAGTTTCCAGTGTTTTTATAATATATTATTCTGGGCTTATCACCAAAATCACCTTTATCATTTTAATCTACATAACTTTCTACTATGTTTCAAGCAAGTTATTATTTGTGAGTGTGATATACATAATTTTATGTAATTTATTGAGATATTCTTTTCTTCTTTACTTAATGTGGCGTCCATGGTTTTGAACAAAACAGGAAAAATATATCTCTAGCGAAATATATTGAGATCTTTCTGAGGTTGCCAAAGCAAGACCTGAACCTCTTTACATAGAGTAAATATTTAGCTCTTTGAGCTTACTTTAGTCTGAAATTTTCCAGCACTGCCATAGACTATAAAAAGATTTCTCCTTTTTTTTATTTTTTAATAAAGCTGGAAACAAAGACCTATTTTAATTGTACAAAGAATCCTCCTGCCTCATAAGCAGAAAAAAAGGATCAACCGAGTGTAATGGACCACAGATTTCTCACACCATTGCCAAAGAATTTAACCTGATAATGTCTGTAGAAAGGTTTCTTTTTCACTAAAATATAGTGGTGAGAGCAAGAACATCTTTTAAACAACCATTTTTTCTCCTCTGCCCTCCTCCCTTCTCTCTGAAAAGTTAACTTTGATACAAGTAATTATGAAAAGAGTTCTATATCCTAAAGAAATTCATTATTTCATTATTTATTTCATTATTTATTTCATTATTTATTATTTTCACTCTTTCATTATTTATTGAAGACACTTTTAAAGGTAATGGTAGTTTGATCATGAGTGTCCATTTTTAAAGATTCTCCAATCCCGCACAAGAAGAACTGAGAACTGTACTCTGATGTTAAGCAACAGTATTTTCCCTATCAGCATTTGGATTTTCAGTGTCTATATATGAACTGAAGAATAGTAGTTATTGTAGTTCCAGCAGTTCCTAAGTGTCACTTTTAACAAACTTTTGCCCTGATAACTTTGATACAAAACTATTTACATTTAAATATCTGTAAATAAAACATTTATTTATGCATAGCATGCATTAGGATTTTCAGGGAGGTCTCACAAAATTTTTGATGGTCTTTAGGGTTTATGCAGTTATCATAATATATACATCTATGTTTATGAGTTTGCTTTTTCTTTACCAGAAGAAATTTGGTGCTATGCATATATTTTGTGGGTGGAAAACTGCTAAACTAAGAGCTATGGAAAAAGAGGTAAGAACAAATCTCAGTATAAGATGGATCTCTCTTCAGCAACATAGGGAGGTCAGTGAGGGTAGATATTTATAATTTAGATCTGTTCCAGCTATTTATGGTATTTCATGTTCCATAAACCATCTGACAGGTTCTTGTCTGTTATTATCTCTGAGAAACATTCTGAGATGCAGCAGCTGCTTCTGTACCTTACACAATATTTGATAATTGAACTACAACCTCAAATGGATTGAAGCTAACTTGAATAGCAGCTTCCAGCTGATATGTTCCTAACCTCTCTGAAATGGTGTGTAGGGCGCGGAAGGACCTTCTTCAATGCAATGAGTTTTAACATTTTTTTGATGCTAAGAGAAGGAAGCCACAGTGGACATGCAAAATGCTACCTATATTTGTCTGGAGATGCCAGAACTGCTGTAAGGGGCTTCAACAACCCCTAGTCTATTTAAAAAGCCACACAACTTGTGACAAAGGAAATCAAGGAAGTACAGTGGAAAACTTAGATGATATTCAAAAAGACTTCCAGAAGTGCAAAATTATATTGAGTTTTGAACGTTTTTCTTTGACAATATGTTGTTATTCAGACATTCTGCTTCATAGGCTGTTTTCTGATGGGCCTCACTTTAAAATTTTTTGTTAAAATGTATCTTCTTACAGACATATTTGAAATGTTTATTGGTCCAGAACATTTAGAGTTAATCTCTTGAGATGAGCTTTATGTCAGCAAATAAGTATTTTTAAAGAAAATAATTAAATTTCATCCATCAGATAAATAGGTGTACGGGAAGAAGATTTGCTTTGAAATCAGAGTGAAGGATAAGCTATCTGGCACAAAACATTCACCAAATATCTCCTCTACCACTTCAAAACTTCTTTGAGCTTTCTTTTCTTAGCTATTTCTAGCCTGTTTTTCTGGTTCTTCTAAAATGTTTATAAGCTTAAGTAAGATATAAAATTTTATTTACAACAAATGCAGTTTAAAACCTGATCTCAACCTGCATCTCAGTGCACCAAACTAAGCTGTTGTTCACAAATGTCAGAAAGCAGAGGGAGTAGAGAGAAGTGCCAGCAAGGACAGAACTTTTCTCAACAAAAAAAGTTGTTATGATGGAGCCTGTGTTTGTTTACTTATGAAACATCAAAAAGCAGAAGAGCACTAAAAATGAAGAGGTTACATTAAAATTGTTGAAAATTAGAGAAGTTTATCACATTACATAACTAGATATTCTTTTCTTTCTTCTGTCTCAAACAGCTGTACAATCAAGATGAAAAGCTAGAAAGAATAGGTCTAAGACACAGAGGAAGAAAATTTAATTAACAAGAACATCTGATACACACTTTACCAAATATTAGTCTAGTTCTCCCATTTATTCAGCAAGGTCTTATAAGGTCCTCAACTACCTCTCCTGCCATTGTACTCCATAATGAACATATTTTGTTTGACTTAATATGTTTAATAAAATAAGGAAAGCATGGACCTTATATAATTTAATGTAGCCTCTCTTACAGGTCTAAATGGGATAACATAAAGAAAAATTGTTCAACTTTTATTAATCCTGCTGAAGAAATACAGTTTTTACTTCAGAATATAAACAATACAATATACAAAATACGTTTAACAAAATGTAATATACTCAAAATATACTGCATAGTGCCATTTTGAAAACTGGGTAATTCTGGTAGACTAAAAGTGCTGTGATATAGGAAGCTAAGCAAGGTATTACAGAATTCCAAGTTCCAAATTGAACTTTCATGCATGATAAAGTTAGCAATGGGAACTGGTAACTAATCAGTCACTTCAGGGCAGCTTCTGTAAAGTTCATATGTTTGTAACTGGTGGAGCCCAAGTTGTTAACTGAACTATTTGTGTTTTAGTAATTTGACTGCTCAGATATCAACATAGAGCTCATCTCTATTTTATTATCAGAGGAGGAAAAATATCTCGATATGTTCACATATTAAATGTGCCTAAACAAATTTAATTATGTCATACTATAATGACCAGATTTATGGGCAACGTTTTTCTGTCATTTAAGATTCTTGAAAAATCACTGTCTGTACTGAGATGTCATAGTTTGGCAAATAAAAAAAAAGGATAAATGCTGGGTTAAAACCAGTGACATAGTGGGAGAATTTGACACCAGTTTGTAGAAGAAATCAGTATACTAGTAATTCTTTAAACACAGTCCCACATTTGGAGCAGAGGTAAGGCCTAAAGCAGATTAGACTCAGTCACAAAGAAATAAACTTCGCTTATGAAATATCATTTCACATTATAGGTCTGCCAAAATTTTTTTTCAATACCACCTACACTGCCACCTACACTGCCATTCTGATTCACTGATATAAATGAGAACAGGTCTGAGGAATATTCAGCAGAAAAAGCTGATGAAAACAAAGTGCAAACTCTTCCCATTTTTCCAGTATATCAGAGTCAGGGAGGTAAATGAGGTAGAATAAGTCATTAAAAATACCTTATAAAATCATTCATGATGGTGAATATGAATGAGGAGATCCCAAAAGTTTACTTGGATGAGGAATGGTAACAGTTTATTAGTGAAATCAAAAAAGGTAAAGCTGGTTGTGGGGCACAGTGGTGGTCTTAAAGAACTAAACTCCCATTAAGTTCTGATCCTATTGAAATCCCCTTTCACTCTGTGCCACTTTTGGTTTCAGTTTCTAATTTTTTCTAAAGTTCTCCCTGCAAGAACCCCTGCAACCCTGTTGATTTCAGTGTTGTACAAACATTTAATTTTACTGTTAAAAATAGAATAATATATTCTCAGATCTTTCCATGACCATCTGTCATTGTAAATTCTCATCATTCATAGAATCATAGAATATCCGGATTTGGAAGAAACCCACAAGGATTGTCAAGTCCAACTCCTGGCCTTTGTAATTTTCTGTTTTCAAGCACATGATTCATCCAGCCTATGCCTTTGGCACAGCACAACCTCTTTTCCAAGCTTTTGTCTCTCTTACGATAGCTAGCTATTGTTTACCTTTGCACAATAACTGATTAGGTGGCATACAAGAATTTCCACTGCAAGGTTAGATCTGTAACCTTGGTCTAGTAGGCATTTGCTGGGTTATAATATTGCAATAGCAACAAGATCTAATTTTTTTCCACTTTTATATACTAACATCTTATTTTAAAAAGTTCCTCATCTTTTGGCATAGAAATTTAAAGTGAGAGAGCTCTTATTATTCTTTTGAACAATGGAGTAAGAAAATCTTTTTTTCATGCCAGTCCTTTTCTTAATTCTGCCAGAGCTAAGCTAAGCTGGATGTGGCTAAATCAAGCTGTGTGCCATGTTCTGCCAGAAGAAAAACATTTGTTCACTGTGACAGCCAAAGTACTCTTCCCTATCCTGTCCAGCCAGAGTGTCACTGTGAGAGGTGCATCACCATTTTTTTGTGTTACTTAAGAGAAAGTGGACTGGTGTGAACCACACTGTGTTGGGTATTCTTCGTGCATACTTGTGGAACCATGCTCTGGTCTCCATGACACAGAGGCAGCCACCAGAAATAATTCAAGATCAAGGGGGTCTTTTGTCCATCCCCCAGCAAGGAGGTACCAGTTGTAAACCAAGAACCAAATGTAGCCATGTAACCATGGACTAACATGTAACCAATGTTAGTCCATACTCTGGGAGGTAAGCAAAATGCTTCTTCATCCTCCTCACTTCCCCAGGTGCCTCTGCACAATGAGTCTGATGCTTTGTATGTACAAGACCAGCCTAAGGATGAAGTGGATGAAGGTCCAGTCACACCAGAGGCACCACCAGAATGAGTAACATCAATCCACTCTATTACAACCACTTACAAGAAGAAGAAAAGATGAGTTTTGGTTGTAGGAGATTCCCTTCTAAAGGGAACAGAGAGACTGATATGCCAACTAGGCCCAATCTATAGGGAGGTCTGCTGCCTCCCTGGATTAAGGATGTCACCAGAAACTTCCAGTCATGGTGCAGCCTATGGTCTACTATTGATTACTGATCTTCAGTGTAGGGAAGTAACAACTCGTAGTCTAGGGCAAGCAAAAAATTTCCAAGGTCTTTGGACATTTGGTATGGGAATCTGGGGCACAGGTTATTTTCTTCTCCATACTTCCAGTTGAAAGCAGCAATATTGAAAGAAACAGAAGGGCTGAATCTATTCATATATGTCTCCACAGCTGGTGTCACCACCAAAATTTTGGGGTTTTTGACAATGGTATGACCTATGCAGTGTCAGGCATGCTGGCATCAGACACGACACACCTCTCTCAATGAGGAAGGAGAGTCTTTGCCCGGGAACTAGTGCCACATTTTGACAGACCTTGAAAATAATTATGATGGGGTAGAGTGGCAATATCAAGCTTGATCCTGGCAAACTAGGATAATATGAAAAAGTTAGAGGGACAGGATTCTTGTTAGGGTCCTCTGCAGGTGACTCTGAGGTGAACCAGCCACACTGGAGCACACAGTCTTACAGAGATGAGCCAAGGACTCCTGAAATAATAGAAAGCAACAGGGAAACACCAGAGAAACACTCTAGTAGCAAAAAAAGCCTTAAGAGGGAATACTTAAATTAAGCACAATCAGCCAAAACCACAACCACTTGACAGGACTACAAGATGTCCCTTTATACCCCCACTGGGGTATTGTCACAGTCAAATACTTCCATAAAGTGCTTGTACACTAATGCACACAGTATGGGGAACAAACAGGAGGAACTAGAGATCTGTGTGCAGTCACGGGGCTTTGATCTCACTGCAATTACAGAGACATGGTGGGATAGCTCGCATGATTGGGATGCTGTCATGAAGCGCTATACGCTGCTTAGGGTGTCCAGGAGGTTCTGGAAAGCATTGACAATAGCTTCCTGTCACAGGTAGTGGAGGATCCCACAAGGAATGCTGTGTTGCTTGATCTCATACAGACCCACAGGGAAGGCCTTATTAGAGATGTGAAGGTCGGGGACAGCCTTGACTGTAGTGACCGTGAGATTGTAGAGTTCAGTATTGAACAAAGAGGCAGCAGGACAGCAAACAAGGTTATAGCCATGGACTTCAGGATTGCTAACTTTAGCTTCTTGAGGAATCTTCTCGGAAGAATCACATGGGAACAGGTCCTGCAGGGAAAAGTGGTCCAAGGTAGGGTTGATATTCTAGGCTCACTTCATGCAGGTTCAAGAACGATGCATCCCAGTCAGAAGTAAATCAGGCCAAGTGGGCAAGCAATCTCCATGGATAAATAAAGAACTCTGATATAAGTATAAGCTCAAGCATAAGCAAGAAATAGACAGGAGATGGAAATGAGGTCAGGCCACTTGGAGAGAAATAGGGAAATGATTAGGATAAGTAGAAATGAGACTGGAAAGATCATCTAGAATTAAATCTGTCCAGGGATGTCAAGGATAACAAAAAGGGCTTTTTCAAATACATAGATAGCAAAAGGAAAACAAAGGACAATGTGAGCCCATTATTAAATGGAGGGGGACCCTGGTAACAGAGGACACAGAGAAGGCAGAATTACTGAAAACTTTCTTTGCATTGGTCTTCACTGTCAAGACCAGCCCTCAGGGGTGTCTCACCCAGGAGACCAGGATAAAGGAATGTTGGAAGGAAGACTTCCCCTTAGTCAGGGGAGATTGGGTCAGAGAACACCTAAACAAACTTGACATCCACAAGTCCATGGGCCCAGACAGGATGTACTCATGAGAAAGCTGGTGGACATCACAGCCAGGCTGCTCGTGATCATCTTTGAGAGGGCATGGAGATCAGGAGAAGTACCTGAGGACTGGAAAGTGGCAGATCTCAAACTGGCCTTAAAGACAGTCAAGAAGGATCCAGGGAACTGCCAGCTAGTGAGTCTCACCTTAGTTCCTGGAAAGGTGATGCAGCCCCTCATTCTGGAAGCCATCTAGAAGGCAAGAAGGGTGTATTACATGCACCCTCCCAAATCTATTGCAAGTGAAAAGTTAATAATTTTAATAGTTTTGGATGACAGCTTTTAAATAAGTATACAGTTAATTAGAGATTAAAATTTTATTTCAAATCTATTAGAAAATCAAATTTAGTACTCTGTGTATCCATTCTCATCCTGTGTGATACAGAAGTTCCACCCACAACAGGTTTCTGTCTACTGTTTCACTATCAAGCCTAAAAAGAATCCTGAGACATTCCTTTTAGAAGTTTAGAAAACAGTTCCTTTTTATAGGCAAGTAAAAGCAAAGGGCTGCAGTATCTGATTTTTTAAATGGCTTTGTTTTCTTCTGTAAGTTCCTACAAGAATGGTATTGATCAGATGGTGCCACACTATAGGCCAGCAGAAGGGCATCATTCAGGATAAAAGCACAACCCATGTTCACTTTGCCAACTAAGGACCACACAGAAAAGTGGAAGTTTCATGTAGAGGACTAATGAGCATTCTGGGATATCAGAGATTCAGAGATGTCTGCAAAGGCCTTTGGCAAATCTTATTCCAACACCTGTAGATTTATATCTTCCCACGTGTTGAAAAGTCGATTTTTAAATTTCTCAGGCCTGCCTTGTCTATTTTGCCAAACACATTTTAACGATAAAAGGAAGTTAGAATGAGAAAACTCACTTTCATGGAGTGTAGTGAGTACAGCTAATCTGCAATATTTTTTGTTTTCAGCAACTGTCCCTCACTCTGAGGGTCAATGTTTTAGTCTTGGTCTTAAGCAGAAGTAGCATAACAGGTGAAGAGACCAGAGGAATTTTTAATAATTTTATTGGGGTTTTTAGTAGTAATAGTAAAGGTAATAATTATAGTTCTTTAGTTTTCAGCAGAAATTATAAATGTCTGGCTTGCAACAGCTACTGTTTAAGGTAACAATTGAATAGCAACTCTATTATTAAATGAAAGTCATATTCTTGTTCATGAAAACAATTTCCACACTATGGCTCCATGACAAAAAAGAAAAGAAACAAAAAACCCCTTAGGTTTTGAATTACAAAACATTACCAAACCCAGCTTGGAGTGTTGCAAATTTTATTGTTGTTTCAATACAACCCAAGACAGCTGAACTCCCTGTGTTTAAAAAGACATAAACTAATGGAAATCCATGATAAAAAGTTATTTTGGAAAAAATTCCCTTGATCAAAACTGTTTTTCCTACTTTCCTTCAGCAATCAATTTTCTGCGAGCACATGTACCTTGTTTTCAGAGGAGGCTGCCTGGACACACTGGTTTAGAGAATGCAAAGAAGGCAAAGCTGAACAAAAAAATCAGAAGATAGCATAGATGAGCTGGAGAGTAAAAGGGCTCTTTTTTCTTCTACTGAGCAAAAGGCAGGACCAGGACCAGGTAGAAGGTACAGAGAAAACTGGTCGGTAGTGAAAGTGGAAGACAAATGAGTTGCGGAATGTAGTTGGAAATGTTACAAGAAGGTCATTTGAAGTTAAATGGATGGGTTTGAAATATTGGAAGGAAATGAATGTAAAACTATAGCAGGTGTACTCTACCATGACCTCAAATCCTATTTGTATGATTCCTGTTGTGCAAGATATTCCCAGACTGCTTGTCATACTTATGAAAAGTACTTATTTCACTTGTAATTAATACCATTTTAATGTTACTATCACTGCTTATTTGAGTATTATTTTAAACTCAGCTCCCCCCATACCCCCATCTGGTTTTTTCTTTTACTGTCTGAAAAAAGTCCAACATGGGAAGACAAAATCAAAATGAAAAAAAAGGAAAACAGTCACAATAGGCATAACTAAAATGCATACAAAGACTAAAATAGAACTTACCTCTACAGTTATTTAAAAAGCTTGTTAAAGTAATAACTTTAGTTCACTTCAGATAAGAATAGATAAATTCAAAAAAATTCAGATTGCTGGTTTTTTCACAAAAAGAAAACCACTTTAAGTATTTTGAGAATTTACTAAGAGACATTCCCTACTTTTGGGGTTGCCGCTCCCTGTTGCGGTATAGTCACTGTTTGCAAAACTGTTTTAGACCAGAATGATAGTCTAAATTTAATTTTTTTGCTTAACTCTAAGTATTTTAAGGTTTTGGCAAGAAATCTTAATGTTATTTATTTCCATTTATCTCTCTTTAACAGCTTATACCATAATACAAGGCATATATCCTATAAAAATGTTATGTTTTACTCAGAGTTTAAGTTAGTAGCTACAACAAAAGAAAATCCTTTATTTGAATTTGATAGACTAGTAAAAAGTTGAAATTAATGGAAAATTAAAAGTTGAAACCTTTATGTCACGTTTTATAATCTCTTCATCTCTTATGATCCGCAGGTTCTTAATTCTCTGCGTTTGTTAATGGAATAGGCTTGGTCAACCTCTTTTCTGCATTGTCATTTGAACTGCTGTACTTTACAGTATAACTTTTTAGTGATCTCTAATTGTTGTTATGATTATAGTAGTAATGAAATCCATGATATGATGTCACTAGCAATCTATGTAAAAGCTATGCATTCAAGGTCAGTTGAGTCCTCAAAACAATGATATTTCAATCAGTTGATTTGTAGCAACTTTGGGTTGTAGTAGCCAAAATTCAGAGAAGTCAACACACATGGTTGACAACACACAGAGCAACAGGTTTTCATGTTGTGGGTTCATTTACCAGGAAAATGCCTTGAAGACCTTCTGACAGAGGTGGATCCTGAAGAAGAAAATTGCAAGCTGGCTTTGGGCACAGCTGAGTGTTCTTGGCAGAAAAGACATAATTCAGTTTTCTTGCTTTTGTACAAAATTATATTTACAATGACTTTTCAGGTTTTTTATCTGTGACAGCACTGCAGACTATGTTTAGACTTTTTTTGTGAAATGAAGATATTCCACTGATCTCTTGGTAACTCAATCTAGAAATACGAAGATCTTTCGCATGGAAAAAAGTAGATTCAACATAGGCTTGACTGGTTTTATTCTCATTAAATGAGCTCATACTGATAGTGTCAGCATACCTCAGAACTGATAATAATTTCTCTAATTGCTGCAGTAGAGCAACGGAGCTCCCTATTACTCCAAAACTTTGACTTACCCACCAGTAGGGAAGCATACCAACGTCCAATGGTTTGGCAACCAAAGTGGACTTTTCACTTTTCCTCTTTTTCACATTGTTTTTCATAATGTACATTGAGTGGTAATCTGCCTGAATACATTTTAAACACGTCTCTAAAATCGCTGAGGTGCCCTAATTATAGTAATGCCACTTCTAGAAGAAATACCTTAGTAGCCCCTGTACAGCACTTAGCAATGTATGGGCAAAAGATTTCAGTCTAACATATTGAAAAAGAAATACGTATGGGCAGAGAGATTCTCATTCTAGACTTTTCTTCCTTCACTGAATTTAGATCTTTCCATTAATTTCAATACCTGGAAATACCTGTGACAGTCCTAAACAGAAAGTCTGAGCCATACATGTCAGCTCCCTCAACAATTAGGGCATATTTGTAGGATAAATAAGTCATGTTGACAATCTTTCAGATCTCAGTATGTTTGTGCCCAAGGTGAGCGTTCGGTTTTGTTTTTTGAGGAGTGAACAAGTAAATTTTCTTAGGAGAGATGTCAACAAAAGTTCAATTCTCTATCTAAAGCCCACTGTAAGTCTGCATAATGATTTTTTTTCTCGTGGAAGTGTTAAAGTAATTTAAAAAATTGTATTTTTTTCTCTCTATCTTTACAAAAGGCTATATATATATTATTACTGTATGTGTGGTGATCTGAAGTTTTTGGAATGTTAATATGTGGAATGAAGAAACCAAGGGGAAAAAAAATTGTCCTTAAGTGTGAATTCTTTCAAGTAAAGGATTCTCTTGAAATACGGTGTTAACATTGTACCAATGAAAAATTGCAATCTTCCTATGTGGATTTCTCTAAACCAGAATCATACTACACCACACATTAGAGAAACCTGAATGTCATCACTGAAGAAAAACCATAGCACATAAATGAAGTACCTGAACTTTGAAAGCATCTTCTGACGAAAACTCTCTGACGAAAACTCTCTGACGAGAACTGAGCAGTTCAACATACTGACCTTGCTATGTCCAGATATGATAATTCTTTAAAATATGTCTATGGGGAAAAAACCCCAACAGAATAATGCATGGTTATCACCTCTCTTTTGTCTCAAGCATCCAGAATTTCAGTTATCTCCAACAGTTTCCTATTAAGATATTGGGCAATCAGAAATTTGGTTAGTCCACTTTCCCTGCCAATTATATTAACCAAATTAGGACATTTACTGGATTGTCTGAAACTAACACATCAAATTGTTATGAAGAAATATTCTAAGGGCACTAGCTCATGTTGTGAGGCTTAGGAATTTTTAATTAGCTTTTAAGTATTTATCAGAACAGAACATATGACCATTGGAGGGGCAGTCTGAAGAAAGCAAGCTAAGTACAAGAAGACACTGAGAAACACAGGGAATTAAAAAATTAAATGAGGAAATGAAAACATTCATAGGGTGTCCCAGGACAAACAGTCCATTACCAGTTACCATCGTCTTCAGAAGCCTGGTAGCCGTTAACTACTGAAGCTCATCTTCCAGAAGGGAGTTCTGCAGGAAATTATGCTAATAATACAGAAATCCAATCCAATCTTCACAAACACAATCCAAAAGTGCAGCAATGATTGAATGATCAAATTAACTCTGTGGTGTGCCTATACTAAGCACCACCCTTATTTATCAAAGAAAAATAATAAGACCGCTATTAGTTCTAAGAATGGCATACAGCTATCAAACAATTACATTGTTTCTCTCAACATTTGTTTAAACCTAAAATTTTTAAACCCAAAACTTTTCAGTGACCAGAATATTTCTGGTTTTTTTCAGTCCTATATCTAAAAGCACTGAAAGAAACAATTTGATGAAAATGTGTATCTAATGTGTATCTAAATGTGTATCTAATAGTAATTGTAAATGCAAATTTACAATTGCATGTCTTATTGCTGCACAGAAAGTACTTGTCAAATGTCACTGCATGACATGCACCTCACTTTGGCAGCAATGACAATGAGAAAGTTCCTACAGGTTTGGAAGTACTGCTGCTTTCAATTCAATATCCCAAGTATGAAAACAGCTCCATTTGCCTGGAACATAATGTCTCTCTAATTTGCTGAAATTCATTATATCTGTGAGGTAAAGAGTAAGCAATCAGTAAGACAGGGTATGGCAAAATAATTACAGAAAACAAGAACACGGAGATATAAAACCATCTTCTACCAACCTGTGCAAAGGTACAGCAGACTTCAATATAAGAGTAGTACTTCATGACCATAGGCATGGGTAGAGGTAGTGCCTGGCATTTCATTCTAGTGCTTGCCTGCAGACACAACATATCAAGGGACATTAAGAATGACAGATTATTTGAAATACCTGAAAAAAAATTGAATATCCTTCAAAAAAGACGAGTTCTATATCATGAAAATTACAGTTCTGATGGTAGAATGTGTGTCAAAATCTTATTCTCTATGTTAGTCAAATTAAATTTCCTAATAGCAATTACTTCAGCCACTAAAATTTATTAATACATTAATATAATCCAAACGCTACAAATATCAGCCAGAAATGTTACATAGTAATATAATGATTATTGCATTCCTCGAAAGAATGACAAAGCATTTTAAGTTTTAAAAAGGAAAATTTTGTTAACTCAGACCCTATGAGAGTTGACAGAACTCTGTTGTTGGAACAGGATTGAAAAGTTTCCTTTGTTGTAATATTGGCTATTTCAGCTTGCCCAAATCAACAAAATTGAACATCATCAGACAATGATACCATCCACACTTTTTTTTTCCAGGATACTGAATGATTAATAAACATTCTTCATTGGTGCATAAAAAGAAAGTGCTCATGTTAAAATTAAAGTTATTCCTGTGTTCAGAAATAAGAAAATTTACACAGAGCTGGTTTTGTCTGCCTTCTCTGTTCTCTGAAAAAGAATGAACTTAGTGGTTATTGGGCAACTGAGAGTGATTGTGATTAAGTTTTCACCTCCACTGGAAAGAAAAAACATTCTCAATTCACTTGTCTGCTCACTTTTTCAAGTTATTGCATATAATTTTATGTATTTTTTGTGCTAAGTTTTGGTGAAAATATGGAAAAACATGCAATAAATATGAACTAAAAAGAGTAAATAGAGAGTGAAGTGGTTTCATTCATAATAACAAGATTCAAAATACAAAAATCTCCAGTCATTTATATGTAAAGAGGTCAGATAATTAATAACTGATAGAATAAAAATGCACTATCTAAAAGGCATTGTATCACAAAATTACTAATATTCACAGTATGCATCATTGTATCAAGTTCAGTAAATATTTTCCTGATTTATCAAAGGGTTCTTTCATTCATCTCCTCCTTCTTTTATATTTAGATACATCAGCATATCTCAGACATTATACCTTCATTTGCCTCAGAGAAATTTTTTTCTACATGAGAAAATTTTGTTCTGGCATATTTGTACTTTGCTGATATGAACATCCCCTGCAGCCCAACCAAAAGATTTAAAATGCTGTGTGTAGTAAATATTTCTCCCTGAACCTACATAATAGACAAATCCAATCAATATGGGGCAAGAATATCCTGAGGTGATACAAATAGGAAGGCAGCACAAAGAAATATAGAATATAAGATCTTTTGGGAAATAAAAAGGGAGACAGAAAAATTGAAGATCATCTTGTAAGGGCAGAACTGTGAATACAAATTATAAATGTTTACATATATTTCTAGCACAAAACCTTTCATTCCAGTCTTAGAAATATTAACCTACCAGAATGGGAAATAAGGTCTACAAGTGAGGAGACATATATAGACAACATTATTTCTTGGCAGGGGGTGGTTTATGGATATTTCTGGTCTATTATAGACTCTCACAAACCATTTGTATTCTCTAAGCTTTGGGTCATACTTTGAGTTGTAACCCACGAGCACTTGTTTCAGCTCCAAAACAGAAGTAAATATTTCATCAACCACAGATTTCCAAGCACTTTGTATTGGAGTAATCAGTAAGCAGAAGAATGCATTTGGATTATGAGTGCTTTACAGAAACTCACTTTCACCAAGGGAATTCCTAGTGGTAACTAAGTAGGCAAAATTGAGGTAAATTTGTTTTCAGCTCCATCAATATAACAAGAATTCCAATAGAATAACTGCCAAATTCCTACTGTATCAGTAATTCATGTTATTACTTTAAGGTTATTGTGGAGTTATAAACTAATATTAGAACTACAAGGTGGATAGCAGCTATTTCATCTCCAAACTTAGACACTTCTTGCAGATATTTCATATTTTGCTGTATGGCAGCTATTATTAGCAGAACCATTAAGATAGAACTAAGGACACGTACATTTTGTTTAAGCTCTGATGCTAAACTTTTATATGTGCTTGGACAAGTAATTTCATTGCCTCTCATTTCACATTCTCTCAGTAATAAAATTCAGATTGTAGAAATAAAAAGGCTATAAAATACTATAAAGTGCTACTTTTTTCCATTGGTAAGGATAGTACTTTTACATGTGCTTAATTAATAAGTATTGTTATTCTGTCAGTATATCATCTTGTTAACAGAATTCTAAGGTAAGAGATGTAGCTCTGCATATAGAAACTTAGTAACTACTGCAAAATTGCCTCAGTATCTAATGCAAAACCAAATTTGAACAGTCATTTTCCTGTTTTAATTTTAATTTTTAAAATACATGGAAAATAAAAGTGTAAAACGAGTTTGACAGAGCATAGACAAAACACATGGATACCCACTTTCTGTGTACTTCCCATGCAGTACTGTGGAGAAGACATACAAAGTATGGGCTGACTGGGAAACCACCAATTTCTAGAGTTTTTCAGGTCACTCACCTCAGAAGGACTGACAAAACAGGTGGTAAACTTTGGTGTCAACACTGAAGCAAGCTCAAGCAGGGCCACCTAGAACCAGTTGCTTGGGACTGTGTCCAGATCACTTTTGGATAACTCTGCAGATGGAGATTCCACANAGGACCCCCAAGTGGATTTTTTGCCCAACTGCTTTCCAGCATATATTGATACCTGTGTTTTTTCCTTTCTGGGTACAGAACTTCGAGCTTCCACTTGTTGAACCTCAAGAGTCTTCTGTCAGCCCATTTCTCCATCCTGCTCATGTTTCTGTGCATGACAGCACAGCTCACTGCCCTATGAACCAGTTCTCTCAGTTTTGTGTCATCAGCAAATTGGCTGAGGGTACATCGTCCAGATAACTAATGGAGATGTTGACAAGGACTGGACTCAGTAGGNCTGACAAAACAGGTGGTAAACTTTGGTGTCAACACTGAAGCAAGCTCAAGCAGGGCCACCTAGAACCAGTTGCTTGGGACTGTGTCCAGATCACTTTTGGATAACTCTGCAGATGGAGATTCCACAACTTCTCTGGGCAATCTGTTGTAGTGCTCGGCTACTCTTACGGTAAAAACTTATTCCCTGATGTTCAAATGTAACTTCAATTCAGTTTGTGCCCATTGTTTCTTAATTCTGGTCCTTTTGCTGAGCATCACTGGAAAGAGCCTGAACCCCTGTGCTCTATATCCTCCCTGCAGGTATTTATTTATACATACATATANTTGGCTGAGGGTACATCGTCCAGATAACTAATGGAGATGTTGACAAGGACTGGACTCAGTAGGTTACTTGACCTCTAGGTTACACTGTCAATTATAAGGCTCCACTGACCACCACCCTCAGCTCAGCCATCCAGACAGCTTTCAATTCACCTCACTATCTGCTCATCTAGCCTGTTACTTCAACAGCTTCACTATGACGATTTTAGGAGAGATGATGTCAAAGGCCTTGCTCAAGTCCAGGTAGACAATATCTGCCACTTTTCCCTTGTCACCAGACCAGACATATGGTATGGCTGAAATTGGTAAAGTACAACTTCCCCTGGGTGAAACCATGCTCATTGCTTCTGATAATTTTCTTCTCCTAAATGTGCCTGAAAATGGTTTCCAGGATTAGCTTCCCCATCAAAATTAAAAGATTATTTCTTCGTGTTACTTGAAGTGCCACTGCTTCTTAACACAAACTCAGACTTTTCTTCTATTAGTAAAATCTTTACAAGATGGATAAAACTAATGCTACAAAGATATAAATGCCATGCCCCTTAATTAAAATTTCTCTCACAGGTTAGTGTATTTCTTAAGGGGCTGAAACATGCCAAGAAGTTTACTCTCTCAGATTTGGGGAAAATCCACCTTGCTGGAAAACACCGGACATTAAGTTTTCCACATAATTTACTGCCAAAAAATGTGAGTTGTCTTTTATCTGTGATATTAATAGCACTTCTTTCCTTTTTGTTCAATAGTTTTCATTTTCTCTTTGAAATAGATGTATTTTATTTGCATTTTAGGAGGCTCATTATTGCCATTTCATGTCTCTTTCATGGTTATAATAAAGAGTACTACAACTAAGGACGATGGGTAAAGTGGGGAGTTGCTAGAATTAGTCATTGTCACCTAGAAAATGCACAAAGAAAGCTAACAAATTCCTTTGCTTTACGGGCACAAATGAGCTATAGCTATTTCATGTATTAGCAATAGCAGATTACACTCCTACTCTTCTGCTCCTCTTCAGTGTTTGTCAGCCTAAATTCCAGACCTTGCCTACAATGATTCTGCAGCTATAAGGGACAGTTATTGTCATACGTTCTTTGAAAAAACAGTATCTGCTAATTTAGGGTTTTTTTCCCTCTTCTTCCTCTCCTCCTGCCTGGAGGAGAAAGGCTGAGATAGAAATGTTAAAAATATTTTTTCTGAGATGCATCTTCCATTGCACATGGCCTTCCTATAAGTTGCTTTCCACTAACTACACTAGCATCAAGCTCCCAAAAATTCACATCCTATTCAGTAACAGCAAGAAGAGAAAATGAGCAAGCCCAGAGATTAATAATTTTCTATGAAAATTAAAATATATGAGAAGGAAAACTGTATATGCCTAGAGATTTTAAAAAAAACCAAACAAACTCTTTCTGCCAATCTGCTTTCAAGCTGCCAACAGTTATCTGTCGAGTTTGTCTAAAATATACATGAAGTGAAAAAAGAATCAGACTGTATTGCTAAAGCACACTCTCAGGCTAACATTAGATATTACATTTTCAGTCACTTTTTGTTATTGAGAAGATCCTGGACTGGAAGAAATTACTCTAGCTTTCATCCTGGAAATAAAATACACTGCCCCCTCAAAATACTTGAACTCTGGGTGAATGTCATATATTCAGAATAGCATTTGTTATTTTTTCAGTATTTTGCAGAGCTAATGCAATTTTCCCTTGCAATCACGCATTAAAATCATAGGTGCATGAGAAACCTGTATCAAACATTTCAGAAAACACCACATTTTTTTTAAACAGCAATTATTATTAATCAATATTTATTAATCAATAATTATCAATAATTATTAATCAATAATATTGTAGGCAGCAGTGAAAACTAATACAGACTTTCGGATCTGCATGGCTATTATGGTATCGAAGTATTCTAACAGCAGAAGTTGACTATATTTTTCCCTTAGAAGGAAGAGGTATAATGACTAAGTTATGCTTAAAAAAAAAAAAAAGCAGAAAGGATCTCCCAGTATAAGCAATATTGAGTGCAAGAGGAAAACATCCTTAAAGCTCTTTGAGAAAGTGCTAAATGTCCTGATAATCAAGCTGCTGAAAACAGAACTTCTCTTAAATGTCCTGACTGAGGTGTACTGAGCAGGGAAAAATGCAGTGAAGAGCAAGGGAGTGAGTGAGCTATTTAACAGATTAACATCTCATAAGCTTTTACCTTTCATTATGCTACATTTTGACCCTCAACTAGATTTGAAAGAAACCTGAAATGGATCCAAAAATTTTTTCTTCTCTCTGGACCATGCTTGTGGAATGAATGGCAGAATGTCAGAGTCAACATTTTGTTTAAAGATAATAAAGGGAAGCCTTCTGATTTTGGAGAAGGCTAAGGAAAACTGTCTTGTTGATTATCATGATCCCAGAGAAAGCAGTTCTGCCTGTTGTTCCCCAAATAAGCATCGAGCAGACATGGAACCCAGTTAAGAAAAAAGCTTTTATTATCATAATTTTCTCTTCACACACAAAGCAAGGATTATTGTGCCCTCTTAGATTCCTGTAAAATGAAACTAACAATGTTTAAGAATTTCTCTTCACTTACTTGACAGCCTAGAATTATGAGACGCTCAGCAGGATCACCAGAAAATCATGTTCTAATACAGAAAAGGACCAGTCACAGAAATTTCTTCCAGTGCACCAGCTGAGCAATGAACTCTTGCCTTTTATTTTCCCCAAAGATTTTCACTTTAGTCACTATAATTTATAACTCTTTTTTATTTATTAGTATTGTTTAAAAAAACCTCACAGAATTATAAGAAAGACAGTTCTACTTTGCCTTACTCTGGTCCTTCCTTATTCAGCTGCAAGGTGAATCTCTCTAAATGTCTGTCTTTTTCCTTTTACAAGCCAAAAGCAGTTTACTGTTTTGTTGTTTGGGATTTTTTTTGTAATGGAGTCCATTCAGAACAAACAATCATGGAAAGAGATGAGCATATCTGTGCTACTGCTTTAATTCAGTTCCAGCATGAGGTTTTGAAAATAACCTCCAACTTGTTATCATGTCCAGTTCTAGCACAAAAGAATTTTTTTTCCAAACCCCAAACTGCATTACTTTTGGTTAAATACAAAGCAGAAGATGTGGTCCACCCAGTGACCTGTGTTCAGACTTCCAAATTATCACAAATTTCTGTGAAAGTGCACCAAATCTCAGAAAAATATTTCTATTGGTTTGGAAATCACCTCAGAAATATTAATATTTTTCTCCTGAAAAAAAAGCATAGTCATCCCATTGGGAAGTAACCATCACTACTTCACAAACCATTGAAACTCTCTGAATGGGAAAGAGTGAAGAAACCATGAACACAGGATGAGCAATGTCAAAGACTGCCTTAACCTACAAGATACATATTTGATGGGCATTTTTTAAAAGAAGGCACGTATTTTGAACACCTTCTCTTTTCCAAGAACAAAATGTTGTTTTCTCATTTTGTCATACCATAGCTATATAGTATGCATAGAAACAGATAAACCTTTCTTAATCAAAAGAGGATTCACACAGGATTATTCTGTATATAAGTTTATTGAGACCTATAGATCTATCAGACCTAGCTTGAGTGTGAGTTAAACTCAGTTCAGAAAAAGAGGGTGAAATTATTAATACGTTTTTAAGTGATGTGATGCACTTTTTCAAGTGCCTTTACTGTATTTAATCAAAACAAATGAACATTTTACATCACTAATTTTGAAAACAAACAAGTTATTCAATATGACTTTAACAGTAGATTCTACCCATGGTCACCAGATATTGGACTTTGACATAGCATACATTCCTTGGTTGAAATTTCTGCAGCAAATTACAAAATACCTTAAAATTATTAATGTCATGTAATGAATGTTCTAAAATTCAGGGAAAAGCCTGGCCACTATTATGAACTTTATGCAGATAGACTAGTTATTGGGCTGCCTGTACTAAATAACTGATGAAAGTAGCTGGCCTCAGCTAAGCAGGGGAACACATTGCACAATTCCATAGTTCTGTTTGCCTCTGAGATGTATGAATGTATAAACAGGGAAACAGATTGATATGAATCAAAATCTTCAAAACTTTTCATCCATTCAGACATCCACATAGAAGAAAGCTGCCTTATTGTAGCAGAAGTGTGACTGATTTTGTTTTAATGGAAAGACAAAATGCTAATGCAGATTTTTTTAAGGCAATTCCCCGCTTTGATAGTTTAACAGATAGAACAACTGATTATTTTTCATATCAGATGTGAACCAGACAATACCAAAAATGGGCACATTTCTCCAGAGGGTAAAAGCTAAGAGTGTTAAAAGAATATATACTGTTTCACTTAGGTCAGTGACTTCATGAATCATGTCCAGGCACTCTAAGAGTAAAGGACCCTTGAGATAGTTCAAAGTTTTGATCTTATTGTAGGGAGACTAATTGATTTAAAATGCATGCCATAGCTGCAGAATGAGTCAGATTCTATTTCATCATTATTTTGAAAGACAAAACCGATTTCTCCTTATAATATTCTCTACCAATAGAACTAACATTTTCATCTCATTACTGTACAAGTTAATTTTAAAGTTCAATATATTTAGACAGTACAAAGAGGGAGAGGCATTTGACACAATTGGAGCAATGAAAGAAATGAAATTTTCAGGATGTTCAGCAAAACATTAATGGCCTTGTAGCCTTAACTCCCAAATAGCAGTAAATCAGACTTTAGATCATGTGATTTAGAGTATGTAGAGAAGACAACAAAACAACAAATGCATTATGGCTAGAGCAAAAGGTAGTCACTATATTATTTATTAGTATAGAGCAAGTAACTCTCTGCAAATGCCCTCTGCTCAATACATTTTGAAACTCCTGTGCTACTGAACCAAACATTTCCTTAAAAGATTTGTTGATTTAAAGTATGTTTGGTTTTGTTGAGGTTTTTCTTTTGGTGAACTGATCCTAAGAAGTTCACTGTTTCCATAGCTTGTTTGTTTAAAGATAATTCATTTACCTCTCCAGCACACAGCACAGTATATGAGAAAAACAGAACAAAAAAATTTCCAGGTAAAATTAAAATAATTCTTAAAAGTTTCAACAAAAATCACTCAAATAAATATTTTTTTAACTTTGCCTGAGCCAATAAAAAATGGGGTGAACGCTTCCCTGGAGCCCTCAAGATGCTTACTTGTTTCTGGATATTTGGTACACACAATAATTTTTTCAACATTCACAGTTGTGATATATTTCTTAAATGCTCCATTTTACTTCTTCTGAAACCATTGGCCGTTGTGGGCTTGAGAATGAAGATGAAAAAATTACAAAGCCAAGGAACCTTTACCACTAATATCTGCTTCCAAATCTTTTCCATTTGAACAAACTCTGAGCTCAGTTTCTGTGGAGTTAAAATGCTGGAGGGAAAAAAAGGACAATATTTTCAGGTAGCTGGTTATAAACTGTTCAAATTCCAGGATAAAATGAGAAAGGAATGCTAGAAACATGCACAATTTTGAGGATATGACCTTTTTTCTTCATTGGAAAATTGTAAAGCCATAAATAAAATTTTAAGCAGCTTCTGAAATGCTGAAAAGTATCCCAAAGAATGTACAGACTGGCATACTCCTTGAAGGAAAAGTTTCTAAAGCAGAAGTCATGCTTTGTTCGTGGACATGCTGTAACCTAAACTGAAGTATTATCTACTTCCATGCGCCTCTTCTAAGTTAAAGAACAGCTATAATGTACAAATAATGTACAGAGTTAGGAAATTTTGCTTTTTTTTTTTTGTTCACTATATTTCTTTAATAACAGGAGGATTTTCTTCATTTATAAGAGGCAGCAGTGGAGCTGTGGATTTGGTAGGGAAAATGGTAGGAGAAGAGTGCACCTTCCATGGAAGTGTTCAAGGTCAGGTTGGATGTGGGACCTGAGCAACCTGAGCTAGTTGAAGGTGTCCTTGCCCATGGCAGGGGGGTTGGAACTAGATGACCCTCAAGGTCCCTTCAAACCCAAACCATTCTATGATTCTATGAAATTCATGGTATTCTTAATGTAAAAGTGGTTTAAGTTCAAGTATACACTTGCAAGCTATGAATGTATAAAAGGCTCAAATCTCATTAGCAGTTTTGTAACTGAATTGTAAAGGGTTCGTTCAAAGTACAGCAAACAGCAGAGAAGATATTATTTCATAAATATTGCAATAAAAATTATTTTAACTTACATCTGCAAATCCATTAAATAAAAATAAACATATTTCCATATTTTCTAAGCCATATTTATTTAAGTACCACGAGAGCAACCTTGCCTTGCCTGGCCTTGCCTTGCCTGTCTTTGCCTTGCCTTCCTTTCCCATCACAGAAGGATGCATGTGTGCATGAAAACACATGTATTTGCACATTTACTGTCTGAGGAAAAGCAGACTATTTTAGCAGCTGCATGGGTCTAATACTCTTTGTTTAATGTAGCCACAATACAGCAAGATGGAAAAGAATACTAAGTAGTTTAAAAAATACCACTACAACCACCAAACCCCCTAATATTCAAGCAGCAGCTGCAGAAGACAATGGATGGACTTATTTTTTATATTTTTAACCACACAGACTACATGAATTATTTAGAAACCTTGAATATATAATGCTTTCAAAGCAGGAAAATGGACCAGGTTTCTAATGATATTGACTTCCAAAGTGCTATATGGAAAGACAAAGTATTAGATTATTAAATATTCTGATCTTAATCTTTACATTACAGACTATCAGTGTATTGATTAGAGCAGTGTGCTTTCTTCCTTCTAGTGAAGGCCATTTGAAGAGATCACTAGCTGCCATGCTAGGAAATGCATTATTGTGTCTGCTTTATCTTCCCTCGTACTCAGAAACTCCTAGGGTTTGTTGTGTCAAGGTTGGCATTTTGTCAGCTTTTTTTTAAAGCATGATATGTGGTTCTAATTTTCATGAAGAATAGCCTCTTTGTTCAATTGTTAAAGGAATACAGAGATATCTGTTTAACCGCAGCTTTGGATTTTATAAAGTCAGAGCTGCTGTTCCAGCATTTCTCTGCACAACCTAAAAACTGGAGAGAAACTTAGTTCAAATAGTAAATTATCCTAGAATACTAGAATCATAGAATATTCTGAGTTGGAAGGAACCCTCAAAGGTGGTCAAAGTCTGACTCCTGGCCCTGCACAGGTCACTTCAAGAATTGCACAACGTGCTTGAGCATTGTCCAATGCTTGTCTTGAGCTCTGTCAGGCTGATGCTGTGACGATTTCCCTGGGGATCCTGTTCCAGTGCCCAAACACTCTCTGTGGGAAGAACCTTTTCCTAATATCCAGCATGAATGTGCCTTGTAAATATAAATAAATGAAACAAATAATAAAAGAGGGAGAATTATTCTATTTAAGCAGCTAGTAAGAAATTTAGGATCTTATATTGTAAAAAAAAAGGGTTACTGACTTCTGATACTAACACTATATCACCATAGACCTTAAATTATTAATGTGAAACTAGAATTTTCCAGTATGTGATTCATTTTCAAGTCATTTCTAATACCATGATTACATTTGTCAAAAAGATCTGAGATGTCAAGATGTTCACTTGCACTCTTCATCCCTACAACATAAAATCAAGAGTTCTAAAGTTTAATTTCTTTTATTACATAGTGGTTACATTGTGATATAAAAACAATGATATTCATTTAGAACCACTCTGTAACTTTTATACAACACTGTAATTCTTCTGTTTTCTCCTGTACTTTAAATAAGTAGTTCATTCATTGGAAGTTGTAGATTCAGGTCAAAAATGAGAGAAATTTTCTCAGTGAGTGAAGCACTGGAACAGGCTTAGTGGGGCCTCCAGCACTTGAAATCTTTAAGAACAGCCTAAACCATCCCTGTCAGTAGTAATAAAACTGTGGTTGTTTCTGCTCTGGGCTTTGAGAACAGCAAAGATGATCTCCTCTTTTCTAACCCCATCAAGCTATTGTGGAATAGTGTCTCCATAAGATACATTCTTCAGTACCTTCTTAAATGCTTAATGCACCACAGAATTAATGGTATAGGTTTCAAGATGAAAGGAAAAAATCTGATATATTTTTAAAATATTTCACATGTAGAATTTTAACAGTCTTCCTTCCTTAACAATATACTTCTTCCTGGTTTAGAAAATAGGTTATAGGATTTTGCATGTTACGATTTTCCTCAAGGAAGTTTGAGCTGAAAAACTAGAAATGTTCAGTGTAGCTGAGAAATGAAAAAATGGCATGAGAAGGATTTACTGATCTCTCTTAAAACTTTTGTACAATATCTGTTGCTGTAGTTTAGCTATACACAGTAAAAAAAGATTTAGAAACCCGAAGATGAAAGACATAGTGAAAAACCTGTCAGTACAAATATACTCCACAAGTGCAGGCAGCACTACTCTTATGAACTTCTTGTCTCTGTGCCTTGAACTTCTTGAACTCAATTTCAGTTCTAAAGTATTGGACAGTTGATTTCCCTTAGTATGGCAGGTTTACATTTTGCATACAGTTTTGATCCTATTGAAATCAATAACAAAATTCTCACTTCCTGCATTAAAGATAGGATATAATTTTTCTTAATAATCTGTATTACAGAGATAAATGAATGAAAGAGGTAAACTTTCTGAGATTTCTGTCTAAAAAGAAACTTAAAATCAAAAAAGAGAGAGGAAGAAAAAAGAGAGAATTATTTGAAAATTAATCAAAACTGAAGAAATTAATCCAAATATTGCATTTTAGAGTTTATGGGCATTTCAATATTAATCAAATCCCAAATGTTTTCATAAAATTGGAAGTGAAACACAACAAGATTGGGAAACTCCACAAAATAAATTAAATTTAAATGCTAAAAATTTCTTCAGTCAAATACTATGTATAGTAAAAGTCTATGGGCCTCATGCAGGGACCCCAGTAAATGTACAATTTGGATATCTTCTTGTGAACTGCGTGGAATACATCTCTTGCAATAGACCTTCAAAGAGGTGCTTCACATGAACTCGGTGCCTTGTTTTCTTAGATGAAATAGGGCTGCTCAGCTGTCTCAGGGCATTGACTAGGTCTCTGTACCCATTCATTCTCTACCAATTACTGTACAAATTGGAGTGAAATACAGAATATGCTGTCCCTGGTTGTATTCCAATGTGGAGGCTATACCTAAATTCTTTGTGTGTCTTGGTCATGCAATACCGGAACACAACCACAAGTTGTGTATGACAAGTACTTGGGATCCAACAAGATGCATCCCAGGGTCCTGGAGAAAGGTCCACGGAAACTTTGTTACAGCCTTTCAATGCTTAACGGAGTAGGATGGAGGGAGATTTTTTGACCAGGGCCTGTGATGATAGGAGAAGGAGTAATGGCTTTAAACTAGATATTCCAGTATTACAAATAGAAACATAATAATTTCAATATTCAATATGTCACTTATTTCCAAATACATGAAACTAATATGTCTTGAGAACAATTTGTTGTATATGTTCTCTTTCCAAGTACTCAGTATTTTTTGTGATTCTGGATTTATCTCTTACAGCAACATTCATACTATTTTCAACATTATTGTGAAATTAGAACGTTATAATGACATAAAAAATCTAAATGTTTAATGTGTATAAAATTAAAAGTTACATGTGGGGAACGGTTTGTCAATATCTGAGACCAATATTAGTAATACACAGGACACAAATACACAAAAATAGCAAATTATTCTAGCAATAAACAAAGTAAAGGCTGATAATTTTATGACTGTCTGTGTGTTAAATTTTGGGCTTACAACAGAAAATTAATCTTGTTCTGGACTCATTGGGAAAGGAGAAGACATCAAAGCCTCCTTAAAAAAAAGGCAAATATCTAAAAATGTGATAGAACCATTGACCTTACAGATCAGCAATATTGTTTATGTTGTGACCTATTTGCTTGGCTTCATCTCTTTTATCACCTGTAACTCAGGTATAAATAAAATTATCAGTAAACTTAAGATAGATGGAGTCAATATGCTTATTTAATTTCTGGGAAGATCGTGTACACAGTCATGGCGGGAAAAAAGAGTTATGAATCATAACTGATAACTTACAAATCACTAAAAATTGACAGTAACAATTATGTCTAAAGAGGTAAATGAAATATCAAGGCACAATTTCATATCTGAAGATGTCTATTAGTAATGCATTAGATACATATTTCCTAATTATATTCTCCTCAACTAACTTATTCAACTTAAATTGCTGTTTGGAGGCTTATAAATAGACATGCCTTTTGCAATACTACCAAAGATTTAAACACAAACAAGACCATTCCAAAGAAATATTTGAGTCAACAATTACACGTCGTCCACCTGAATTCACAGCATGATTATGTTTTAATGAACTGTCAGAGGTAACAAAGAGTGACTTCACTGCTGTGTTCCATTATCTTACTCTTCAGCAACATTTATGTTTAATTTCACACTGGAGTGCTGAAAATACAGATTGAACTTTTAAGTCTACCTTCAAATATGTTTTAATCTCTCCTAAACCTGTCACTGGAGATACCTATATCAATTGCTATTAAATACAGGCAGCTCAATGTGCCATTAAAATAGCTGGAAGCCTGAATATGTTAGTGTCAGGCAAAAGATATTCTTTATATATATTCTAACTGAGCAATGAAAACATTGATCACTCTGCAACTCTGTATTTGAGCATGCCTGAAGTTCGTGAATGAACAATATCGTATTATATCGTTCAGAATATCATCTTGCAGTCTAATTAAAAGCTAGCGAAGCCTGAAATCCAACACATTTCTGCCTTAAATTTTATAATAATTTAATTCCCACAACCTGGACCACTAGAAATGTTGTTGCTAATATTATAAGAGTCACTATCATGAGATGCCAAACCTCCCACACACCGCTAGGAGATCCTAAATCATGTATCCTTCCATAATCCTATCTTCCATCCGTGAAATGACAGTGATAAAGTGCTCTCATTATCATAAGTTGCTAAAAATAGCAACAAGTGTAAAGAATTAGGCAAACAAGACCAAAGCAAAAAAAAAATCTGGTCTGTATATTTTTTATTCTGTTTGTAACATTTTCATTTTTGTTTCATTCTTATAGGTGTCATTGCATTTCAGCAGTTAGGATTTTTTTTCATAGCATTAGAATAATTTCCACTGAAAAATATATATCATGCAAATTTTTGGAATGGAGTCCACATGCTAATTTATTGATAGGTTCTTAATTTTCATGAGAACATAAATTCTAATTTATAAAGCAATTTGTGCACAAAGTAATTTGACCATAGGCAATTGTGAGCTCAGGAAACTAGGCTTATTCTATGGTCAGCAGAGATGACTTTTGCAGGAGCAATAATAATAATAATAAGCCTTAGATGTTCTGAATTATCCTTTGGAGGACTCTCCTAGACATTCCACCACTTATGGGAGAGCTCGACTTGTCAAGGAATTATATGTTTGCAGGAGGAAATCACTGAGGCCAAACACCACTACTTTCAGTGTAAAGAAAGTTTAAAAGTCACTTGAATTTCAATTGCTCTTCATTATACCTAGATATAGTTCATATATTGTTTTGAGTCCTCAAATAACATTTAGTAAGTCACCAAGTAAATTAAAGCAAACAAACAAATAAAATAAAATAAATAAAACAAGTAAAAGGCCACACTGCCCAGACATTTCTATTCTCAGAAAAAAATTCAAGGTACCTATATTGGATCAAACTGTTTATGTTTGATGGCAATAGATTACCATGTGGCTACATAACTTTCTAGAGAAAATTCAGTTATCTGTCCTTAAAGCACTGTGTGTACTAAATTAAAGCTTAGGTGCCTTTGTGGCAGCTTCATCTGCTGTGCAGAAGCAAGGTTTCTGGTTGTATCAGGTTGCTGATAATCCTGCACATGTAGTTCTGCGTTTTGAACCTTGCTCTGCGAATCACCAGTGTGAAGAACAGCATGTTAAGTCAGACACTGCTCATGATTTATTGGAATGGCAGTAAATAAAGCTTTCTAAACACTGAGAAATAGCAGACCTTGCATTTTTCAAGTACCTTTTTCAGAATATACATTTCACTGTGTAGCTTTCAATTGTCATTTGTGCCAATTGAGGTGCTTTGTTCTGAAGTGGTTCTGGGTATTTTTCTCTGGATATGAAAAAGATAATTTTTACATATACTTGCATATAATTTTGTGATTTTGAAATGTAATCAAAGCAGTATTTTCATTTTTCTATGTATATCAAAGGTAGCTTCGAGGATAGTTTGTATAATAGAATGTGATAGGTTGTAAAATGTGATGAGTGGCTTAAAGAGAGACCTGGAAATTAACCATTCAAACAACAGATCTAAGGCCATGGTGGATGTAGTTTTAACTCCCAGAAGTGTCTCAAATTACAATACCTTTCAAAAATTTTTCTGCTGTTCTGTTATAAAAGATTGCCATGATACACAAAGTGTGAGGCAATTGTATGACCTATATTAAACATGAATTCAAACAAAACACTTAAAATATGATATTCTGATAGTAAAATATTTGAATTACATAAAGTTATATATTGCACGTTTCTGTCTGTAAGTGAGATACAGACGCAGCTCATTCTGCAGGACTGAATGAGTGCATTTGCTCATCCAGTTTAAATGTTTCAAAAATTTATTCTCAGATTAATTCCATTATGTTCCTGAAACTGCTTTACTAGTATGGGAAAAAGTCATACTTCTATTCTGATCTGTATTGTTTTGTAATGGAGAGTGTGTGTGGGGGGGTGGGGGGTGGTTGTATTAAAAAGCATAAATGAAAATTGAATAATTATTGCGTATTCCTCCAACATGGAATGAGGTTTTACAGCAGCAATTTTCATCAACATCAACCATATCCATATTAAGCTAAATATTCTAAAACACATGCAAGCATATTTGGAAATGTCTTTTAATCTTGAATTTGTGGCATAGCAGAAAAAGAAAAGACCAGACTTGACTGATAAATTAAATAGTGTTTGAATGGTCAAGATGGATAGCACCTCTATCCATCTTGACTAGATGGAGAGGTACCTCTCTTCTCTCCAGCTTCATACTTTGAATTGAAAAATTGCTGCTTTTTTCACAATAGAGATGAAACGGTACAGACAAAACATGAAGCAAGCACAAATAATCATCTATAGGTATTATTTATAAATAGTTTTTAAGTACAACACAACCATATATAAGATATAAACCAGAGACAAAACCTATGGCTACCTTAATTAAAAATAAAATTGGACTGGTAGTAACTAACTGAATACTGTAGAAGCGCTGAGAATGGCAGTGATGTAGTTAATGAAAAAAACATGTTTATTTTGTTAGGTTATTTTCTTTGCCAGAAAAAATATAATAAAAAGTGGTCGAAAGAATTCTTGTCTACATCATCTACTGTGGTCAGAATTGTTAAGTAATAATAAATATATAGGTTCAATATGTACATATCAACATGAACTTTGTGGAAACTCACAAATATTATTTCTAAGTAAGAGACACAAATCCTAAAATACCAATTACAAATCTCAAAATATGAAGATATGGCAATGAAATGGCTACACTTAAAAAAAATTCCGTATTTCCTTACACCATTCTGTCAGGAAAATCATACAAAAATATTTTTATTTTGGTGTCTACAAATAGAGTAAAAAGTGTTTTAATTTTTTGAAAAAAAAAATCAGAAATCTTCAATTATATGTTGTCTTGACCTAAGACTATTTGCTGAACTGCCAATAAGCATAATGCGCTTTTTGGTACAACATCTTCAGATTCATGCTCTCCTTCGTGATTAGGTCTCTTTGGAAAGACATTTCTGTGGAGAAAATGAACCTGGGACATAGCATAACGTTCCCATGACTACATTGTCTGCTAGCAGATGCATTTCGGCTATAAGGGGAAGGGAATGTGGCTTAAGAGAAATTGCATATAAACCATAGTTCTAATAACACATAAAAGTGAAGTAGAAACAAACACCTCACTTGGAGAAACATAAATTTGATTAGCTATCACCAAATGAAACACCTTAAAATCTTTTTTCTGATGAGAAAAACTACAATCAACTTGCATTGATAAGGGATGAAATGCAGAAAAATCAGATTTCTCACCAAAGAGATACTTCAGAATTCTGCTAGATATGGGCAAAGCATTGCAATGCTCTTTTAACTCTCTGTGAAAAATACCCCTGAAGCCCTATCTGTAAACTTTTCTGCACCTTTAGCATGCAGAATTTACGCAGCTGGCAGGCTTTATGTCTGAAATGTTTAAACATTTTAAACTTAGGCCTGAGTTTAAAATGTCTGCCTTGGGAAACAGCCTGGTAATATGGCTAGAAGTTGCCTTCTGTAACTGATTATCCTTTCCAGTATAAAATGCTCAGTAAATAGCAGGAAAAGTAAGTTTTGTTTGTCTTTTTTTTTCTTTTTAATGCAGGATATCTGTTTCAGTAGCCACTGCACAAAAATGCCTTTAAATGTAATATGTATTTTTTCCACATTCAGTTTATGGAGTCTGTGGGGAAATTACATTCTCTGAGACCTCCATAAATATCAGAAACAGCAAAAATCAAAAACGATTTTTTTTAATAACGGACTATGATGGCTTAGTATTATAAGTTATCTCAGAGAATATATTAATAAAATGTGCTAAAAAACTACATTCAAATTCTACGAACTTTCAGTCAAAATATATCTTGACGGAAAAATAGTAAATCTGACAGATCAATTTATATATTACAATTTACTTACAATAAATTTTTAGAAAAGTAAAATGGGAGTTCTGCCGGTAACTTTTATATACTTGTATGATGTATTAAAACAATCAACACCCAGTCACTTCACCTCATAGAGTCTGACATATCTTTTGGGCTCATGAGACTCAGGAACTGACTTAGAATTAAGAGATTGATAAAAAGAGGGCTGGAGGTTTTCTGGTTTGTTTTTTTTTTTTTTCCCCTTGGTGTATTTAAAATGCTTTTTAAATATCTTTAACGGGACTCATTTTTCTGAATTTTTCTGACATATTTTCAAAATTAGGTATTTTGTATTCAAAAGCATGAAATAATTTTTTGTGTGATTGACAGGCAGCTGAAAGAAGAAAACATTTGACAGCTTTTGGGTGAATCACCTGTAGACAGTGCTGGTTCAAAGGCTTTTGTTCTCTTCCAAAGTGGGAAGGACTTAGCAAGCTGCTAATGTTAGCTCAAACAATATTCATAGCCTGATACTTTGCTCCTATGTATTACAGACACAAAATAAAAATTGTCTTGGAGAAAAGGAAACTCGACAAGAAAAGAAAAAGCCCAACAACATGGTACACATATTTATAACCAGACAACAAGGTGTATAATATAATGCATTACAGTTTCACAAAAAATCAATACAAAATATTGGATATAAAATTACTTTTTGATTACCACTGTGAAAACACAAGCTTCTCAAGTCATTCCCCACACTAGTATTGATTTTACTCTACCTTTTCTATTGCATTTTTAAAACATTTCACATCTATTCTTAAGACTCCATTCTGCTGCTAAATGCTAGGCAAACGCACAAAGGAGAAACAGGGAAGTTTTAAAGGTGGAGAGCTATGAATATTATTTTTCATAGGTTAATCCCTGCTCTTTCTAACACAGCTTGTTTAAGTCTGAAATACATTTTCCTAGTCACGCTACACAGAGGAAAGACCAGAATTTTCCTAACCTTTTAAACCCCTCATTCATTTCAGGCTATTAGCCTTTACCACTCTGTAGCAGCTTTCTATCATGTGGCACTTTGCCTCCTACCAGTTCCCATGGCAATGGTCAGGTCATGTGTCAAATGACAGCTCAATATGCTATAGTCATGCCTCAAAGCTGGTAGGTGGGTTCTTTTATTTTTCACTTGTCAATTTTTCAAATACTCAGCAACAAGCACAGTACTTCTGCTTCGCTTCTTTTCCAGGGAGATGAAGTAGAAAGCTTAAGGACAAAGACCTAGGAATATTCTCTCCAGTTGTATTAACTTTTCTCCTCAATGAACTTAGGTATAAAGGTAAAAAGAGTCCTTTCAATTTAGGGAGTGGTACAAATTTCTCTCAATACCTGCCTGTTGGTGAGACCAGTGTGTGTATCTTGTTTCTTTTTCTGTTATCTTGAACATGCCAGTGTTTCTAGTGTGTTGCCATTCCGGTGTTCACTTTGATGAATATCTGTATTTAAAATGGACATCTGACTGGATATTGCTGAAAAAACATGCTTGGATATTCCTATAAAGAAAGTGTTAGTTAGCACAGTATTGGAAACCTCTCTTGGAATGAAAGAGAATGAGTATTTAGCAAGCATCAGCACAATGTCCAGGCTAACAGTGAGAAGAACTGCTACACACAGTTAAAAATTCAGGGGAATAATTCCTGTTAACAGAGTGTAGTTATCTAAAAAGTACCTATACCATGACTCAAAGCTGTGGTCCTATTCTTGCAAGAAAATGAATTACACAATGATGAAAATGAGAAAAAAAATTAGTTTCAGGAGTGATGAGAAACAGAAGGATGCATAAGAAAGCCATCTGGAACATATGCCCTAATCAAGATTTTGATGGAAAACTTCATCAAAACAGCAATGTGTGCAACAACTCTGCTGAGGATGTGAATTGTTTTCTACCCAGAAATTAAATGCACGAAGAGCACTGAACATCATGTTACCCTACATTGGACATAAGTGTCGGAATGACGTTGCTAAGACCATTTCAAATAACATTAAACCATAAAATGACAAAATTGTTGGGTGCTTGAAAAAGAATATAATCATCAAAGTTTTGATGTTGTCGTTCAAATAGGGGTCTACAGAGCAGAATAAGAAATAATACTAATCTGACCATTGGTTTGCCAGATTCTGACTTACAGAAATTTCTCATATACATATTACTTGTTCAGCTATCTACAGGGTAGAGGAATTTATAGAAAACACAGACTCAAATTAGAAATGAAACAGTATTTGCAGTCTATAATGAATACTGAAAATTGATCCACGTTTAAATGAATTGCAGTCAAATTTCCTATAGCTAAAGAACAAATATGGTGAACATAAGAATAATTTATTTAAAAGGAGTTTTCTTATAGGGTAAATAAATAATATGGTCATTTTGCCTCGGTTATCATAGCAAAAGGACTTTAAAATAATGTCAGATTGATTTTCTTAACATTATTAACCATACACTTTATTAAAACTACTCAACTTTTTTGTTTGAATAACATACTTTAAGTAACAGTGGCAGAGTTCACCACACCTGGATTATATTTGTGCATTTCCCCTTTGTAAGAAGGGCACAATGTGCCTGCCAAGAAATTGCCTTACTATCTTTGCTCTTTATATTAAATTAAATATTTTTTAAAGGGTTATTCAAGAACTTGCTCATGAATTAACCTCCTTCAACTCTACAATGACTAGCTGTTCTAACAGACATGTAAAGCCTCCATCTCCTCAATCCTGACATCAAAGAGAAAAATACCCAACAAACACACAAACCCCCAAATTATTTTGACGGCTAAGAAAACATCTAAAAGCACTTAATCTAATTGTCTTCATTAAGGGCTTTGTTTGCTTATTTATTTAATCTCAGGCAAATGACTGCTTTTCCTCATCAGTTATCAGAGTGAATTCCTGTCTTTATAAAACCTGCTGTTAATTGGGAATTACCCAGTAATACAGTGGAAGGTATATTAGTGTATATTCAGCTATACATATATGGCACTCTAGTCACAGAATTTGGAAAATTTCATTTGTTAAAAAACTTAGAATGTATTCTACTGTAAAAACATTTATACATTTATACGCTTGACCTCTCATAAAAATCTGATGCTCAGAGAGATTTTTGATGAAATAACCTTCCTAGTCATACCACTACATTCTGAATTCACTTGTTTTCTTCTCATTTCTGAGTAATGATTTACGCAACATCTTTAAAGAGAAAGAAATTAACTCAGCTCATGCACTGATGGTTGTTTCACATGTTCTAATTTCATATAGGTATTTAACATGCATACAAATTGTGCCAAATACAAGTCAAAGACAAGATCAGAGATGCATGAATAAAAATCAATTACCATAAGCTTTAACTCAGCATTTAGAATCTTGAATTTCAGATCTGAAAGAAAAGACAGTATGTTTTCATCTTGTCTGAAGTGCAATAATACTCAATTTTTTTAATGCAAGATTGTGTTCTTAACAGTCATTATTTTCTTGATCACCTGCGCATGTTTACCATTAAGCTTTGGTCAAAGGTGCAATCTTTTTTGGTGCTGATTTGTGTTGGACTTTTCAGTCATTTGATCTCTGTCCTGCACAGATAATCCACTAATAAATTTTAAAGTTGAAGTGAATGTTTATAGATGTGAAAGAAATACACATACTACTAAAAATAAAATATTCTTCACCATTTTAATTTCTGTTTAATTATTCTAGTATTCTAGTTTTCTGTTTAATTATTCTATTAATTAATTAAGGACTGTGTAACCAAATATATTTTTCAGAAGAAAATAATACTTTACATGGATTTTTTTAAGTGCCTGACTTTCTCTTGTAGTCCTCAACTACACTTTTGCTGTGAACACCTTTTCATCTTGATTGAAAAAAGTGAGTGTTGTATTTGACAGTGATGAGAAACACAGTTTCTAAAATATTAAAATATTCTCAGAGAGTAGAACTGCACCACCAGAATAGATGACATAAGTAGTTTTCATTAAAATGAGTACATGTTTTCACATAAAAGGTTTTATTTCCTAGCCTTGTCATATCTGATTGTTTGGGAGGCATGGACAAATGGAGATATGACATAAGAGAACAAAGATGTCTAGATACTGTGATAACAAGGCTTATGGCAAGAGACGGAAATAGTCTCCATTGTCTAATCTCATACCAGTGAGGACTGAGTGTGATTAGATGCTCAACTCAGAAGGTGAGCTGCCTCAAAGCCAAGAAGAATCATCTGTCCCCTGTGATCACAGAGTATGCAATGAAAGGCAACAGGCTTAAATTGCACCAGGTGAGGTTAGAGTGGATTTACAAAAAAACCTTTATACTGATAGGGTGAGTTAAGTACAGGAGATTTCTCAACATGCCACACACAGCTGTGCAATCTCATCCCTGGAAATGTAACCTGCAGGCTAGCAGCTCTCCAACACCTTGCCACTGTTATTTCCTGATGAAAGGTGAATGAAATATGTGATATCCTTTGTTTTGGTCAGGAGACCACACAAGAGCTTGTATGTTGTGAAGTTAGGGAGAGCAAATTGCCACTGAGTTGTGGAATGCTGTCATTTGCTGTTTTATCTTCTCCCTATTAAGAAGAGATACTGAATTATATGTTAATGTAATGCTGAACCTAAAGTTTTCATTACTACTGCACCTCTAAGAAACTGGGATTCAACATAAGATGGCCTATTTTCACTAAAAACAATAGATATTTTGTCAGTTTTGTTCATATTCAATGGTATTCTGTAATGTTGTTTTGCATTTTCTCTAGAAAACTGGAGACAACAGTTTCAGATCATCTTTCACATCCCTGGTTTAACAGCTGTGTTACCTGGCAGCTGATGTAGTGGCATTAGAGTTCAGTATTAACTTCATTCATATTTTATACATGATCTGCCATCGTAAATCAGGAGTGAGATCCCATTATCAAAAATCTTACTCATTTTCTTCACAATTTTTATTTATGGTTAGTTAATATTTTAAGGAAATACAATGATGAAAATATTTAGGATCTTTGTAATTACAGTCTCTTTAACAGGGGAAACTATAGCATCTGTAATAGTAAAACAGTAACAATGAATAAATTAACATCTGAGAACAGGAAATATTTGTCAGAATGAATCTACAATTGGAAGATTATATATTAAAATATTAAATAAATACTTAAAAAAACACCTAGTATGCAGGAAACATTCACAGCCTTCTCTCCCTCTCTCTTTTAATAAAATCTGAGGGTATTAGTCACCTTTCGGCAGGTTAATACTTCTACCTGTTCCAATACCTGATCAAAAGTTGAGAAAAGGAAATATATATTATTCTCTGATTTAGAGTGACAGATGATGGACCAGAAGTGACCAATAACAGACTTACCAGTTATAATCAAAGTGCTTATCTCATTTGGTGAAACATGAGTCCTCTGTGTTACTGAGCAGACCATTGTGCTGCTGCTCCATGTCAGGCTGAAAGTGCTGTTAGGGGAGATCCAATCACATTAAGCAAATGGATAAAGTCATGATTCTAGAATAACTGCATGCTTATAAATAGCACAGATCTGTAGTTTTCATACATGGATGGATCTGTGTGACACTATTATACATCCATGATAGTGTTCTGTCTTGCTTTTTTCACTTCTCACTTGCATTCTAATTTTCCAGCCTTGAATGCTGGGGTCCCTCCACATGTTTAGTGAAATCTGCTAAAAAGTTCCAAATCTCCTCAAGTAAGCAGCCCTGCTGCAGACTCGGTTCTTCATCTCTTGACTTTACTAGAGGCAAAATAAGATTTGTGCGCTGACAGAGTAAGCATTTGCTTTCTCAGAAAACATTAGTGTGGGTATGTCTCAGGATAATGTGCACCACCATCTGAGATTATGAGTAACTTGTTCTGCTATTAAGTGAATAATAAATTTATTTCAGTACATAGATATGGAGCATCACATTTTTTAGGAACTACCTGTTGTCTCATCCTAAGCCTGTGACAGTGCGGGAGCTTTTAGTGCGTAAAACTGTATTTCAGCGAAAGACTGTTCTTCACATAGAGAAGATAAAATTGTGATAAATAGGAATTCTGCAAGAGCATCCCAAGATTTCAGTACCGTAAACTCACATAAGTTTTGTAGTCTTTTGCCCGATCTCTTCTTAGCCCAGAATACAGAGGTAATGAAAGAGAAGAGAAAATGCTTGTAGGTTGTGCTGGTTTGACTGTAAACCAGCAGGAGCAATTAGCCCCACACAAAATACCTTGAGAGATTTTAGGTCAAAATTACAATTTTAATAAAAAAGGTTGAACTAAATGCAGTAATGCAGAAACACCGGCTTAAACAAACCAACAGAGTCACGGTACAACCTGACACCCTGTTGACCAGGGCGGTAGCTGCATAGTCCAGTTAGGCACTGGTCCTGCAGAAAGGCCTGGTAGTCCAGTCCCGGTAGTGGAGTGGAGTATCTGAGTCCAATTCCGAGGAGTGGAGTAGAGTAGCTAGCTGAATCCAATCCCGAGGAGTGGAATCCAGTCAAGTTGAGAGTCCTGTCGAGAGTGGAGTCCCACAAGTGGAGTCCCATTGAGTCGAGGGTACTTCCTCCGATCCAAACCCCTTGTTTTATGCTGTGTTTCTTGGCTGGCACCTCCCCCAGGGGCAGGGACTTTCANTCTCAGTTGAGATAAGGAGTCCCAAGTGTGTAATTATGAAATTTATCCAGCTTTTGTGGGTGGTAATAGAATATATGACTGACCCAGGACATTGGTGAAGTCGTTTTGATTAAAGCACATAGAAACATGGAATAGTTAAGATTGGAAGAGTCATTGAAGGCCATCTAGTTTCAACCCCCCTGCCATGGGCAGGAACACATTCCAACAAAACAGATTGCTCAAAGCCCGATTCAGCCTTACCTTGAACACTTCCAGGTATCCACAACTTCTCTGGGTAACATGTTTCAGTGCCTCACCACCCCCACAATAAAGAATTTCTTCCTACTATCTAATCTAAACCCACTTTCACTTTAAAACCATTCCCGCTTGTCCTGTCACTCCATGCCTTTGTAAAAGGTCTTAGCATGTTTTCTTGGAACATTATCAAAAAAGGAAGGACAGGTTGGGGATGTGAAGATTGGGGGGCCAGCCTTGGCCACAAGTGACCATGAGATGGTGGAGTTGAGGATCCCGTGTGAAGAGAGCAGGGCAATAAATATGAGCACAACCCTGGACATCAGGAAAGCTCAGAGGAATCCCATGAGTTAGGTGTCTAGAAGGTAGGGGGATCCAAGTGATCTGGAGGATCTTGATCCTCCGTGCTCAAGATTAGTGCATCCCTATCAGTAACAAATCAAGAAAAGGTGGCAGGGACCTGGGTGGATGAGCAAGAAGGTTCCGGCAAAAACAGATGAAGGAAGTTTATGGAGTATGGAAAAAGGACTAGGGTGTTTGGAAGGAACAAAGGAACGTTGCCAAAGTATGCAGGGATGTGACAGAGATAGCTAGGGTTCTTTTGAATTAAATCTCACAATACCAAGATACCAAGAACAAGAAAAGGCTTCTTCAAATGCATTAGTAGCAAGACTAGGGAAAACGTGGGTCCACTGCTGGATTGGGCGGGTGTCCTGATGTTGAAGGAAAGGTGGACTTACTGAATGTCTTCTTTGTTTCAGTCTTTACTGAGAGGTTGGAGCCAGACATTTTGCAGTGATGCCCAGTGACTGGAAAAATGGTAAAGGGCACAAAATAAAACACAGAAATTCCATCTGAACATGAGGAAGAACTTTTTTACTTTGAGGGTGACCTCAAACACCCTTGGAAAAGGCTGCCCAGAGATGTTGTGGAGACCCTTTATCTCAAGATATTCAAAAGCCACCTGGACATGAGCCTGTGCAACCTGTTCCAGGTGAACCTGCTCTAGCAAGGTGGGGTGGACTAGATGATCTCCAGAGGTCACTTCCAACCCCAATCATAACCATTCTGTGGTTCTGTGATTCCTTGATCTTTCAGATGCATTTGGGCAAATATGAGGACATGTAGTGGTGCACCTTACCTCTTCCAGTCTGATGTTTAATGGACACATTAAATAATAAGCCACTAAATGAAAGCCCCAATAGAAAATCTCCATTACAAACCTCTGGCCTTGAATGACAGGACCCGAGCGAATGGCCTGAAGTTGTATCAGGGGAGGTTTAGGTTGGGTGTTAGGAAAAGGTTCTTCACCCAGAGGGTGGTTGGGCACTGGAACAGGCTCCCCAGGGAAGTGGTCACAGCATCAGACTGACAGAGCTCAAGTGTTTGGACAATACTCTCAGGCACATGGTGTGACTCTTGGGGATGGTCCTGTGCAGGGCCAGGAGTTGGACCTGATGACCCTTGTGGGTCCCTTCCAACTCAGCATATCCTGTGATTCTGTGAGACTGTAAAGACTGCAGAGTTGTGTTAATCATATACTGGTTTCAGTAAAAAGCTTTATTTAGGCTGCTGCACAAGAAAGTTAGTGTGCTGCTGCTGTGTTAAACTGCAGCTTTGACTGCAGCTTACCCTCCCAAGAGAGTCTATGAACATGTAAGAGAACTTAGGTCCAAATGTTGCACAATCTAAACGAGTAAGTGGAGCTCCAGTAGATACGATCCAATATTACAGATCCCACGCAGTGTTTTTCAAACACTGGATTCATCTGCCAGGAAGAGGATAGCCGTGTTTCTACTTGGAATTTACATACAGTGTTAGTGGATCCTGAAGCCCATCAGGACATGTTCATCATAACTGCTGATCCTACCAGAGACACCTCCGGGAATACCACAGAGTATAGACAGCTCTTTTCATTTCGGAAACAGAATTTAGAGTCAGAAAAAGAACACATGATAGATCTGGTTAAGGGCAGGGGGAGTTAAAGAATTAGAAACCTACTGAAATGCTAATAAGCATGCCTTGTGCCTCTCAGTTTTCTCTGCAGCTCTTATTGGAAAGAGTAAGATCAGGCAGCACTTGGAAATTTTGCCACCTCATACTCCTGGATTCCTAAGTGCAGGCTTTCCCCAATTACTGCAAACTAAGTCTTTATCAGAAAACTAAAAAATATCAGAAATAATACTCAATTTTGCAACAAAAATGTTTTCCATTTATACATTGTAGGCAGGGAGAACATGTTTTTGTCATAGGATTCAATCACACAACTAGCTAGTGTGAGTTTTTTGCCATTTATAGGCCCCATTTTTTCATTAATCAAAAAATTAAGGATAAAGAGCTTTAAAAAAAACTCTTTAAAAAAAGGTTAAAGAGCTTGCCAGTTAAAAAATGTATTAATTACTTCATGCCTTACTTGAAATCATCAGCTAACACTTAGTTCATCTGAAATCTACCTGAATATCCAATCAACCTTTCCAAGAGAGCACGTTTTCTGTGGTATTTTATAAAATAGACAAAGTTAGTACTCTTTAAATGCATTTTTTTTTCTAGCAGAATTTCGTAGGACCTTGTAAAACTACGACATACTGAAAGACCTGCTGATATTGAAGTTTTTTGTGATCTCTCACCTTTTACTAAAATTCATATTTTATCTACAGGCAAAATTTCTTCCATCTGTGTGCAAGGAAGGTCAAAATAAGCTTTTTCCTCCTTTAAAAAAGATGCAAAAATTCTGCTTTACTATGCAGTGTTTCCCTAGGGAACTCTCCTCCTTTTTATCCATATGATTTGTCCTGATGCTAGATTTTAAAATCCTCTTAGTTGGAGAAATAGATGGTCATCAACAGGTTAATTTTAGACAACCAAGTAGTGTAAATAAAAATGGTTCTAACAGCCATCACTTGCAGCATGGAACTCCAAGGGAGAAAACAGACTCATCGCCATGGCTGTGAGGCCTCTCAAGCCCTTTAATTAATGAGCCTGAAGACCATTAGCTGCTGTCTGCAGTAATTTTGTAACTCTAAATCCTCCTTGATGATTCCCCACAATTCAAAACCACACATCCATGGGCTTTTGCACTCATTTCGTCCAGAAACAATACCCTCGTTTCTGGACACATCCTACATAACTCCTTCAAATATCCACTGCCCTTCCATCTGATACCATTTTCCCTCTGCAGCATTTAGGATCGCAGGAGTGTACTAGTGCACGTCCCCCTTTTCACGATCACATAAGCATATACAGAATCCCACAGAATGGGTAAAGGTAGAAGGGATCACTGGAGACCATCCGTTGTGGATAGGTAAAATCTTACAAAATGAAAGCCTTGTTACTCTGTAAAATCATGGCTTGCTCCTGTTACTTCAGCTAAGGACAGAAGGCCTCTGGGAACGAGCTCAGCTGACTTAGAGGTAGAAAAAACCAAGTTACATAACCATCGCATGATCACCTCGTGGCTTATGGTGACTGGTTGAATTACCTTTTGTTGTGTTTCAATGGTATGTATTTGATAACGGCCTAACTGCTTTAAAAGGCCTGGTTTTTGCAATAAACGAGCTCTCCTTTGCACCTGTCTCGGAAACCTGCGTCGCTCTATTGTTACAACCATCTAGTCCAACCTCCTTGCTCAAGCAGGGCTCCCTAGAGCATGTTATTGAGGATTGCGTACAGAGTGTTCTTGAATATCTCCAGGGAAGGAAACTCCACAACCTCTGGGCAGCCTGTCCCAGTGCTCAGTCACCCTCACAGTAAAGAAGTTCTTCCTCATTTTCATGTGGGATGTCCTGTGTTACAGTGTCTGCACTTTGTCTCACATCCTATTAGGGCTCAAATTCTTCTTGGCAACGACTTGTTCCACAAAAAAAAGAATCTTTAAGAAAGACAGCAATGTTGACACCACTAGCCCTCTTGACCCCAGGAGGCAGGTGCCCAAAGTGAAAAATTAACATACTATATACCTATAAGACAATTTATTTAACAATATGTTTAATTGTATCAGAATTCCACAACTCATCATAAAAACCAGTCTGTGGTAAAGCATAAAATAATATTTGTAATCCCACTGGTTGTCTGCCTTTTGAAATGTCTATTATATATTGTACTTAACTATGGCTTTAGTATTGTGTCCAAAGTCACTGTCTCAATTCTGAGAGGTATGCTCAAGCTAAGTACAAGGTGAACTCTCCTTTTCTATTTGGTTACTTTAATGCAGATGGAATCTGGTCTTAGTCTTCAGAGATTCAGCTCTGGAAGAGATTCCAAGGTAGGGTAACATCACAAATGAAAAGGGATTTGACCATATCACTCTAACCATATATGGAAGAGCTACCATAGTGACAAATGCCTTTGTTGACCAACCAACCATGACTGGAGGTAAAAGTTTGTTAAAGTCAGGACAAAGCTATACAAGCAGAGTTCTCAAGAAGTCTTTCAGTTTTCATAAATGTCAGGTACAGTAACTGCAGTAGCTTCTTCTGTAAATTCTTTTTTTTATAACTATGAAATCTTACTGTAGAACCACCCTTAAAAAATGTTTTCCTTTATTTATTACACATGATAATTTTATTATAACACTTTTTAATGGTGACTGTGTGCTCTTTCCCTCCAGCTGTTAATTCTAACATAAGTTCAAATGTAATGTTTTTCTTCAAATCTCTGACAATATTGAAGGTGTAAAATTTTAAAAGCTAGTAAAACGTAAAGAGAAGGGTTGTATATCAAAAATTAGTTTGACCATTAATACTTGTGTTGTCCAGCCAGGTTGATAGGTATGAAGGCTTGCTTTTACTAATATATTTTTATGCATTGCAGATGTGTATGGCATTGCTAACAAATATTTGTTTGACACAGTAAAAACAAATATATTCTTTCTCATAATTGTATTTAGAAGAAGTCTGTATAGGACTATACCTACTACTTTCAGGATGGATAGAAGGGAGGTCTTGATCTTCCATAACTGCTAACATCCTAAGAAAAAGGATTGTTTTAGGAGGACCTAGGAGCAGCATTTGGAAACTAAGCATAATCAATTGAATGCTTGCATTAAAGTAACTTGAAGCCCTATAAATACATACATAAATGGTCCATTAGGGAATCTGCATGGACACAAATTTAATTAAAGGCCAGTGCAAATTCATATATATGGAAATACTCAAATGTTTCTACAGCACAGTAATATTTTCTAAGTTTTTAACAAACAGGACATGCTATGAGACTGTCATGCACATTTTCATGGAAGAAGGATGTACAACAGGAATATTTCCAGGGAAGGAAACAGTTTCTATAGGACCTTAGTTGCTAGATTGCTGTTTTAAGCTTGTCCCAGCTACCTTGAATACACAGTTAACCAGTGTCCTGTTTAGTTTCACAGGGTTGCTAAGGTAACAACAGTGCTAGAATTAAGGCACAGTGTGATGTTGTCATATTTGCAGGTACGTCATTAATGCTGAATATTTCACCAACAGGAAATACAGCAGGTACAGTAAAAGCAGACTCAAGAACAATGAAAGAAATCATGATTCCGTCTGTGGCAGAATAGCACAGAACTGCTTCAGACAGAAGTCCCAGGAGCACAGGACTTATGGGGATAGACCAGAACTTTCAGGCTTATCTGAAGAACTTAACATGGTGTGAGCAGTTGCATTCTGATCCCTGGCCACTGGTCTCCTTTCCATCAAAACAAAGATTTGAGGATGGTGGGTTTGGAAACCAATCCAGACCCAAGCCTCAGTACAGAAATCAAGGGCAGCCAAAGCACACACCCGAAGAATGATTTGAGGACTACTGCTGGGCACTGCAGATTGCACTCTGACCGCAGGGCATTTAAATTTTAGCTTCTTCAGCAGCTTCAAAAGGAATATCTGTTAAGACCAAAGAACAGGAGAATAGGTGAAACTAGGATTTGCAAGTGTTGATAAAAGTGAAGGGAAAAGGTAAGGGAATAAATTAATCTGCACAGTAGAAGTCAATAAAAGTGTGAAACTATCATTTATGTTGAGGGTATTAATACACAAATTCTTCCAGCTTCCATAAGAAAGAAAATATTCCAGATAAACCAGCGTAGCCATGGATATTTTGAAAAGAAAATTAACAGAGGCCATGATGTTTTATTTGTCATTTGCTTTCTTGCAACTTTCTAAAATCCAAATGCTTTGAGTTTTCTACACTGCCATGGAGACACTTTCTTTCAGACATTTTCAGAAAATTGGAGATATATATGTATTTTACAAGAATGATGGTAACTTATGTTCTTTAACCTTTTCACCAGGATTTGAAAACACTGAAAAGTGTTTTTTTAGATTCAGTACCAAGGATGATGTTAGTACAGCAACTTGCGTGAAACAAGCCATATATGCAAGACATAGTATAATGAACTGAATTTCAAATAGTGACACTTTTCACTGCAGAAATGTTAGATGAGTGGGGAAACAGAAGGAAGACGTGTAAAGCATGTATATAAATAATTTAGCTGTCAAAGCGTAGAACAGATTATGGATGAGGGACAATGCGTCAATATCAGTCTTCACCTCCAAATTATTTCTTTTTATGGTAAAATTGTCTTATAACACTGCAAATATGAAAAAAAAAAAGAGTATTTAATTAATTTATTCACACAATAAGGGGCATTTACAGTTGTCAGAGCAATATAGAAGAAGGGCTTACTGCAAATATTAAATTTGAAACTGACTTACGTCTGCTTTAGTAAATGTACCTCCTGGAATCACACCTCCTCTCCTAAAACTTCCTCTCCTATGCTTTTAAATTCAGCTCAGACATATCTAAAGGCTAATGGCTTGCCTAACACACAAAATGGTAGTTCTAGAAGAAAACTCACGAGGTTTCCATTTCTGTTATTTCCCAGCCATAGTCAGCAGTTCACAAAATGATCATAGCTCATGAGCTTGAACTGGTTTTTCCAATAAATTCACAGTAAAGCTTATTGGTCCATGTTTGGAAGCAAATTATTTCCCATAGCAGTCATAATGCAGAATACATTAAGTTTTTAAGGTTTTAATGGGGTTTATTTCTTGTATATCTTAATATTCAAAATCTGCTCACAGTTTCTTCACCAGTAGGAATATAATGCTTTACCAGGGCAGAAAAGATGATTTAAATGTGCTGTCCTTCACATCTTAGGTCCTGTAAAGATAGATTTGGGTCAAAATTAGGAGTTAGCCTAACATAACAGTTCTGTAAAACTTCATGCAACTCTTTACAGATCTTTAAGCTACATTTCACCTCTTACATTTTTACCTTATGGTGAGTTCTAGGAATAAANNNTGGTGAGTTCTAGGAATAAACACATCAAAGATCTTGCCTTGTTCTCCTGAACCAAACCCAATAAGGTATGAATATAAAAACCCCAAACAAGTCTGAGATCAGTCAGTGAAGAATGTCTAGCAGGGGGCATCTAAACAAAATTCGTAAATCAGTCACACCTTATGTATTCATCCTTTTGTCACGTATTAGTGGCGTGATACCACATACTTCAAAGGTAGACTTGCAGAGAGAAATATGCACCATGTAATCCTGCAAGATACTTAAGAATATTTAGATCTATTTCTTTTATATTTGTAAAAGAAAACACCTAAAAATGTCTCCTCACTTATCGGATTTGGGTAATACTAACAGAGAAATAACAAAATCATCTTATAAAAAAAATGTAATAGGGACTGGCTTTTTACCAAAAACAAACAAACAAACCAACCAAACAAAAAAACCACCCCAACTTTTTATTTCCTTTTTCTTTTTTTTCCTGCTCTTTTTTTCCTTCCCCCCTTTTTTTTACAGTAGAATAGCTAACTTGTATGTAGTATTTTGGCCGCTGTTGATGCACAAGGTCTGATGCACTTGACAAGTGGCTTACTGGCAAGATTCATAGAACTTGAAGGATATGCCAAGACTAGTCTATAAATAATATTAAATAGTAACCTGGTTTTCCCCACCTCCCTTTCTGTGAAATGTTGCCTGAATTTGAATAATAAATCTGGAAAGGGACAGCTCTGTTGGTATTTGAAAACCCTCTCACACACTTTTAAGCCTATAGCCAGTATATTTTCTGAGTTTTCTGAACTAGTTTTCTAGTTCAGAAACTAGCCTCTTTTATACTGAAAAGCTGTATAAGGAAGCTATATCATTCAAGTGATATGAAATAAATCTCATTAGCACAGACTCCACAGTAATTTAACCAAGTCAGTGTCTTTCAGTGTAGTAAAACTGATTAAATAAAAACTGGGCTGAAATCAAAGGAAAATATATGCCAGTTTATCTGCTACACAAGCACAATTGAAGGGGATAAAGTACCTAAACCCAAGAAAGCTTAAAAATCCCAGTTATGGCCTTGTACAACATTCACATGATATTTTATGTCTAATATATCTGATTCTGAACCTTTTGTTTCCCTCCTATGTTCAATTGGTCAATAGAAATAAAACTGAATATGGTCAGTCAATTAAGTGTGAAGAGTGCAAGCTGTAACTCTATAGTACGTGTTTTTCAGCAAAACAGGTCTAAATTCTGGCAGCATGATCTGTAAATTCTCATTTATACTAGAGACTATATGCTGTCTATTGTAAAAGAACTTCAATTCTAAAGCAAGTCCCAGAATCATGTGCAAGAACATAAATACATAAAGATGCAGGCATAAATCCCAGGAATTCCAAGTGAATGGAAAATAAAAAGAGTAAATGAGAGGCACGGATCATTTTCCTTATTTCTACGTGTCTACATAAACTCAGAAATGTAAGCGTGCAAGGAGTGGAAATGGTCCAAAACATGTTCTTTGGCTGTACTAGAATATAAGTCCAGTAAGGACTTTTTTCTCTAACAGATGAAGAGATTAGTGTCTTTTCTAGGTGAGTTGGTGTCTATATTTGTTTTCAGATTTACAAGACACCTTATGAAGTCACAGAGCTGAACACCAACATCACATGCAAAAAACAGCAGTAGAAATGCATTTCAACAAAGTAGAATGACAATTTGGGGATAGTAGAGCTAGTGCCTAAGCTGAGCTTTAAGAGTAGTGATTCTATACTTCTGTGACAGAGGCAGGTATCCACATCCATGTAGGGGCAGTAATTACATCATGCATAAAGGACTGCATTCAAAGACAGAAGATAAATCAGAGATAGCAAAGATTTTTCCCCTTAAATCATACAGAAACATATTGGACACAACTTCAAAAGTATTGTCCATTGAGTGTTAATAAAACCAATTTAGACCAAGTTTCCAGCCCACTTTTTCCTGAATCAATGTATCCTGAATTTTGAGTCTTTATCTTTGATCTGCAATTCAAATCCAGTGTAAGTGAGTCTTCTCTCCCCTTGCCAATTTGGTATGTGACACATGGGAGGGGTGAGGCAAGTAAAAGGAGGATTTTGGAAAGTTTGCATTAAGGTTTGAGCAGTGCAGACATGATTAATTTCCTCTACCTTTCTTTCTCCAAGAAGAATATTTCTGTGACAATTTTATTCCTATAGACACAAATTCAAGCAAGTGTAAGTGAAAAACCATTACAAATTATGACATATTTGTATCTTTATAGTGGGTGTGTCAGATCACATGGGTAAATACTGTTTTATATCCACAATATATGTAGTGAAAATGAATCACTTTTAATATAGTAAACATGGAACAAGAGTCTGTAATCTTTAAAATAAAATGGGGGTGCTTTTCGTGTTGAACTTTGACATGGTTCATTCACAATAATTCATGTGTTCGATTGTGTTCTCCTTAGTCACTTCTTATTTTAAAAGAACTCCAGTAATCTGAATTTTCCCACTAGTATACCATAACTCAGAATTTTTGTTTAGAAATTTTCTGTTGACAATCTGTGTATGGTAACTGCTCAATGCGCAGAAAAAGCAAGTAACCACACCTGAAGAGCTGCTTTGTCAGACTTCTGTCCTCAAGGTTTAAACATGCTGAGGCTTATAGACAGCTATTGAAATCTACTGTATAACATCATAATGCCATAGCAACAGAGATGAGGTCATATTTTGCAAACAAAATTGGCAGCTGGTTGAGACTCATTGTCAGTGGTCATGCCACTCCTACAAATTGTTTGGAAAATATTATGACTTGGCAACATGATAAGCAACACAGGTTAAAGCCACTTGATCTGTGTGTAGAAAATTCACTAGCTGACACTAAAGAAGAATTCAATTGAATTTTTTCAACACACTGCTGGGACAAAAAAATCCCTTTTTCTTCAATAGGAAGAACACAATTTTATCTTTTTGCTTCTCTTTTTTTTTCCTGAATGCTGTATTTTGTAGTTTTGGTTTCTCATGAGTTTGTTTTAACAATCTCATTAGAAAACACCAGTCATTTAATTTATTTAAAATCTATTAAAACAAAGTAACTGACTTATAGATTAGGACCATATAATACAATAAGTTGAAAATCAGGAAGGTGTATATCTGAATTATTCTCATTTGTTGAGATTTCATCAGTCTGCTTTTGATGGAATAGTTTAGAAAATATTCCTGCTTCACATAGAAATGCAGGTTATCACTCTCAATCTGTTGTATTATTACTTGCACTACTTGTAACTACACAGCTGAGTTTCAACTCTAATACTAGTTCCCATACAGATGTAGAATGCTGCAGGATAAAATACATTGATTACTTGTTGTTGAATTGACTAGTATTAAAAATTAGCCTCAAATAAACCCTTCTCTCAAATATATATATATATATATATATAAAATCCTGACTTGATCCATATTTTTAAATAATTCTATGTTTATAACAACGATAATGATAATAATAATTATGAGGACTTCCAGAAAAACAGAGTTATCTCGATATAATAGGATAAATCTAATACAGAGGAATTAAGTCAAAAAGACCCCAAACCCATCGTAGCTGTGAATCTGTCCAGGACTCCTGAAAATATTTTTTAAAAGGAACATTTGTGTAATTTAACACACTATCTTAATCCTGTGCCTCTTTCTTATTTAGCTGGGAAATATGGAGAGGCCATCAGCACAATATTTCCACCACTTTATCAAAAATTGGTGAACAGTACAATTAAGTAAGCAACAGTGTGTGCCCTGTGCTACCATACCAGGAAAATATGCAGTGGATATTAAATTGGGGGTTAAAAAATCCCCAACAATATATGCACTGCTCTGTCAGAACACATTTAAGACTCATTATAAGAGTTAAGGTTTTGCTCCCATTTCATGCAAAATATCCAAATCTACTATTGCCATAAATATTGATTATACTGTGCCTAGTATACCTGTTCACATCATGATGCATCTGTGGCACTTGTTAAGTGCCATTTGCTTTTGTCAATTGCAATAAAACTTACTGTACATCAACACATGTTGGATAGCTTTCTTTGTTCTTTATTTTTACTTTCGTTACAGTTAGTAATGTATTACTTAAGGTTATTTTGTACTGCTGTTGCAAATTCATGCTTCATGTTTATTTATAGAGCTTTACAGAATTATCTTTTGTTATCATTACAGCTTCTTTCACATTTCATATTATTTTGTTTAAATTTGATGTTAATTTGTTTAAATACATTGTTATATATGTTACCTAAAAGAGTTTGTCGGTTATTGGCATAGGCAGAAATAATGTGCATGATGTAGGGGACCAGAGAGAGTGATTTCAAAATCAGACAATAAATTACTAACAAAGAAGGCGAATGAGGAGAAAGACAATAATAAGTAATTCCCTCTATAATTTCCCCCTTTTACAATGATGCATAGTATTAAGTGGGATATTCCATGATCCTTGTTACTGAAATTTGAGCTTCAAGCACATTTTTTTTTGTGGATAGGCAGACAAGATTGCTAAGTTATTAAGACAGGTACAAGGTTATAAAGCAATTAGATATGGAAAAAGCTGTGTTCTCCTACTTCTGAAAATTAAACTTCTGATTAGTGTAAGCGTCCATTTTTGTTGATGAAATATCCTTAACCTTTTACTACAATAAATGTGCACCTATACACCCACTCACATGAGTAAGCAGTCCAGAAATAACAAATGCAAAGAAAGGTAAAAGAGGAGAAGAAGGAAAAAAGAGTGTTATTCCTCATGTTATTTAGTAGATAACATTTTCATTCTGTTGCTGCATCAGATGGAGTTGGGGTTGTCAGCTTCTCTTGTGATGTGTTCTCTGTTTCAGATCAATTCATAGTTGCCCTAATGAGAAGTATAGTTGCTAGACACATGACAAATCTTGGCTCAAAGATGCCTCAGTGTTATTGATTTGCTAGATTAACATATCAGGAAGGAAAGAAGGATGAACATAAATGAAAAAGGGTCCCAGGAGTAATGCTCAGAAAATCTACTTTACACAGTTTTACAACTACAGTCCTACTAGATTTTTTCTAGTCTATCCCTTGTGCAGTTTTCCACTGATATTTTTACAGTATTTGGTATTGCCAATATCGTGAATTGATGTTAATACCATATTTACAAGCAAATACTTTGCATTTACACAGTTGGGTAAGTTTTCATAGTCTGTATAAGGTCGCTTGCCATGTCTGAAAACAGGATAGACTTCAGAGTATGTTTAGCAAGAGGCTGAATTTAGAAAGGTCCAGTGGGTTTACCTGTGCACTTACCCTTACACTAATCTTGGAGTTTTACAGCTTTGTGCATTCTACTTACTACTGTCATTACTCTTCCTTGGTGTTTCTGGCTATTATCATCACAGCTCTATGCTTTCATTTTCAGATAGTCAGTTCAGAAAGAATACAAATATAAAGTTATGGAGGCAGGTATATGGAGCGATTGGTGCTGTGGAAAAGCTTGCAGCAGAAGAAGAAGAAGAGAAATTCAATGGGAAAATGATGTTTTGAAATTCATCCCTGCCTTGGTCTTTTATATTCCCTAGATTTCACAAAAACCAATAGCTTCTATGTTCTTATGCCATCCTTTAATTTGAGGGCACTTATGAAAACAAAAGCTAAAAATTAAGAAAGCAGAGAGAGTGTATAGCACTGCTGTGGGTTCACAGTGAGTTATAACATACAGCAAGTATCTAGAAACAAAATGCAATGTTTGTGGAGTGTCTCGTGTAACAATGCTTTGTACAAATTTTTGAGTCATGCCAGTTGAGAGAAAGAGAAGCCACTCAGAAAATTCGTAACAGTTAAAAATAAATAAAAAGACAGCTTTCCCTCCTCGTCGTCTGAACCCAGTATTTACATTTCAGTCAGATCCACCCAACCAAACTACTTACCAAACTGACGTGACCTCTAAGGAAAATACCTTTCATTTCTAAATCCGGAGTGTAAACTGAAAACATAAAGTCATGAAGAACAGGAAATGACAGAATTGTCAAAGATGAGGATGTATTTACAAGCAATATTGAAGGATGAGTGAATTGCTACACTCAATATACAAGAATACCTATACTAGGTACAGGTATGTAATACCTAAATGGCAGTTTGGTCATCCAGCCTGCTGAATGTATTGCAGCTGCTTCAAAGGATGATCTTCCACGTTTTCTTACACAGGTCAAACTGATTTTCAGCAGTGGAAATATACATTTGGTGTATAGGAAGAGTGGTCTTTTAGTGGTGATAATGAGTACATATTTCTCTCAAGATTAAACACATATAGAAAGTTATGGCATGATAAATATAGTTGTTTAACATACATAGCATTCCATCAACACATTAACACAGTTGCACAGATCCCTACAATTAGGATGAATACACTTTGCAGCTGAGACAATCTAGGCTCTAGCTGTGCCTGAAAGAGAGAGAGACAATTCCCTTCTCTATCCTAATCCACATCTTCCTCATTTCTTCTGCTTCCTTATACAGCTTTGGCTTCCTTCCAGTCTTCTCTCAGAATATTAAATTCAATTCCTAACACACTCTTAAAAAAGCCCTGCTCACATTTTTTAAGTTTTATTTTCTCCAGGTTCAACAGCTGAACTGTTTGAAAGCAAAATCTACCAGCTGCCAGGGCCAGTCTGAAGAGCGGCTGGAGTACAAAGCCAGGACAGCTCTTCATGAAGCTAGAACAGGTTCTTTTTATTTCACCAATGGGAAAACACCGACTGGGTAAAGTCATTGTTGTATAAACTTACAGTCTTGTAGTCAGAAAAACAAAACACAATAGGATCTGAAGGAAACCAGTCTAACATCACTTAGATGCTATCATCTATATGGTGCAGATGGGGAGTCAATGCATGATAAATACTGCCTACAGTGACACATTAATAATTTTTTGCAACAAGAGTGCGAGATTTCCAGATTTTTGGTCTTTTCATTGAATTAAAAAATTATCTTTGATTATGATCAACGTTCTCCTAGTTGGGGGATGAATGTACCTCTCCATGTAGTTGTTTTATGCTCTTTATGAAAATTAGGACTACTTGTAAAAAGATTCCATGCGGCATGGGCAAGTGAACAGTCAAAGTTACTAAATTATACTGACTACCTACCTGTAACTACAAGGTCTAACCAATTCGGACACACAAGATGTTTCCATCAGTGTCTAGAAAGATCATTATGTCACTTTTAATTTTTATTCTACATACAAAGAGGAGATTAGCATAATTCCACTTAGGGGACTAAATAGCATCTTAATGTTATACATCAGTTCCTGTATTTTGTCCAAGTCTGAGTCACTCTGAATTTAAAAACTGATATTCAGAGGTACAAACAATGTCAGGGTTATCACAATTTATTTCCCAGCTCTAGTTCAGAATATAGTAGTACCATCAATGAAATAAAATAGCAAATACACAAGGCAAGTGAGAAAACTCAAAAATGTACACCACAATGAAAAATTTGGTAGCTGAAGGAGTTATTGTGTTATTACCTAAGCTATTCTAGCTTTCATCCATTTCTTCAGCTATTTTTCATTCTGTCTACCTTTGTGACTTCAACTCCTGGCTGCCTTCTTGACATCAAAATATACTTTAGTCACAACAACCTTTCTTCTGGGCTTGGGTTTGTTGGTTTGTTGGGGTTTGGGGGTTTTTTCCCATACGTACAGTAAAACACATTTTGAAGTTTCTTGTCTCAGAAACCAGTGGGAGTCTTATTATTGACTTAGGTGGACTCAGTCAGAATATAATGGCTTCAGAAGGACATATGAGAGAACTCATTTAACCACTTTTCTAACTACAGTAAGAAAATGTTGTATGAACTTGCCACACAAAAACATACATATTTCAGGGGACATTTCAATGTGCTGTGCACAAAGAACAAAAATCATAAGAATAACTATTACCTCAAATTTCAGCTGTCTCTGAAAAATACCTTTAGCATCTGTATGGTTTTCCTAAAGCAGTCTTTACACTGAAATAAGAGTTTTATAGTATTTGCCAAGGTAGTTCTTTATGTTACTAACATATAATACCGATACTATGTGATCCTATAGCACCGAGGAGTCCTCAGGATAGGCACCATTCATGAGCTTACAGTTAAAACCAGGCCAGAACAGGGAGCAAGAACAAAAACACAAAGTAAGTTGCCTATAACCGTTCAGAAAGTCAGTAGCAACAATGGGACTTAGATTGGAGGTCTTTGTTCCCAACTCAGTGCCTATCTTCCTCTATGGGTTGCATTGATGTGCTATGTCTTACTCTTATCCAGGGAAGACCTCCTTTCCCCAGATGGCTCTGCAGCACATGACATGGAATAGGAGACACCCAAAGAGCATGATAGGCTCTAGGGGAGTGTCTTGTAATAGCTTGGCATCTTTCCATCTTGGCATCTTTGGGCCTGGATACAGGCCCAAGCAGAGTTCGAATAATCACTTGAAAACTTTGCATCATCTTACTGAAATATTTCAAAAAGACCAATTCTCTGTCAAATTGTCTCCACCATTCAGACACTGGGAGAGCTAGGGTGATACCTTAAAGCCAACTAAACATTGATGGGGCACTTGCAAATACAGATACGATTCACTGTGTGCAGCTGTAGCATTATTCTTTGCCTTAAATGCCATCTCCTTCAAGCAAATGTATATCCATACTCCTGTTCACTTATCTGTTATTTTCTCCTTGGGAAAAAGCCAGGATTGAAAGTATTGATGCAAGGAGAAATAAACTAAAAAATGCAGCAGAACTTTTGCAAGAAGCAGCCTCCCCATTCCCCACTGCAAACAGAAGCAAAATCTGCCAAAGCAGTGCTCTTTCATCCCCACATAGAGATGAGGTGCAAGGATTTGAGACTTCAGCAATCTTTTCTTATTTTTTTCCACAGGAAAAGAAAATTGCTTATTTATTTTTGTGAGAAATAAAAATTCTTTGTGTGTCAGGGTTTTTTATTTTTTATGGTATTATATTCAGAAATAGAATAGAGTATATCTGTTGATCCATCTGAAGCTCACTCAGCTCACTCTATCTCACAATTAATGAGAATGCTCTTCTAGGTTTCTATTAAACTTCTTCAACATTTACTTATGTTCTGATATCAAGTAAAGTGCTTTATAGCTCTTTAAAAAGGGCAATTTACCAATAACTCTGCAGAACAGACACAACAAAATTCTGTCCAAGACAGCAAATATAGATCCTTTCCTTACAGCACTAAGGCAGGTAGACTAACAAATAGAATTGCTCTTACAGACCCAGGGAACAAAAAAAGAGAGGGGGAGCAAGGAAGGGGAGAGAGAAAGAAAAGAAAAAAGGCAATTAAGCTAATGCACGTTGGGTATCACAAGGTTATAGATATTTCAAGAGCTGAGCAATTTACCGTCTGGAAAGGGAGAGGAGCTCTTGCATAAAATGTCCCTCAGCTCAGATTTATTATGCTTTTACTTGCATTATATGTGATACAATTAGCAGGAGGTGCCAATAAGGCATTCTCTCAAGGACGTGGTCATTTCATACCATCTGTTATTAATTGCATTGTCCTTTCCGCAGCTAGATAGAGGGGAAAAAGTTCTCCGAGAACCACCTGCAAATTCTGACTGTATGATGGCTGGAATTTAAAAATATCGAAACAGAGTATGTGGATGGATGAAAGTACCAGAGAAAAACTGCTCAAAAATTCAACAATAAAAATCATTAATATAAGACCCTAGTGTAATGTGTATTAAAGTCGTATTGAGTTTTTATGAATTTTCAGCTACAATGATAGTTTCTCTGTAAATATTGCAGAAATTAAAAAGTCACAATTAAGCCTCACTGCTTAAGCTGCACTGTGTATGGTTTGTTGAAGACATGGTTGTTTTGGTTTTTTTTAATTTTTATTTGCATGTTCCCTAAGTAGCTCATAAAATCAAAGANTGTATTGGTTTTTGTTTGTTTGTTTTCGGGGGTTTTTGTTGATGTTGTTGGAGAAAGCATGGAAGAAAAGGAAGGACGTGCATAAATGAGATTCTACCTCGACAACATAATTTTATTAGGCTGCTAGTGAAAATACTTTATGGAATTGTGTCAACAGTATGCATGTTGTACCAGTTTGGTTACTTGAGAGTGCTGTGTTCACTCACAGCTCCACATGCAGCCTTGGTCTCCTCACTGATGGGGTGGGTGAGGAGCAGCAAAAGCCTTGGATCTGGTAAGCCCTGCTCAGCAGAAACAAAAACATCCCTGTGTTAACAGCCCTGTTTCCAATATAGCCCCATAATAGCTTCTATGGAGAAAATCAACTCCACCCCCAGGAAAAGCAGTACAACATATCACTGTAGAAATCTGTTAAACAAATTCCAATTAGGAAGTTTTCATTGTTATGTTGGGCTAGATTACTTGTTATACCCATGTACACCCATGTACTAAAAGAAAGAAACCCTTTCCTAGCTATTTGAACAAGAAGAAAACCTAACCATGTCATGCTGATCTCTGAAGCAGGGAAAAAGAGCCTTGACTCTAGTGCACAGCTAAATAGTCAAGCCACACAAAATAATGTTCTAACAAAGAGAGAAGTAGAGAAATACTGAACACAGCAGATTCCACAGGGAACAAAAGTACAAGCTCCATACAAAGCTTGTGTACCCCTCAGTTTCAACACAGTAACTTAATTGTAAAATGTATGATAAAAAAGTAAAAATTTCAGCTAGAATCAATAAAATTTGGATTACGCAGCGATATTTTTCGGAATTCAGGTTCTTAAAACTGTTGAAACCTTTTAAAAGACGTGTTTCAGTGGAAATTGAGGAAGGGTGGCATCAGAATTAGGAGTACAGAGCAGACCATCACAGTAAGGCCAAACAAAAGGATTACAAATAGAAGAAAAAGAAAGAGGTGGGACCATGTTTGAGTTTAAATAGTCTTGATTTCTTTTTGACATCTTATATGAAACAAGCAGGCCTAAAGAAGGAATTTGAATTGCACTGCAGGTGAAAAGATGTGAGATGAGAGGAGGACTTTGAGGGAACAGGATAAAGTTGTTTGACCTACAGCAAAAAACCCAATGCTTTCCATATCTAGAAGTCAATATAAAGAAGGTTATAAAACATTATGGTCAAAGAGCTTAATTATAAGATCTCTACCATCTAAGCATGAATACACAAAACTGAGATCATGAAACAAATGCTTTCAGAACACAGTAGAAAAATGGAGTTAGTCTGGCTTACAATTTTCATTTTAGGTAATAGGGTGTCCAGCTTCCCAACAGTGTAGACATTTTCATTTTACCTTAAATATGCAAAGTCACAAAGTCTTCTCCACAGTATGTTCCAGAAACTAATATACATGATAGCTGATGATTCACCTTTCAAACATTTTACCTTTTATTTAAGCCTTGAAATTAAATGATGGCATAGCCAGCCTTCTGCTTATAAAATTTTTATATTCTATGTTCTTTAAGTAACATTTCAAAAGATTAATTTAGGACTTTAAGCTTAGATATCAAGTGCTGCAATACTTAAATTAACTGTATCATATTTCTATACATACATTAAATTAATATTTATATCCAAAACCATACGAGTCTGTGAGATCTTTCCACTGATTTTTTTCACTAAAATCTGTTTGTACTTCCTTCTGATGAGGACATGATTGGCCACAGAAAATCAGAAGTGAAATTTTATGTCATCTTGGTATTTTCTATTAAATAAAGGAGTTTTTTATACTTTTGTTTTATTTTTCAAACACAAACAAAAGAAGACAGCTTTATCCTCCTTCAAATCAGGCAGAAGTCGTTTTCAATCCTTTTCAGGGATATACCCTCTTCCACTTTGGAGCTGTTCCCAGCCTTATTGTCTTGTTCCATGTTCAGCGGGAAGCCTTTTATATCTAAGTGATTTCTATTTTCATTAATTATTTATCCCACCAGGCAGGCCTAGCTGCCCTTTCCATCCTTATAAACACCATTCTAAATTAGCCTTTCTGATACTGTTAATGCATGCTCTGTACTAGAAACACACACCAGCTTCTCTGCAGCTGGCTTAAACTTGAGCACTATTATGACTGAATTATAAGTTTCCACCACTCCAGTTCTACATGAATGCTAAAACTCCATAGACTCTTGTCTATGGCTCTTGTTAAAAAATGAGGTGCACATGTAAAGAGTGCACAAACCTAACACTACATACAGAGCTCTGATTACAGAGATTGTTAGTTACCTAATGACCCCGGTATTGCTAAGAAGCTCCTTTGAAACTGAAGCTGTGATCTCACCATCTGATGTAGATCACCATTGCAGAGCCACAATGTCATTGACATAAGCAAAACCAAGTGAGATTCATCCTGTGATGCCTGTGCCATGATGGCTGTCTTGGTTACAATGACCACTAAATAGTTGAATTTCAAGTTGTTGGTGATAGGAGCAATTTTTTTTATGTGTGCATCACATGTGGTTCTGACATGGATAAACTGCCAAAGTAAAGAATAGAGAGAAGAATATTTAATGTAAAACCTCCACCAATGTGATACAAAGTCAGAAATACAAACAGCTGAGAAAATTGTATTAAAACATGTCTATATTTGAATTTAATGTTTATAAAAGATATTGGAGCAGCAGCCCTAAAGATGGATGCTTTTTATTCAGTCACACTGGGGGAGAGCCCATATGCTTCTTTCTGTTCCATTGAACAGACAGCAGCAGATGGGTACATCTTTTTGCCTAAGAAAGCATAGGAAGATCATACTCAAGGGAAATGCAGCTAGATGACTAGATGTTACCACAGTAAATAAACACCAGCAGACACAGCACATGCTATAAATCCTGTAGGTATGATCAGTGAGGAATGAAAAATAACTGCTAGTGTCTGGTATTGGGGAGGAAGTCAGAAAGTGTTTAGGGATGTTAGGTCATGCAGAAAGAAAATTAAGACAGGCAAAATCTCAGTTAGAACTTAATCTGGTCACTACTGTAAAGACTAATAAAAAATGTTTTTATAAATACATTGATAACAAAAGGAGGGACAAGGAAAAGCTTTATAGGACTAGTCGGGTATTATAGTCACCAAAGACAAGGAAAAGGCTGAGGTACCTAACAATTTTTTTGCCTCAGTCTTCAAGAGTAAGGCAGGTTATCCTCAGGATAACTGGCCTCCTGAGCTGATAGATGGGGACAGGGAGTAGAATAAACCCCCTGAAATCCAGGAGGAGGTAGTTAGTGACATGCTGAGCCACTTAGACACTCACAAGTCTATGAGGCTGGATGAGAGCCATCCTAGGGTGGTGAGGGAACCAGCAGATGAGCTCGCAAAGTCATGCTCATCATCAGTCCTGGCTTACTGGGGAGGTCCCAGATGACTGGAAGCTGCCCAGTGTGACACTCATCCACAAGAAGGGTCAGAAGAAGGACCTAGGGAACTACAGGCCTGTCAGGCTGACCTTGGTGCCTGGCAAGGTTATGGGGCTGATCATCTTGAGTGCAATCACGTGACACCTACAGGACAGCCCAGGGATCTGACCCAGCCAGCAGTGATTTAAAGGGGCAGGTCCTGCCTGACCAACCTGATCTCCTTTTACAGCCAGGTGACCCACTGAGAGGATGAGGGAAAGCCTCTGGATGTTGTCTATCTGGACTTCAGCAAAGCCTTTGACAGAATCTTCTACAGCATTCTCCTGGAAAAGCTGGCAGCCCATGACCTGGACAGCCTGGTACTCTTTGCTGGGTTAAGATCTGGGCCCAGAGAGTGTACATAAATGGTGCTGCATCCCCTGGGATCAGTGTTGGGCCCAGTCCTGTTTAATATCTTTACTAATGATCTGGATGAGGTGACTGACTATACCAGTAGCAAATTCGTGCACAACAGCAAGTTGGATCAGACTGTCCATCTTCTGGAGGGCAGAAAGGCTCTGCAGAAGGACCTGGACAGGCTGGATCAAGGGGCCATGAACAGTAGCATGAGGTTCAACAAGACAGAGTGCTGGGCCCTACGCTTTGGCTACAACAAGCCCTGGAAGCTATAGGCTGGGGACAGAGTGGCTGGAAAACTTCCCAATGGATAAAGACCTGGGAGTGTGTCCTGGGTTAGTTATGTATTCTATTACCACCCACAAAAAGCTGGATAAATTTCATAATTACACACCTGGGACTCCTTATCTCAACTGAGATAAGCACTCCAGCCGACNCATAAAACAAGGGGTTTGGATCAGAGAAGGGCACCCTCGACTTGACGGGACTCCGCTCTCGGGACTCTCCTCTCGACTCGACTGGACTTCACTCCTCGGAATTGGATTCAGCTACTCCACTTCACTGCTCGGAATTGGACTCAGCTACTCCACTCCACTGCCGGGACTGGGCTACCAGGCCTTCCTGCAGGACCAGTGCCTCACTGGACTGCACAGCTACCACCCTGCTCAATAGGGTGTCAGGTTGTAGCGTGACTCTGTTGGTTTGTTTAAGCCGTGTTTCTGTATTACTGCATTTATTTTAACCTTTTTTATTAAAGTTGTAATTTTGACCTAAAATCTCTCAAGGTATTCGGTGTGGGGTTAATTTCCCCTGCTGGTTTACAGCCAAAACCAGCACAGAGTGCTAGTCAACAGAGGCTGAACATGAGCCAGGGTGTGCCCAGGCATCCTGGCTGTATCAGAAATATTTTCCTAAAATATCAGAAAATCCCTAGGAAAGTGACTTTCCCTCTGCATTCGGCTCTGGCGAGGCAACATCTTGAGTTCTGTATCCAGTTCTGGGTCCCTCACTACAAGAAAGACATTGAGGTGTTGGAGCATGTCCAGAGAAGGGCAATGGAGTTGGCGAAGGGTCTAGAGCAGAAGTGTGATGAGGAGCAGCTGAGGGAGCTGGCTTTGTTTGGCCCAGAGAGAAGGACGCTCAGGGGAGACCTTATTGCTCTCTACAACTCCCTGAAAGGAGGTTGTAGCCAGGTGGGGGTGGATCTCTTCTCCCAGGCAACCAGCAATAGAACAAGACACAAGAGGACACAGTCTTAAGCTGTGCCATGGAAGGTTCAAGTTGGACATTAGAAGTATTTCTTCACGGAAAGGGTGATTAGATATTGGAACTGACTGCCCAAGGAGGTGGTGGAATCACTATCTCTGGAGGTGTTTAAGGAAAGATTGGATGTGGCACTGTGTCTAGTTGACACAGTAGGACTGGGTCATAGGTTAGGCTTGATGATCTCTGACATCTTTTCCAACCTGTTTGAGTCTGTGATTCTTTGATTCTGTAGTTGTCTTAACAGTATGACCCAATCTGTTCCCATATACATGTGGCATCAGATTTTTAACTTCAAGTAGGCTGAAGTTTTACATTCAAAGATGTTTCGGTAGCTGCAGACAATTTCAGGTGGCTTAGTCTGCCATTGTCTGTGTAAGCTTTTCATTAAGTAGACCTCTTAATTTAATACCCTCTTGATGTGTAAGAAGCATGGAACAGAGTCTGTTTTCCTTGTGAGTGTATTGGAAAGGTATGATATACATAACCCTTCTGTGAGAAGACAAAGCAAAGCGTGAGTATGTAATTGGTGTGCTTGTCCCTTTTTGTAGTACGTGACAGCTGTGCATCACCACCAGCTCTCCTGCACAGAGCCATCAGCTTCATGGAAGAGCTCAGGTGAGCTCAATAGCTGTAGCCACAAGGTCAGACCAGATGAGGAAAGTTTGCAATCTAGTTTAAAAGCAGCAAGCTGATTACTGTTTTTTTTAACAGTGGGTGCTATTAATTATTAGTATTTGCTCTTTAGTCAGTACCTAGCTTAGGAATACTAAGATAATGGTGGCAAGAAGAAAACTCTAGGCTGATTTCCAAAGTCATCTGTGGAACTGGCATAAGAAGTGGTCCTGGACAAATTGCTCTGTCATGCTGTGCTTTCACTCCTGCCCCGGTGTTTCATCTGCATCTCACAGAAGAATAGTAATGTCTAAGCATTTTTCTCTGACTACTTCAAAGGCTAGGACATTGTGTCGTTGGATCTGATGCTTTCCTGTGATAAGGTCTCCTCTTTCTGCTATACCTAACAGACTTGTTGATGAGTTCTTTAAGAGTTTTAGTGAGAATATCTCAGTTGAAGGAGACAAAAAGCCCTTAGCAGCTCTAAGTATGCTTGAAGATAACTGCTACGGAGGGTTGTTTTGCCACTTTTGACTGTACCTCAACTGTTTAACCATAGTCACATAGAGGGAGATTTTCAAATCAGCTGAAAATGCTGTGCTCCACAGAGAAACTGGGCTTATGCAATGTCACAACAAACAAAAGAGATTATGCCAGGTATTTTTCTTTCAGTAGAATAAAGGGACAGTTTTACAATGAGAAGCACAACGATATTCTGGAATGAGGTTTGCAAGTTTAGTTTTTGGTAAAAATTACAAATTATTTCTCCCCATGAAGAATTTTGCAAGATAACTGCAGTTTATCTGTTACAAGGCTTATTTATTTATTTATTACAAAATACCAACACCCCAACCAAAACTGCCTCATTCTCTGATCAGAATTTTACCTTCAAACCTCTCAGTAATGAGAATTTCTTTCAAACATGAATTAATTTCTCAAACCACTACCTCACAATACCTCACAAAAACTTTCAGATTAAATCATCTCAGATTATGATACAGATCAGTTCAAAAGTCTTTTAATTTAATTTTCAAGGAACTAAGATAATTTTGAAATTTCCAATACATTAGGACACATAGTGGTCATTAATTTATTTAAAGTAGAAATATTGGATGAGAAATCAAACTTTACACTGTGTCTTGGGGTGACTTTACAATGCTGTATTCGCTGTTGCCTGCTTCATGCAAAATATGAACTCTGTGCCTTTAAGCTGGGTCGAGAAGCCAGGCGAACTGTGTTTGTGCTTCGAGGACACGTACACATTCCTCCGCTTATCACTGCTTTTGCAGCTGCAGTTTGGAACATTTTTTTTTCTCTAGCCAGCTCTTGGCAGAGACAGAGAGCTAAAAAAGCCTTTGCTTTTTGTTTAGCCTACTAGCTGGAAAGGAGTTTTTCCTGGGACTGTTTTTTTTTCTCCTTCTTCCTCTGGAACTGTACAGCTGAACTCCGTTCTACATACCATCACGGGGGGCCTACCCCCTGGGCCCGGAGAGGGGCCTACACCGCACTCTAGCTTCACCAGACAGAGCAGAGCCACACCCAGGAAAGAGGACTCTGAATTCATCCAGGTTTCCTCCACCATGAGAGGTTTATTNATCTATCATGATTCATTTTTTTTTTCCTTTCCTTCCCCTGGTGCCTGCATGCACCCCGCCTCCAGCACCTTGTTTTGTTAAATAAACACTTTTTTTCCTCCACTTTCCTCGGAGAAATTCCTTGGGGGTGGTGGCAGGAGGGAGTTTTCGAACCCTACCTTTTTGCAGAGGAGACGCTTCTGGTCTTCCTCCTGATTTTGTCCAAACCGGGACACACTGCTAAAATAAAATTACTATTTTGAGTTATATCTTTTTTAAACCCCATGACTACTAAGGAGATGAAGAAAAGACAAGTAGAGACAGAGTTCCTTGCTGTTGTTTCCTGCTTTTATGTACCTTAAAGAATTTTAGTTCTTTGCTACTGAATATTTTAAAATGCATATTTATTCAAAGAGTGCCATAAAGTGTACATCAATACAGGGTCAGCCTTAATCCAGCACTTTTGTTAGGATCAAAGGAGTACTGCTGATATTTGACTTTTAATATTTACATTAAACTATACATTTCACTTTTGTTCAACTACACAAACAAAAGGCTCAACTGAATTTTCAAGCCCTTTGGATATGAATTGAGCTTCTATATATTAAATGAAACATTACTGTAAATTTTGCTATAAATATGTCTATAAAAACCAAACACTGTTCTTGATTAATAGATTAAACTGAAGCTAAATTGAATTTTTTTAATTTGTTTTCTCCATATTAATCCTATTAAAAATACCTCTGAGTTTAATTAACATTTAACACAGAAACTGTGTTTTGTAATTGACTTAATTTTTTTACTAATTGGTTGCATATTAAATACTCATTTGCTAAGAACACTTCTCATTACAAAAGAATAATAACTTTAGTAAAAAAATTAATCTTTTTGTTGGGGAGATTTTTCTGTTTGAGTTAATAAGACAAATATTTTTGTTGAATCTCCTCAGGTAGGATTATGAAAAATCAGTTCTCTTAGTTCTTAATTGTAGCTGCCAGTACATCATACTTTATTGAAAAGCATTGGTGAAATCAATAGCAAAAGTTTTGGAAAGCAATCCGTCTTTATTTAAACAATAATTACCAGCCATAGATGCTTGCGTGCTTAAATGCTTAATAACAGTATTTACTTGTACAAATGAAAACATTGCTTTTCTTTTCAAATAAACTAAGCCTTATGGTCAAAACTTATACAGATTATTTTTATTATTATGTTTGATTTTATTTTAAGTATAATTTACAGAATTTTCATTTTATTAGGGCATCCTGCTAATGAATAAACATCTTGTGGAAGAATGCTTGGGGAAAAATCTTTAAATGGAAAAAGCATAGCTAAAGATGTCAGAAACAATGAAAATAATTTGCTGTGAAATGTGTTGTTTTCTGCAACACAGGACAAAATAGAATACTTTTTCTTCTCAGTTGATGAGAACAGGAAACATTTCCTTTTCAAGTTTAACGCCTAGAATCCCAGTCCTGCAAAGTTTGTCTCTCCCATACGAGAGATAAAAACTTGCTGACCTCACAAATGAGTGTAAACCATGGAAAACTGCATGCAGAACAAAGCCTACCAAGGCCATTTTACATGATTTCTTTTGCGTTAAGGAGCACAAGGCAAATGGGCCAGATTTTACTACCGATGTGTAGGAACAGATGTCAGGTACCTTAAATGCGAGAGATCTATAGGTGATCATTATTCTGGTAACATGAAAGTTTCTGAGGTACTGCCTTCTGTGTCAAGGAAAGTGATTAGTGGAAGATCATGGTCTTACATCTAGTCTGTCCTGGTAATCTACTCTTACATGGAATCTAAAACTACATTTCTCTGAACTTTTGTTCATGATCAAATTATGACTGTCCAATGCCATCTTTACCCCTGTGCTTATTCCTGTATTTCTGACTTGTAATTGGAGTCTAGAACTGCACAAATGATGACTGGAATGTATCCTCCTAATTAGACTAAAGGTCTCTGCATGCACATACCCATTATGTACGGGTGAAATTTACCATGCATAATTTGGTAATTTGGCTAATGTTAAAAAAAAATTTTGTGCATGTGTAAAGGTAGATAAACTAAATATGAGTTACAAAACCTTATTTATTGACCTACACTAGATAGGTTTTCAGTCCTTCTTTTCCCTCTTTTTTAACATGGTCTTCTAAATTTTGTTCCCCTGAAAGGAACTGTATAAGTTAGATGTTCAGAGAAAGACTTAGATATTCTGAGTACCTTTCAGAAATCCTAAGAAATCACTCAGGGTATGCACTACATACCACAGGTTGACTCAGGCTCATGTTTTGCTAAGTCATCCTTATTAGCACATTCTGATGCATTTGAGAAATTTTATTGATTTAACCCAGACTACTGTTGCACGTTCCTTCACACTGTCTTGAGAAGCACATTCCTGAATAGCCACAGGCCTTGGTGTGAAGCATAATTAGAAATGTCATCTGATACTGGTAGGAACCCTCATCCCAACTGGCTTTCACAAGTAACCTAGTTTGAAACATCTTGAAACTGCAGAGCTAAATCTCGCAAAGCAACCTGGTTTTCACCAAACCAACTCCGTCCTCATTTTGCCTTATATCCCCAGGCTTCTGCACTCCTTGATTTTACATTTGTCTCCTCCAGTTTTTTACAAGAGCAGGAGAAGGGTACAAGCACAGTCACTATTTAACTAGCTGCATTCATGTACCAGACACAAGATGCTGTTAGGTGAAAGCATGGTTCATTTATGCCTTTTTTACGACCCAGGCTCTCATTTTACAAGGACCACTTGTACAGCCATATAGCCACAGCACTAAAAGGACAACCACTGATACAAAATAACAGAGCTGTAAAATCTGCACTTGGAAACACACCTTTAGCAATATTTTCTCCTTGAAGAAACCAAGCTTATTAAATCTTGTTAACCAGCTACATCAAACATTACGAGAATATGGGAAAATAACAGTGGACCCAGACAGTCCAAGCTGTACTCAGGTATGTGCCAATTTTTGCCTCGGAAGTGCTCACTTTACTCTTTTTTTGCATTCTTAGTAAGCACGGGTCGGTTGAACCATTTTTTAACAGGCACAAGGACAGGAAAACAGAGCAGTTGTGGACTGTTTTGCATAACATATTTTCTGTAAAGTCTTACTTTGCAGTACGTGTTTATGGCTGAGTAATTTTACTTGTTGTGTCTGCACTGTCCTTTTGCATGTTCGAAAACAAATTTTTTGATCTTATGGCTTGCTTTTGCTTTGAGGCATGCTTCACAATCTGCTGTCTGTCATTGTCCTAGCTCCTCTGTCCTCTCCTTTGCTGCTCAGCTCAAGTGCACCCTATACATGGAAAAGAGTGTGTGTGACTCATGCGAACCTCACACACTTCCCAGAGCACAGGACTAATCCGGCACATCACTACCATTCAACCTCTGGTTCATTGGGAATATAATAGTTCTTAAATTGCGCATTCTTTGATGTACATGATGTGTTCTTTGTCCTGCAGTTACTATTTTAAAATCCTTCTAAGCAGATGCAAAATTTGTCTTTATTTCTTTGTCATTTGCCACCACTCAAAGTAATTTTTGCATAAATCATAACTTCATACATATTATGACAATGTGTCATTATTAAATATTTCACACATGATGATCTTTGAGTGCTCCTTATTCAAAGATTCATGCAAGCTTTGAATGAGTGTTATGGGTTTGACGAATGAAAATTTCTTTTCTTTCCCCATGTAGCAGGGAGACTGTAGGTGGGGAGGGGCTGCCCGGGAACTAATGAGCAATACTTAAGAACAAAGAAAGTTGTCTATCGATCCGCATTCCACACTGATCACCCAGAATGGGCGATACTTAAGGATGAAAGGGATCACTTGCCCAACCCAGATGCCAGGACAATTCCCCCGGTTAAAGAAACAAAAGCTGGAAATGTTGGCCGGGGGATTGCTCCCCAGAGGCTGGAGCTCATCATTGTGAGATGTGAAGGGGCACTTCCCGAGACTTTGGTGAGAGGGGGGTGGAGACCACGCTCGCTACTCCTTTCGGCTCGGTGTTCGGCTCAGACAGTCGTGTCTGCAGCGGAGTCCTGGTTTTGCTCCGGGAACACTGCTACACTGCGATGTCTCTTCCTGCTTGCTTCAGAGCACAGATACACTGTGACGTCTCTGTGGGGGTCCTGCCACGGCACAGGGTACAGAGTTAGGCTGTGGCTATCGCCCCCAGAGCTGCTCGCCTCTGCCGCTTCTGCCACATGCCTGGGTTTCTGCTCCACGTGGGCACTGGGGTCTGCTCGTCTCTGCTGTTCCTGCCTTCTGCTGGCCCCTCGGTGGGTGATACCGAGGTCCATCGCTCCCCAGTCAACCCTGCCTGCCTGCGCTGCTTGCTGCCCGCTGCCAAGGTTGGTGCTGAGCCGGGCTGCTGCCCCGCGGGTTCGCACCGGGAGCGATCTCCTGTCTCCCTCTCCCGCTCGCCTGAGCCGCCATTGCCACGTGGAGAGGTCACCACACTCGCACCACAGCGCCCCCTGCAGCTGCGGGGGAGTCACTGCAGCCTCTCTGCTCCAACGGAGACTCGCCCAATGACAGAGAAAGGGCTGTTTGTCTGTTCTCTTATTGCTGCTGTTTGTCTGTCTTGATATCTATATATATCTATAGATATACAATCCTAGTAAAGAACTGTTACTATTTTTACCACATCTTTACCTGAGAGCCCCTTAATTTCAAAGCTGTAGTAATTCGGAAGAGGGAAGGGGGTCATACTCTATCCAAGCAAGGTTTCCCACCTTCCTTGACAGACATCTGTCTTTCAAACCAGGACAATGAAGTATGTCTGATGATCCCTGTACAAATATTCTGAAAGGTCTCTCTTACAAAGTCTCAGGTAGGTGTAAGAGTCATTTTTGAAACTGACCGTTCAGCTTAATGTCCTTTGACAGTGCTTGACAGTTCTCCTGTGCTAAATAAAATAACAGTGTTCTAACCTAAAATAAATGTAAATTATCAACTTTCTTCCATGTTATTTAAGGCCTGAGTAATGCATTTCAACAATTGTTTCTGGTACAATAAGGGAATGCCTTTTGTTTCAAAACAAAACTCATGTCTAAATCATGGTTTGACTTAAACTGTTGAACCTTGAGTTGAGCTGCAAAGATCAGCCCTATCTGATATTGTCTGATGTTGTCAGCCTGGTCTCTTGAATAAAATAAGCTTGAGGAGTACAAGCCAGATTTGTAGTTGCCTACCCCCATATAAATTCTGCTACTGTAAGAAAAACAAAGTTGCAAAATTAAAACTGATTTCAAACTCCCTTCCCACAGATGCTCAGGGAAAAGCAGGACAAATTATATGGAGCCATTTGAGTCAGGCACCTACCTGTCACATGCGTCAATTGCCAATTGTCATGGAAAGTATTTTGATGCTGGATGCTGAAAATTGAGACCAAGTGAGTCATTATGAGAGAGATTTAATATATGATGAGGTGGTGTTACCAACACCTTTCTAGCCACCAATGCAAAGCACAGCAAGGTGAGGGCTGCTGTAGTGGAAATGAACTCCATTTCAGCCAGACCCAATATATATGATAAGGAGAAATGCATTTTCTTAATTTGTATATTAATTGAACATTTTCAGGGTTACTTTAATATATATTATGATAGAGCTCTGCTCATGAAATTTTCCTAGGTGGATCAAAAAACATCCCTTCAGCCCTCTGGCAGAAAGGCACTGCTCAAGAGTGGAAGACAAGTGCTATAAACAAACAGGACTGACGACACATCAGATAGATAAGTAGGAAAACTAACTTCTAATAATTCTGCCCTACAAAATGATTAAACCTTGAAGTGCAAATGAGATGTGAGTAGCCAGAAAGGCAACGTTGTTTGAAGGGAAAAATTAGTGGGAAAAAAAATTGGTTTGAAAGAACAGAAAACATCAACATCTGGATGCTTGATGTGGTGGTGTCCTATATTCTTTTTATGTCTCTAGAATAGAAAAAGGACTTAATTTTTACCCAAAATGGTGCCTTTCTGTCTGAGAACTTCCTAAGCTTCACATTCTTTTCCTTTCCTACACAGGTTGAAACATGCAAAAGCTTTCTACAGTAGCTTGGACTCTCTCCAGGGAGGTTTGAGTGACTCCAGACACTGTCTCAGATCTTCTTTGAAGTAAGACACTGTCTGTTATTGTATTGTTCCCCCTTTGGGCCCACTTTTGGGATTAGTTTGGTTTGTGTTTTGGACATGGGGTGGGAGAGGCTATGGGAGAGGGAAGGGTGTTGAATCCCACTATGGGATTGGTCTGTCTTCCCTTCTGGAGTGGTTTCCTATATTCTAAAAACTGTCTAATTTTTATTCATCTCAATTAAATAGGTAGGTAGATAGATAGATAGATAGACAGATAGATATAATTAGTCTATAAGTTTCCTTAACTAATAATAAGTGAAATCCTGTAATAATGTACACCTACTTGGTTACTGCTGATTTTGGTCATTGTTGTAATACTGATTGTGAAAAAAAGTTAATTTCTATACTATACTCTCTTTTATTCAGACGTATAGAGATTCTTCATCCCACATGATTTTCCTGTTCTTTTTGAAGGAGGCCATTGGACAAAAAGTCTCAGACCCTAATTTCCATGATTGAAGAAAGAAACATCTTACAGCTCATTTCCAGTAAACCACTGAATATGGTATAGAGTTATTTAAAAAGTGACTTTAGTCAGAAGTTATTAAGATGTCATCCATAGGCATACTTTTTTGTCTATACAGTACTTTTCTGCATATTCACTGGTACAATATTTCAAGTTAACAACCATAATTTATTATTAAATGGACTGTGTGATTAATAGTTATTAATAAATATCACGTTTTGTTCATCACTAAATTTTTCCTGTTCTGTCATGCTCAGAGATATTCACTGTGTTTGATCTGAACTTCTTCACAGTTCTCAACCAGTGATTTCTTTTCTGTTAAACAGGCTCCGTGCTAAACATTTAAAGTATTTACCTATATATATACATATAAATAAAATATAGTAAAAAATATGAACTCCAATGGAGCCCACACCAGTGGTCCCAGACGAATGCTAGACTGGAATTTTTTCCAGCAAGATACCCACTTCAAGTAATATCCAAGATATTTCATAATCTCTGGTTCTTTGCTAGCTGGTATGGTTTCCAATTTCAATTTACAATTCAGTCTATAATTTTTCATATACAGAAAGTTTATTACACAGCTGATGATTTACCTGCTCTCAAGCATTATTATGTTCTTTCAATATATAGAGACCTCACATGGTAAAGTTGAGTGACCTTACAGAAAAGGCAGTGTTGACACTCACAGAGTCAATGCAGCCAAACCAGGAGTCTAGGGCTATCCTATGCAGAACATATTACTAGTTTGTTTTACTCCTCCACATGTTTTGGCTAATATACTTTTTTTGCATGGAAATAGCATATAAACAAGCACAAACAAGGAAAACATAGGTACTTGAGTGAGACTCAATTCAGATTCTGTTGACAACTGAGGCAAATTAAAAAATGAAATTTCTGAAGTGCTGAAAATTCAAAGAAAGCAAAGCAGGAAAACAACCTTCTGAAATTTATGACTGAGGAGAGACCCAATGAATATTTATTTTGTCATTAACAGGAAAACCCCTCTGACACCCATAACATTAAAATTTTATTTTGATCTCTTTTCATCTCTGTCTAAACCAGCATCTTTCACACTTGTTCTTCATGTTTTCTAGTCAAGTTAAATGAGTCTGACATTGGGATGTTTATGTACAAAATACAGCTTTACCAAAACTTTTCTTCTTACCATTCCTGGGTTTGGGGATTACTTGTTTTCTTATTTAAATGAGATTCTTTGTGAGAGTCTTTTTCTAAGATTTATTGATAAAAATATTTTTACATTTCAGATACGTGGAATATTAACTATTATCGCATTTGTCTTTTATTGAACAAATTCAGGTATTTTATAAGTAAAATAAATCCACATCTATATGGTCTAGTAGCACTAAATACCAGTGTTGTAGTATGTAACACTAATGACCTTTCCAGGACTGCTTTACAGCCTTGCTGCATTAGTGTTGGTTCTGACCATCTGAAGCTGTATTTTAGTCTGTGCTTATGGAATTTAGTGGAGTCATGCTAGTTATATCAGCTGAGAATTTTGCAGGATCACCATATATCTGTCTAATGAACACTATATTAGTGATGTCTGTGTTGTCAGAAATTAGTCAAATTTACAATGTATTTGTAAGCTTTTCAACTATTGTGTCACAGGCAGGAAAAACAAAGACATTTTTAGAGGTTCCTTTAAGACCAATCTGTATGCTGAATGGTCTCACAAGCCTGGCAAAAAGGCTGTTCAGCATATGTTTCTGAGCTTAATTTATATGCAGCTTTCAAGGTTAAGACCCCCACAATGTGTAATGGTCAAATGATAACAACTGTGAAAGCAGTTCTGGTTAAGCTTATGGGGGTTTGTTTGCCAAAATTCAGATCTCTGTTAAACAATGCAGCTCTTACAAAGCAAAATGTCTATGCTTGTATCACAATCCACGCAGAATTATTAGCAGTAATTCATATTTCTGACTACGTGAATTTAGTTTGCAACTGTTAACAACTAATTCGGGAAAATAAAATTCAATGTACTTCCTGAGTTTTGGAACAAATCTGGTTCTAAAAATGGATTCCATTTGGCTGGAGACCATGGGCCATCATTTTGAATTAATACCAAGCGTATATCCTAATTTCTCATTTGATGTAAATGCTCCTGGATTGATTTCACCACTAAACCATTCCCAAGCTCTAATTGCTTCCTGCACTTCTAAGACTTCTCTCTCTCTTGTTTTCTCTTCTTCTTTAATCCCAGTTATCAATTTCCTGTGACCATCTTAATGTTTTATTTTTCTATTTGTTCAGTCTTTATTGTTCATTTCTAAAAGTTTCCTTCACTTTGATTTCTGTGGTCATTAGGGTATTGCTTTGCTAACCCTACTAACTTAATATATTTGAAATCTGCTAAACTGGAGGACATTCATTCTCTCTCTCTCTCTGCTATTGCATGGTATTGTCTGTGATAATATATCTAAGATGAGATGGCATTATAACAGAATATGAAACAGAAAAGACAGATTTCAAGTTAATGATAGGTTTGGTTTAGACAAATGTGATCCAAACAGAAATAGAGAAGGAGGAAAACACTTATTTTGAATTCAGAGGTACTGAGCAGTTCAAACAACTAATAAAGGAATTGGGAAGAAATACAGTTTGCAGCAATTTTGAAGAAGAAGGAGTAAAAAAAAGCATCCTATCATTATAAATCGTTCTTGGTATATGTCTGCCCAAGAAAGTAGGAAGGCAGAGGCAGATAATAATGGTAATGATAATGGTAATGGTAATAATTACTTTGGTAATGATATGCATTAGATACATTACGGGAAAAAAACAATAATCCATACTTAATGCAGCCAATTCACTTATTGATTTTTCTTAATGGTAAAAGCACTGCTCCAAAACCAAAACCAGATATTCTTTTTTAAATTCTCCCTCCTTTATGAGGCCATCTCCACGGTCTCCTTGATTAAGAGCAGTAGACAGAGATAATAGAGTAATGTTAGTCAAATCTCACACCTACTGGATCAGATTTGTGTTTCATACAAAAGTTGCCTAGATCTGTATTGCTATTGCAAACAACATGTATGTATAGCAAAAGATGCTAATACCAAGTATTACTTTTGCTTGACACATTGGTTTATTTTATTTCATATCCTTTCATTATACTTTTTAAGTACATATATTGCAACAAATTCATCCGACTGCAAATCTAGGTAAACTGCACTGACAGGGTTTCAAACTCTTTGCACTCCTTATCTGCACTCCTTTAACTTATATTTAATATGGCTAGACTTTGAACAACCTTGCAAAATACAGATTAACCAAAACTTCATCTTCTGTGTTGCCATATCCTGTTTGCAGCAGGGAGAAATGTGTCTGACACACAGAATCAAATCCAGCTCTACAACAAAATAGAGTTTTGGTCTTGACTTTTATTTTCCATGACAAGAACAAGGACTCTGAATAGGTAAAGAAAAAGAACAGAGTTAAGTCAAAAGTCACTTGTATGATTGATCACTTCAAGTCCCATTTTCTGAGTGCAGAGAGAATAAAGGAGCCCTATTTTGTGCTGTTATTCTGTGAACAAACTAATTTAATCCTTTCACAGATTTTTGGATGTGTCCAAGATCACATAGGTCTGATCAACTAGCGGGAGCAGGCCATTCAGCACCTTCTACTATTACCAGTATGGATATGGTGGTATGATAGGTATATAAATAATTTGTCTAAACATAAAGCAATAAAGTTGGATACCAGACACAAACAAAAATTCAACTTAATAAATATCAAGTCTTAGTGTAATTCTACTAATTAGTGACCGGCCCAACACATTTATTTATACAAAAATGTAACTTTGGATTCAAAATCATGGATTTGGGAGAGAAAGAATTATTATTTCTAGATCCAAAAATATAATTGTATTTGTGTTCAGCATAATGAATTTTAAATATCCTATTTTTACACTAGTCTTTCAAGAACTCAGAAGAAATAACTACACAAAGAAATCAGTTCAGAATCAATATATACAGCATATGATTCATGAGTTCCAATCTAATGATTTAGATGTAAGCCTCTACATCCATATTTAGGAATATAACTTCTCACAAATCCTGGGTTTTCACAGTTTCTGTTGACTTGTGTTGAAAATCTTGGACTGAAATGCCTTCCTGTGGTTCTAGGAGGCTAAACAGCCAGTCAAATTTGACAGTTACTACTTTTAAATGCACTATCAAATTATCTCTTTTGTGAATTCCTATCTCAAAAGTATGGCAGTGATTTTAAAGATAATTCACATTGTCCTTAAATCAAGTAAGGAATCTCCTCAAGGCTCCATAGCAAACCCAAAATGTACAACCTTGACAAAGGTCCTAGGCAGTGCTGGTCATCATACAAAGTCAACCAGCCCCACGCACACTCTGTTCCTCTTGTGCTTCAGAGGATTTCTGTGGCTCTCACTACAAAGAGAAAAGTGAGTGCATACAGAAGCAGCCGAAAACATGCGGATGTTAAAACAGCTGTCTGAACAGGTCAATAGGGTTATGTAAAAGAGAGGAGCGAGCAGAGCTGCCCCTGAAGTGAGGAAAAAATCATTATTCGGTAAGGATTGTCAAAAGCAGTCAAACTGATGACTGCAAGTGGAGGAGGAAGGTTCTGACAATGCAGGAAACAGGGAGCAAGGAAAAAAGGTTGAAAACCTGAATACCAGTTGAAGAGGTGAAGAGAAGAAAGAGGGAAGAGAAAGGATGACAAAATGCAGAAAAAAACCAACAAAATTTGGCTACAAAAATTCTGTCATGTGAACAGCAATTAAAAGTAATTTTGTGGGGGAAAAAAAGCCACCAGTAGAATGGCAGGAAAGGTGGTCTTTAAACATTATACTTTACCTGTTTTCCCCTAGGACTGAAGCTCACACATTCTTTCAAAAAAAATTTAATTTTCAGCCTGCAACTTAAGTAAATTTAATATTCAGAAATTATGCTTCTTCTGTGACCAGACAAACATGAGACACTGTAGGAATGTGGAGATCTCTCACCTGATTTTTACTCTTAGAATATTTAGGCTGATTTAGAAAACTAGAGTATTTTTAAAGTGCAATTTATGTCTCCACCAATACTTACTTACATGAGAGGTATGCAACAAAACCAAGCCAAAATCCCACCACCAAAGAGCAGCAAAAAGGACTTGTCTTGATCTCCTGTGGCTGTTGTATGAGGGTCAGAACCAAATTACCACATAAGTACGATCCAAGAGTCGGTGAAAAGTGGATTTATTTATTAATATAAAGAGCTGTTCTACACCTTTATGTGCTTGAATGTCATAAGGTCATTGGTCCTTTGGCCATCCACCTCTAAGGGTTATTGGCTAAGTTACTACAACGCCTTATAGAAAATATTGTGTATTCGATACAATAACACGTCCACAGGTGCATGATAAGGAGAAGTCTCGTTAGAGAAACATCTTCGCTGTTTACATAGTTTCTATGAGAAAAGAACAGCTTCTCACAGAATGCAAGAAGCTGGAGAATTCCTCTGCTGAAAGCTTTTCAGTATCCACACTCCTGCATCTCAGGTTGGTAACCCAGCTAGTCTCTCAGCTTTAGCCTTTGAAGAAATCATAGAGGAAGGAAACTAGTGCTTCCGTAAGGCCAACAACATTACTCGCTTCTTCTATCTCCATCCTGGAATCAATGGAAATACTTGTACCCATTTCAAGCCTTTTCAGCTGTGCTCATCATTCACTTAAACACCAACTTCAACCACTAAATTTGGTATTCAACACACCTGAAAATCAACTCCAGTGTGCAGCTGTAAAACCTGAAGAATTAAACACTTTAGACTGGAAAATATTCAGGGTGATCAGTACATGATCATTAGTTCTGCTCAAATTTCTCTGAACAAGATCAATTTAGAACAATCCTAGTCCTAACAATTCTAGGATAGTCACACATTCCAAAATAAACCTAATTTTGTGTGTTCTTGTACAACTGTTGTGTAAAGAAAGCTAGAAGACTTTTCATATCACAGGCTGTAGTTTCACCAGCATGTTTCCAACTATTGTTTTAAGTTTTCCTGAAATGTGACTCAAACTCTTTTCCTGAATGATTAATGATTGAGAATATTTGATTGAACATGTAAGAAAATCTTTCTCTGCCTTATAATCTATTCATTTTCACCATCATTAAAATGAAAAGACAGGGCATCTCTGTTTGCAATATGACAGTTCTGGTAGGAAAGAGCAAAAAAACATTGCAGAACAAAAAGAGAAAATTACTTAGCAATTTTTGTTAATTTATACACTTACAAATTTAAACAGGTCTAGGAGGTTAAGTTGACGAAGCAAGAAACATAAAAGAAGAAAGGGTTAACTTTTAAAGATTAAATAGTGAGACTAATAGGGAAACCTACAATTAAATTGTTACATAAGAATCTGAAGAGTTTTTGCATCTTAAATATTAAAAGCAGCTACCATTATTTAAATGTAAAATATTAGGTTATCTTTCTCATTAATCTTTATTTAGAACTTTCCCAGATTTAAGATGTACTCCTAGTTTAGACAGAGATCATTCTTCAGAGATGGAATGCTGTCCTTAACCAGTTGCATAACTCAGCCAAACATGAATAGAGAACTTTAGCAAAAAATGTGTATGCTAATTTTGAATAGAATATTTCACAAGCATTTTTTACGATTTTCACATCTTCCACATCTAAAAATACCCAGAAACCTTTGATTCCACATTTTCTTCAATCCATCTTTAAGCTGTAGGCATTCATACCAGAGCTGATACTTTTGTTTTGAAATATACATTGCAAATAGAGATGTTGAAGTTTGCTGTCCTGCAAAAGAATTTTTGTTGAATGAAAGAAATTCCTTAGGTGGATTTTCGCAATTTCTTTAAAGTAGGCTATAAGAATGCCATTTCTCTTCTGTCCTCTTCACTCCCCTCCATTCCTCATACCCTTCCTTAAAATGACATTGTAAAAATTTGAAGTTAATCAACTTCTACAAGCAGTGCAACCATAAAGAATAAATAGATTCCATGTGATTAAAAAATCAGGCAAAATTATAAAAGTATTCAACACTCATACCCATCTGCTTAATTTATATTAAAAAAAAGAAATCCTGAAAAAAAAGAAAACACATAAAGTCATATATCCTTAAATATAGGAAAACATTATTGGTTGCAACTGGGCTTCCTAGCTTAACATATTTTTTAAATATACTATTTTGATTACATGAAGCTAAAAAAAAAAATCCACCTTTCTTCTACTTTAGTACAAGCACAATTTTTTCAGAATAGAACTTTTCTGCAAAAATAACCAAGATGCAGATCAAATGAGGAAGAAAGATCAAAAATCTAGGCATCGAGAATAACAGTAAAACCCTCTCCCTTACATTTATGATTCCTAAAAGTTTAAAAAAATACTAAATTAGCTTAGCTACATATGCTGCATTTATTTTGTTAAGTTACAATGCCTTGATGAATGTGAAAAATCTGAGAAAGTGTTTAAGGGATCTGTGACTGCTGCTACATACAGTGAGTTACCATTTAGAATACCAGCATTTTCTTGTATTTTCCTTTTTTTCTCTTTTTTCATCTTAACATCATATGTTACCTAAAAGAAAAACAGTCAATTTGGAAAATACAAATTTTAGTACCTTTCTTAGCACTCCTCTTTCTTTCTACTGTTTTATATATTGTTGTTGTTACTAGGTGTATGAGGTGAATTTCCCCTGGCAGAGCATTTGCAGCAATCCTGCAGAATCCCCTTTGCGTTTGCAGCAACTCTGCAAGCTTACATTGTGGCTCTATTTAGATATGGAGAAATATAAAACTAGTCTTATTATTTCCACAAAGGAAATAGCTGCTTTTACTATTGTCCAGTGTTCATTGCATGAAACCTGCTATCACTGATAAAAACTAAAACCCTCTGTCATCCTTCACATGGAGTTTGATGTTTTAGCTGATAGTGGTGGATTACTACTCCTTCTGTGGGACAACCAGCGGAGGGAAAGGAAAAGTAAAATTTCGTTAAAGAGAGTGGTATTTCAGCTTCCTCCAGAACCTCTATGGATCTGGAAACCCAGAGATGATTTAGCATCTGTTCTGACAGCAAGCGTTATTGTGTCTGATCACTTACATCTTTTTAGTGTGGCTGTAAAACCCTACTGAGATGATCTTATAGTGTTTCAGAGGACGTCTAGCACTAATTTTTCACAAAATGTATGCCAGTGTGTGGGGAAGCAGAGAGGAGAGGAGGAACCCGCCCAAGCACTGGCTGCAGAAACTCCCTGCAGTCAATCTGTCTCTGCCAGAGAGAAGTGGAGCTGAAGCACATTCTTGTATCTCGGGAAACAACTCCCTCTCCTTCTCCCTCTCTGTGTGGTGAATTAGGGAGACCGGGCTTCATTTACAGTGGCACTTCTCACATGACACGCAGAGGTCTGCCGTGCGTTTACAGCCTGGTGCAGCACCGTACAGTGGCAGAAGTGAAGTGCTGCAGTCTAATGAAACACTTAAAATCTACTTTTCTGGAGAAAAGCAAACTTTGCTTGCAAAGAAAACAGAGAACATAAGGACACTTGAGAATCCCAAAGCTCATTTTTTTTAGTAATAGAAGATATAAAGTTTCCTATTTGATAAAAATAGAGTAGTCTTTGTGATTTCAGTAGTGAAAAGTGGGTGTAAGGATATGCTCTAAAAATGTTGAAAATAAAAAGTTTTCTACTAAGTTAAATGCTTTCATGAGAATCCATTCAGATCTATGTACAGCTCTATATATATGCGAGTTATGCTTTAATTCAATTTTGGTTGACAGACACACATTTATTTTGTATTTCCATGACCCTTCACATAATAGATCTATACTAAGGTTGTTATTGCTGCAGTAAAAATCTCAGTTTAAAAGATAAAAATAAAAATCTTAAAAGTTCATCTGAAGCACTAGGAGAGTAAAATGAAATATTACATACTTTCCTCTAATTGGTAATGAGCAGAGTTTAGTAAAGGAGAAATTGTGTGCTGGTTATTAAGGCTTCTATCAAAATCCTACACAACTACCTGAAAATAGGTTCACACAGATCCCACATTTTGTCTTTGGACAAAAAATACTGAAGTTCATTTAATAAATCTTAGAGAGAAAATCAGATCAGGCAATGAAATACGTTTCTCATTCTCTTGCATGAATGCGTGTATGTCTGTGTGAGTAACATGCAAAACTCTGAAACATTCGTTTTGCATCCCACACATTGCTCCAATGCCAAAGAACAGCTAATGTGTAGAAATAACACAGTTCCCCTGGAAAATACCTTAAAAAATTTGCACACTTATTGACTAAGACATATGATAAGGAAGAATCAGTGAAATGCTAATAGGAAAGAGATAATTTCCCCATAAGAGGGCAAAGTAAGCATTAAAGGGAACCAAATTATGTCTTCAGGGTAAAAGATCTGCTGGCAGCAGTTAAACAAATTTGATTGAAAGCAGTTAAAATTCCCAAGTGTAGAAATATTAGACTGCTTGTACTGACAGAAATTATATTTCACTTTGATGATCTAATTCTTGAAATGTATAGCAGAAATGCAGAACAAACAAAAAGGGTTGAAGCCAACTCCAGGCAGGCACTCAGCTAGCAAGTCACAGACTTCCAATAATTCTTGGCACATGCTTTACATTTCAAATGACGCGCAAATACTCACAATTTCAAAAGCTTTTGTACACCACAAACCTGAACTGAAGTTGAACTACTGTGTGTGAAAATATAGCATTACTGTAGATATGCCATACAAAAGAGTATTCTGTATGCTCTAAAGCACAAAACCAACATGGTGTGCAACTTGATTCATCCAGTGATATTCAAAGTGCTAGAATGAGCAGGATTTTACATACCTATTACTGTGTTTGTCTCCTCCTCTTCACTCGATGTATTGTGCTCCTGCTTTGTCACACAGAGCAATGATGCTTAAAAGCTTTCATTATCAGTTAAATGAGGTTACACATTGGTCTTCAGCATGACTGAAGGGAAGACATCTCAGAGTACTACATCCATATATACCCCATAGTCCTTAAAAATGGAGGAAATTTCATGGTGTGTCATGATGATATTCTGGATGTGACCTTTGCACTATCAGAATATTTTTGCCGTTGCAGAATGATGGTTAATTCTGTTGATGGATATTGTACAGCCACCATTAGCTGCATCAGCACCTTGTGGCCATGGAAACACTTTTCTGCTCCTCTAGCAGGATTTCCATTTAGACTCCTGGGTGAGCTAATAAAATAAGATAAAATATGATTGTTCAAAACAAGATATGCAAACTTGTATTGTTAAATGACTTATGGCAATGATTTATTAATGAAAGGCATTCGTATGTGGCTCTACCAGCTGCTGACTGAAAGACCTTGTCTCTACCAATATCAACTGTACTTGTTCCACAAGAGCCAACAGAATTAATATTGAGGTCAGATTTGAATCCTTTATGGAGAAAAAGAATTACTTTTGTGTCTTTAATTTTTAAGGATTTTTTAAAAGTTGTATTTTTACAACGAGTAGTTCAAAAAAAGTCACAGCTTTTTAAAAATGCTTTAGCACCTCTCTCTACAAATTATATCAATTAAACGACTTGAACTGCATTCTGAAAGAGATATTTCTGAAATTAGTTTATAAATTTGGAAAATGTTATCCTCAATTTCAATATAGGGAAATGGGCATGGTAATTTGTTTGAAATCATCCAGAGAGCAAGCCAAACACACCAAGAACAGAACACTCTTTGGTGCTCTCCTGAAGCTCAAGCCAGTAACATACATTTTAGTTTACTTTTAAAACTGCAGTCTTTATTCCACTTTACTCCTAAGTCTTTGCATTAACCTCATTATCTACTAGCACTTAGTATCTACTAATATTCATAGAATCATGAAATGGTTTGGGTTGGAAGAGACCTCTAAAGCTCCCATAGTCAAAACCCCGTGCAATGAACTGGGACGTCTTCATCTAGATCACTTTACCACAATGCTCTTCCTTGCCATGTCTCGAAAACAGACATATTTGTGATACTACTGCTTTTACTTGCCTGATCTCTTAGATAATTGTCATCATTAAATTTTCTGTAATCAAGTTTTGGCTTGATAATTAAGATTCCTGAATAAATACTCAAGCTAAGGACTGCACACTGTGTTTAGAACATTGCACACAAAGTATCTGTATGTAAGAAAACAGAAGAAAAAAGAACCAGGTTAAATTCTCTAATATGATGTTAATGTTATTTTAAAAAATAGGTTAAATTTTAAAAGAATAGAAGATGATTCAGATGAAACTGGGAGAAATACTTTAAGGAGTTAACCAGACAAAGTGGGTTAGTATCCTTCTTAATAATCTTAAAAAGGAAAATCAGGTCCCTCTTTTCTGACTGGACATTTTGTTCCAGTGTCCCACAAAAGCAGTAACTTCTGTTGGTAGAACAGACAGTGGCAATAGGAAATGATGAAATGAAACACAGCAGTGGCTTGTACTCTAGATTGATCAGTGGGGCTTGAGTCATGTCAGGAGTAAAGTTCTTTAGTGGTTTGCCATGTCAGTCATCTTATTTTCATTAATAATGATTTAATTTATGATTTTTGCACAAAATGCAGATCCACACCAGGATGAATTGCAAATCTGAGGGGCACTCTAAATGTAGGGGAGGATTGGAGCACAGTAAGGAGAGAAAGGCAGTCTGGAAGACTGGAGATAAAGAAACAAGCTCAAATACAGAGATGAGGAATGGAAATGTGGAATGAAGACTTGGGATAGATGTAAAAATGTATTTTCTTTCTTTCTGACTAGAGATGGGAATGAACAGCAAAATGAATGGTCATGACTTGAAAGTGACTCTCAAAATGAAAGAATTGTTTTCATCAGACGCAGGCTGAACTGTGGTGCTAGTGAAGAGAAAGAGCCATAAATAAGAAAATTAATTTCTTCAGGAAGGTTTAAAAGGAGTCAGTGCCACTGTAAAAAGCAAAAGTAAAATTACTTTTTTGGCTACCCATTTCCAAAAAGAAGAGGAATGCAGAGTAGGGCACAGACTACAAAGAAAACCAAGAGAGACACCTGTCAAGAAAAAGGGCATTGAATTGTTTCATTCATTTAACTTAGAAATATCAAACAAGAGAAGCGATCGCTATCAAACATCTGGAATTGAGAGCAATAGAATGCGCTAAGCAACAGTGATGGTTTATTTACAAATATAGACAGAATGGTTATGGTAAATCAGAATTAAAAACCTCTCATTTTCAGGTATCAGGTTCTCCAAAATCTCTTTCAGCAAGTGACTCTTTTTGAGGAGAGGGTGTGAAGCCACACTGGAGAAGGAACAATGCAAAGTGGAAAAACTGCAATAGTGTACAAAAAGAGACTGTACAACAATATACAATAGTTCAGGGTTGGACTTGATATTCCAAAGCCTTTCCTATTCCTCTCTTTCTCCCTTTTATCGGTTCCTAATTAGCCCTCATGACTTGATTGTGACATAGATACTCAGTTTTCCTTCTGTTCAGCTTAAACAGAAATATAGACAGGTGAGTTTCTTTTCACTGAAAAGTCCTATTATGCTCTCTAACAAAGAGGTGCATTTTCATGTATCAAAATATAATCACTGGAACCTGCAAGAAGTACATTTGTCACTAATGTGATTTGACTTCTGCAGACAAAGTATGAAATGTAGAGGAAGGAAAAGGAAATCAAGCAATAGCTTGGTATGTTCATTATTCATCAGCTAATTAGTAGATATATAAAAAAAAAAGTCTAATGCAATTACTGTCTTATCTGCATCCAAATTCTTTTTCTGTTGTAGGAAATAAAATAAATGATGACTAAGAGCTCGTAAGAAAAAGAAAAAGAAAGAGAAAAAGAAACAGCAAAAGAAAAAGAAAAAAGAAAAAAGAAAAGAAAAAAAGAGAAAAAAGAAGAGAGAAGAAAGAGAAAAAAGAGAAGAAAAAGAAAAAGAAAAAGAAAAAGAAAAAGAAAAAGAAAAAGAAAAAGAAAAAGAAGAAAAAGGGTAGGACTTATAGGGTACGACTGGAATTTCACACCTCTGAGTTTCTGTCCCACCACCTCCCTTTCACCCACTGGTGGATGCTAAATGGGTCACTAGTTGTATTGTATATGAATAAAACCTGATTTTGCACAAAATTCTGTTTTGCAGATTTATCAACTCTAGACCTCTCACACATTCCAGTAAGAAATTGCACTGGAACGAGATCAAAATATCTAAACAAGTTTTAGTGATGATGTCTGGTTTTCACTAATTTTTTAAAGTGAAAAGAGTAAGAGCTCTTAAGTTAAGCACATGAATGAGTGCAAAGAGCAACCCTCCCTCAGAGAGGGACAGAGCACAAACATTTGGTTGCCTTCAGAAACCTTCAAAACTGCTTGATTTTTACACTTGCAGATTTTCTTTTCCATGACTGCCTTTTCTGATCAATATTATACTTGGAGCTACTAAAAGCATGTATCTTTCCAACAGTTGTTTAGTTGATCCATTTCTGTACACGGTGGAACTGCCTTCACTCTTTCATTGTAAAGTAACAGTTTGGACTCTGGAGTCTGATCTACTGTCAAGGATTTGGGCATTAGGATGCTTCACTGCTATTGGCACTACGGGTGCTGTGTAAGTCCGTGTGTCAGTGGGAAGATCCCATAGCATCAGATTGTTGAACAGATAAGAGGATTATAGCTAAGTAGTTCCTAATTGGTGTGAATGACCCTCTTTCTTTTTTTGTTGCTTTATATTTTTCTTGGCCTCAGCTGACCACTGAAAGCAAGAACAGAATGTTTTTACAGACACTAAATGGCCTGATATACAGCTCTCTGACAGTTTTCTCTAGTTTTCTAAGGACAGAAACGTTCATTCTTTCGGGAAACATTGTGCTTTCTTGTCTGCCCTATCTGGTCAGCTGCTGAAGATTTCCAGGTTAGAGAGACCTTCCAGACCCTACATTTGAATTTTCAAACAAGAAACATTCTAAATGCATGGTCACATCGATCTTAAGCATTAATTATTACCCAAAAACATCAAAAAGGACTCACATACATAATACACTAAGCTTGGAACTACACAGACCACTCCCTCCCTGACCAGCAATGTATTTGGCCCTTTTTTGCGAGGCACTGAATGAAAATTAGCATCACATGATCTATAAAGTTACATAGGTATATACTCACACATATCTATTTCTGTCTCAGAAGCTATTCCCACAGCAGTAATACTCTGTGCACAAAGGGAAAGTGTCTGCAGTCTCGATCCTGCAAGTGTTCAAACTTACATCTGATGTTCAAAAGCATCAGAGCCTTAGCAACCTATAAACAGTAAGTAGCAAGAAAAAATGAAGTTTATTAGATTCATACATATGACTCTAGTTTTTGTGACTCATAATTTTCCATTATACATTTCTGTCTAAATACACCTTTAAATTATTGAATTTAGAATATGTGGCTACTCAGATGTATAGAACTTGGATGATCCTAACATAAAAACAGTGGAAAAATGTGTGCAACCCAAGTGAAAGAAATGACATTTTCTTAAAAGACAAACCAGCTGTGACATTTCTGTTGTTATTATCTTTATTGCCACTTTTCCCCCCCTCTTTAATTCAACCAACAAGACACCACAGCAGCTGCCTTAGAGGCAAGCTGCTGGGAAAGGCAGAGTCTAAACCAACCTGCTATTTAATTACTGTCCTTAGTTATGAATCAGTGAACAGGCACTACACGGTGTTTTTGCCTTCCTGATTGAATTTCCCCCTTTGTAATAATTGCTTTTAACACCAAGAACATTATGTTCCAGAAAACATTCTCTCCAAGAGACGACGTCCCCAGCTGGGACGTGAACTTGCGGCACTGAACTGCACGGGAAGAAGTTCATTGAAGCAGTGACAGAGCTTTGTCTCACTAAAATAAGAGCTCAAGCTCTTCTGTAATTAACTCAGTGCTGGCTGACTCCCCATGTTTGCTCTCAACAGAAAGGGATGTTGTACACTAGCTTGAGAAATGAAAGGCCTCTCATTTACACACGAAAAGCTATTCTCCACTGGAGCTCACCAGGGCAGATTCTGATGCTGGGTACAAGCATGGTGCAGCCAGGGCTCGGACCACTGCTCTCCACCATCCCATGACACCCCAGCAGTCTGCCCAATGCCCTGCAGCAATGGGCCTTGCAGCCACATCAGATTCCTGTTTGACCCCACTTTGGTCTTTTTCCACAATGATGGTCTGAAATACAGCTTTTCACTGAGTGTCCAGTCCAAGAGTTGCTCATGGAGCTGAGAGGCAGAAGATGCAGCCTGGTTCACACACTGCAGGGCTCATCACAGGAAAATGCAAGTTTTATTTGACCCAAGTCCTCTTTTAGGAGACAAGGTCTTCTGTGCATAATTGCTGTGTAAAATGATGCTGTGATTTTTTCCAAGCTGACCAGAGCTGAATTAGGTCGATAATGTGAAACACAGAGAGAACTTGCTTTGAAATGCTTTCCTCACTTACTTGCATTAGTGTTATCTCAGAAAAAAACCCAAAAACTGAAAAGAGTTATAATTCCAGTTGCAAAAGCAAATTGTTTTTTCAGATATATAAATTGGGGTTACACCAGTGTTGCTGAATTTCACCCATCTGATAGATTTTTCTCCTTTCCCTCCAGGGAAGAAAATAGATTCGAAAAGAAGATCTACACTATCTCCAGATGGTATAACAACATCTTTCAGAAGAGGTCAAACAGGGCCACCAAAAGAATATTTACTTTACCTTTCCTTATAAGATTCAATTATGAGAATCATGAGACTGATTCCATATAAATATACTTCGCTTCCTCCCCAGAACACTTATGCCAAACTGTCTTCAAAATCATACCAATACAAAAAAAGGGAAAGTTATATTTTTTCCTGAAATTATTGTTAGAGGTCTCTTATGAAGTTTATTTTCCAATCATTCTTTTTTCTTCTATTCTTTTGCCCTTTTATCACACGTGGGTTGGGGGGTTTTTCCCAAGAAAATGCATTTTCCTTTTCTTCTTGTCTTGGAATTTTTTTAAACAATTTATTAAGTATTTCTACTCTGTGACTGTAAAAGAGCCAATCTTCTGTTTATTTACTTGCAGGACTTGCACTCCAAAGTAGGGGAAGGGCACAAGACGAATAGATTAAACAACAAAAAGTAGAACCAAACAAACTGAAATATTGGTCAAAAGGTAACATTTGCTCACAAATTTATCACTATGGGAAAACTGAGATATTGCCATTATTTTGTATTCTAATTTAAAATTCTCCATGAACACAGTATAGACAGGGGCAGAAGTAGGCAATATCTTTGGTCACGTCTTCCTTTTCAGAGGAAAGATTTTCTTTGACAAGCATTTTTATGACCTTTTAAAAATATGCTGCAGAATTACTTTGATTTGCAGTATGACTTTGACATTTGTCCAGGCAGCAGTCCTAGAGTTTGCTGAATTTCATTTCAGGAATGAATCTTTTCGAAGCAGAAGATTTGCACTTCAGTTCACATTTCTCCACTGCCACCACGGTCATTAAGGCCGGATACATAAGGTTATTTAAAATTCTAAAGAGGCTGAGAGTGACTCAGGAACCTAAAACTTAGTAGTTAATGCCTTCTTTTGTGTGCAATTATCTGAATGTTACAATTTTATTTATCATGTTTATTTGCATCAATATGGGAAGTCTTGAAATGTCACATGTTCAAGATCAGCTTAGGTATTAGACAACAGCAATCAGCAACCTTATCTACTTAACTGAATTGTCAAAGTAGCTCATGCAAAAGCACAGAGCATTCCTCACATGGGCCTTCAGTGCCTGTCAGGTGAGATTTACACTCACTGTTCAAAACAGGCATTTTGAATTTGGAAAAAGCTAGAGTCTGAAGGTGCATTTCCAGTCTTGCATTTATGCAAGTCAAACAGATCATCATATTTGCAGAAACAAGACAGTAAAGAAAAATCCTAAAAGTTGTGCAGTGGTACTATGATTGAAGACCAAAAGTTGCATCATGTTCCATTTAGCATAATCTTTCGACAACATCTCAAATATTAACATGCCTATAAAAATAAAATTAAAAAGAATAGTCTCTAATCTTTTGATGAAGAGCAGATCACACTGCAATTAAGTGTTCCTGAGTTTGAGCCAATGATCCCCCTCAAAATCAAAGGGAAGATCTGCATTTTTTCAGTTAGTCCTGGTCTCCAGATGGGAAGTTCTTGTCTTGTTCTCATGTCTGTGCTGAGTGTTTGCGTCATGAATCTGGAAAACTTCAAACTTTTTGGAACTTTATAAACCATAGGTAAATGCACAGTTCTGTTTGCAGTGAAATAAAGTTGCACATGTAATTTTAATGTATTTCTATAGTAGAATTTGGATTATGAAAACCCTCTAGACTACCATAAGTAAGGATATCTGAAACTTCAGGATCTATTGAACCATAAATAAATTGATAATAATTTACATATAGATTTTCTCATATAATAGTTTTAAAAAGAGTTTAGTACAGTTTTGTAACTGCTTACCCTGCAGAGTTTGCTTTTAATTAGCTCATCCTCAACACTACAATTTAATTGCCAGTGAGTTTCTTGAATGAATAATGCCAAATGTTTTATTCTTTTACTCAAAATCATTGTGCATAGAAGTGGTTCACTTAGTTCTACACAGGATTTATTCAGAAAAGTTGGCTACTCTTAGTCTTGCCTTGTGTTCAAGCTTGCAATGAAATCTGAAATAAGGAAACCAATAGCATATTTAACGAAGAAGATGATATAGCCTACTTATTCCTACATGCAAACAAATAATATTGGTTGACCCTTGAAGATCTGTACTCTAAACACAAGCTACAATTTTCTCTATACTTCAGTCAACTTTAAGCAGCTTAATTACTAGCCAAGATTATTAATTTTACAGAATTTTCTATGACAGTATCTGTTTAATATTTGTTGCAGTTGTTGGCTGGAGAATTTAGTTGTTTTCTACAATTGAACTAAATATATTTTGAAGTGTATTTTCAGCAAAACGTATCAATCTTGCTATAATTAGGGAACCAAAAGAACTGCTATTTACCTAATATTGTCATTTGTCACAAAAAGATATAGATGTCCTGACTGGCTCAACTATTAATATACTGTCCTTACAGCTGACGACATGGCTGTCAATGGATGTCCTTAGCTCATCTCAAGATAAACAAAACTCATACACCTGTAATCCACCACATCTAAGCAAAAACTTCCACAAATTGAAAACTATTTTTCAGTTTTCTTGAACCTGTTTTTGTTTCCTTCTGCTCCCGTACCGGAAGAGAAATGCCCATCCAAGTTCTCCAAGGTCTCTCTAGACTTCCGTGTTATTCCCCTCAATGGTTTCTTCTCCAGATCAGACCCCTACCTTAGCCACTAGTCCCTCTTTTGGAAAGTATGTCTTTGACCATTCTTACTGCCTTTCTCTGAACTTATATGAGTTCAACAGATATTAAACTTTGGAAAGGCTAAATAATGCTTTATGAGGCAAAATGTAATGGTATTTCACATCAGGGAACTTGAGAAATTATAGTAAGGAAGAGGAAGATGATAGTCTAGAATTTAAGTGTAATCAAAACAGACAGTAAATGTGCAAAGTAAAAAATATACTGTAACTAACATACAGATCAAGGAATCTACTCCACAAATTGCTAACAACATGACCCAGTGAGGGCTAAACTGCTTGGGAAAAAGATGCTCTTGGTTTCAAGATCCACAGGGTCAATAAAATTCTGTTTGTGTTACTGGCGGTACCACATCTGAGAAGCAACCAGAAGCTGTTGCTTGGCTATTGGAAAAGTTTCATACAGCATAGAGAAAGGAGGAAGGTTCAGCCTGCTACCATCTGAGAGATGAAAGGGGTCAGTGAGTCTGTTTGGCATCTGGAGGACAGGGATCTTCCTGTCTCCTCCTCTTGTTTCCAGTCCCTTCATACACCAACATTCACTTCTTTTTCCTTGTTTTGCCTAAAGAGTAAGATGGAGAAGAAGCAGCCAAAGGGAATCCAGCAGCAAGAGGAAAGGTTGAGGGAGAGGAATGGAAGTGAGACAGAGACTGGTGCTCAGAGCTTTTTTGCTGGAGTTCAGAAAGAGGACTCCATATGCAGAAAGAATTGGTGGCTGGGAAAGCAGGCACTGCTCCAGTAGTCAGTCTCCACCTCTGCTGGCATAAGCTTGGCTGTTTGTTTGGATCCTGCCTGATTTGCCAGTGCTTAAAGTGAGCCCTCCTTGGACTATGGCCTGATGATCAGATATCAAGCTTAAATTACACGGGGGATGTCTGAGTAGTGCATACTCTTATTCCAGATAGGAAATATGATGCTTTTACTGCATAAACTGAAGCATATACTTTCTCAGCATTTACTCTGGTCATCATGATTATATTGCTATCTATCCCTAGATTTCAGAATAAATGTATTCACATGGCAGCAAAATCTCTACAACATTCCAAGTAGTTGCTAAATATTTTTAAATGTATAATAATCAGCAATCTTATGAGCTTTGCATGCTGACTGAGCCCATTGCCCATGGGCATCTCTTAGAAAAAAGTGAGTTTTTGAGTGAGGCTCTGAAAAATGACTCACCAACAGTATACCTAAAGGATGATATCAATGACAAAATGATACCAAATGGCAGAAAATTTTGTAAAAGCTTTAAGAACATGACATAAAAAGGCAAAACAGATTCCGAGAAGTGAAATAGTGTGCTTCCTAATGTAAGAACAGCACTAATTGCCCTGGTGTCAAATAATGGACCAAATATTATGAAACAGTCTCATTACCACACAAATTTCTCATCTCAACTGTTGCCAGGATTATTGATTTTTCACCTTATTTATAAAGAATTATTCTAAATAAGAATAATTTTTTCCAATGAAAGGCCCAAAGTACTGTAGAGAGACCACCACAATAAGGGATCTTCAGAAGTTTATAACCTCAGTGAAAAATAAAAACAGACTAAAGAAATAATTTAGACACATTAATTGAAAGAAAAAGAAGCACTAAGATTTTTCAAAAATCATTATTGCTGGTTGAAAAAAACCCAGTGGTTATATTTTATTGTTACTTCAGTCAAGTATTGATGGAAAGGAAAAATGGTTACTTACTTATGTGTATTTTAAAAAAATGAACATAAAAACATAATCTAAAAAAAGATTAAATTTTTAATCTGCTGTGAGAAAGACTTCGGTGCATTATTCTTGGAAGTATTCTTTGAACCTGATAAATCAATGACTGATTTTCATTAATGCTGCTCAACTAGACCACACAAACCAGGACCGTACACCTATCTAAGCAGCCATAAAAGCAAAAAATTATTTAGTTCTTGTAGGTGTGGAGACAGAAGTTTACTTAGGAAATGTCCTTACTTCAAGCACAACTTACAAGAAAAAGGGAGACACCTAGCAAACACGAGGAAGGATTGCCTAAATCCCCTATTTGCTCTCTATTTTAACAAAGCAGATTGCTCCAAATATCTTGTATGACAGCAGTACACATATGCTTCTCAAGTATAGTCTTTCTGTGCACTGAATAACCTTTGTGTCTTCTGAGTCTGTCATTGCTGAGACTGTACATCCTGTGCATAAGCATATCAGAGTCTTGCTTGATTCCTACACAGGTCGTTTACTAAATCCCCAGTCAGATTTTTTAGATTTTCTGCCACCTCATGCATTTACATCAGAGATACAGATATCTAATATTAAGGAAGAAAAACGGGTTATCAGCTGCTTGTTCTCCTCCTTATCCATCACTTACCCACAGCCTCCTCCTCATCTTCTTTTTGTCATATCCTGACTCATTTTTTTATATATATATAAAAGCAAAATGAAAAAGTTCCTGACAAAAGAGTTCTGTGATGCAAAATGACAGGTACTCCCTTCACGATACTGCAACACAAACAGGATTTCTGTGTCAAAGTGGGCGGACTGCAGTACTAGAGCAAGATCAAATGAAGAAAGACAGGAAAGAAATGGGTAAGAGCTGAAGTATACTAAGGTAAAGAACTACACTTAGTAAGGGAACAAAGAGGTGACTGTTAATTGCATAAGTCCTGTAGAGAAAGGAACTAGTCAGGAAGCCTTCATGATCCACCTGTAATGATCAGAAAAAAGACTGCATGCCTGCTTCATTACTGTTCACTATTACTCTCTGCAATTTTTTTTCCAAAAGGGGGCAAAGAGACAGACTGACTACAGCAGTTTCAGAGAAACTTTCTACACAAGAATTACATGAAGCCTGAGGCATAAGAAGAAAGTTATACAGATTGTGTAGAACATGAAAATTGAACTTCATAGCAAATCACTTTAACCAGTTAACACTGACATTAACCAGTTTGATATCTTACTGTCTAAAATACAGGTAAAAGCAAAAGCATCAGACTAAACATTTTGATTCTTCTTCCCTTACTTTGGCTATAGAAAAAAGCGGGATTCACCTGCAAAAATTCAGAAAAACACAGACCATAAGACAGTCATTTCTAACCATATTTTTACATGCAAGATATGCTTTGGTGGGATTAAATTAATATGCAAATAGAACACCTGACTTAGTAATTCTGTTTTTATTACTTTTGTGTATCGCATTTCTCTTAACAATAATGCAACATTTATTACACTAGCAAACTTATTTCACATGCTGTGCTTTCTCAGTTCTTCAGCTTAAGTGGAAGTATAATCTTTTGTACCTAATTGTTGTTTTCTTTTTGTTTCTCTTCACTGAGAAATTCAAACAATATTCATTGTTTTTCCTCTAGACAGGAACAAATGGTTCTGCCAAAAGTAGGAGCTCTAAAATTTAATGAAGTTTCTGGATGGTACCTGTGATTGATTTTAAGCTAATCCAATTTCTTGTAAAGACCGTGTATGTCTTATAACCTCATAGCATTTGACATCACAACCAGTCAAAATCATCTCACACATGAGGGATGAACAGCCTCAGAAGTACCACTGACAGCATGCAGAAACTCAGTGCTTTTCACATGGATGTCAAGAGAGGAAAGCATTGTTTCCTATTAAGGAAATCTATTTGTGAATAGTGTCTATTCTTTCAAGAACATCAGAATGATTTCAATAGCTGGTTTTGCAGACAGATTTTTACAGTCGTCTACTTCATACACTAAACAAATTAAAAAGTTAATGTGAACCAGCAGGGCTCATGATTTTAAGCTTTTTATGTTCTGCATCTGCTTCTGGGCAAATGTAAATGGAGGGCGTTACAACGTGTTTCAGTTATGCCTATTGTGTCCTCATATGCAAAGGTAAATTCCACAGACCTCTATTATCTTATTTTCCCTATTCACTCTGAAAAAAAAAAAGGAAAAAAATCTAGCAGGACTGTTTCCATAAACTACAACAAGAACTGACTCCAGCTTACAAATTACTCACCCAAAGGGACATGAGGGCAATAATAATTTAATACTAAGTTTTGAAATAAAATCAAAATATTTAATCAGTACTTTAATTTCTTCCCTTCTGACTTATGCATCTTTCTCCCAAACTTTTTTAAAAGCAATTTATTATTGAGGTATTTTTACCAGTGACTATATCAAAGCTACTACCCTAAGGTTCCAGGGCCACATGGTTTGAGGTGAAGATTTAAAATGTTTTCAAAAGTGTGGTCCACAGGTCAGTGACTTTTCACCACCTACCCTACATTCACAGTATACTTATTTATAAAAATGTCCATTTGATGTTTAAGATCCAAGTGAAAGAATAAATTAACACAGTGTGATTACAAGTACTAGCTATAAGGGAACAATCCATTAAATCAAACGTACCACCTACCCAAGCTACTTTTGAAGGAAAATACTGCTCTTAACACTGATGCCTTCACAGCTGGTATCTCCTGAAGATTTACAAAAAGTGTCTGCAAAATATGAGGTTAAAAGCCATACTAGTGGATACCAGTGAATTAAAAAAAAAAAAAAATCTTCCTGTTCCAATTACTAGAATTAAAATTATAGAAAAATAGGACTGGAAAGGACCCAAGAAATCAACTATTATTTTCACTGTTTAAAACATAGGATCAATTGTGTCATTTTTTTCATTACACACACTCCTCAGCCTTTTAAGTAATTCATTGTATTGTTTTGTTATCTTTAGGAATTGAAATAAAAATAAACTGAAAATTCCTATGTGAATTTTTGTGCTGCATTTTAAGCCAATATCTTCTTTCTGATCTTTGCAAAAGTTGTAGCATACCTGATTTCTTCTCTTTCATTCTCTACTCTTTCATTATCTTTGGAATTAATAATCCCAAAATCTTTAACTTCCTCTCAGAATTGATTTATTTCATACCCCTAATCTGTCTCATCCAGCTCTTTCAGATCTTTTTTAGTGATCCATATATTCCTCAAAATACTGTATGTCATTCTCAAGCTGCCCAAATAAAACAAAAAAACGACACAACTAACACAATGCCTTACTATCGGTAAATAATTTTTTTAAAGGAACAATTGTTTAACATTTCTAACAAGCTCTGTTCACATTGCATCCTACAACAATCTTCTTTCACAACCTTGATCATTCATTGCTAGCTTCTTGCTCACCATAATCTGAAAAATCTCTCTTTCAAGGCTGCTTTCTAAACAGCTCATATTATCCCGAATTTCATAGAATCACAAAATATTAAGGGAGTGGAATGGACGATAAAGATCATCTTAAGGAATTGGAATGGACGTTAAAGATCATCTACTCCCAGCCCTTCTGCCATGGGCAGGGAGACTCCCATGAGACAAAGTTTCCCCACCCAACCTGGCCTTGAACATTGCCAGGGTTGGGGCATCCACAACCTCCCTGGACAACCTGTGTCTAACCACCCTCACATTAAAAAATTCCTTCGTAATATCTAACCTAAGTTTCTGATCAGCACCAATTCTCTTGGCCTGTCTTCGTAGGGAAGGTGCTCCGGTCCTCTTATCAACTTCGTGACCCTCCTCTGGACTTGCTCCCAACAGCTCCATGTCTTTCCTGTGCTGGGGAGCCCAGAGCTGCATGCAGTACTCCCAGTGGGTCTCACCAGAGTAAAGAGGCAGAATTCCCTCCATTGCTTTGTTGAATTTTATTAGGTTTGCACTGGCTCAACTCTCAAGCCTGTCAAGGTTCCTCTGCATGGCATCCCTTCCTCCAGTGTGTTGACTGCTGTCTATTTTTACCACACAAATAAAGTTCTTCGTATTTATGTTATTAAATTTTATCCTATTTCCCATACCATATCTCCAATTTTTCAAGGTGATTTTGAATTTTAAATGCTTTCTCCAATGCAATTCTTATCCAGCTTTGTTTTCTGTAACATATTTTTTACATAAACTTTTAATTCCTTCATCCAAGTACCTAAAAGTATGGAATGCCTCTGCAGACCATCACATTCTTCTATTTATTAGACCATCAATTCCCACTCTGTGGTAGAATCATCTACTGTATGTACAGAACAGTTTCTTTTTTTTTAACTTCATATTTTGATCATTTTAGAATGAGTGTTGTGAAAGACAGATTTTGGCCTGTGCTTTCTTTTATATCTGGTACACCACCACACATGAATAACACAGATTCCAAATGTATTATACTGATCTGGTTTGCTGCCAGTCATGATCCAAGCATTCTGAAAGGTCACTTGTGGGTGGTCCATATACTGTGGATATCTCTGGTCATAAGGAGGAGCAGGTTGCCATCACTTGTGCCCTCAAAAAAATCCAAACTAACAAAAGAACAAAGAGTTGGCAAGTGCAAACTTCTTTCCTCTGAAACAAGTGAATCCACAAAGTTTTTTCCCAGTATGTGTTCTCATTCCTTCATCTTTTATTGTAAAAAACAAAGTAATAAATGATTTTGTACTTCTTTTACATTAGACAGGGATGCAAGAAACACGTTGTTGTCAGCACCTCCCTATAACTAGACTGATTCACATGAAGTATCATCTATCATTTTCTGTGAGAATGCTCTCAAAAGAAGATAATATTCAGTGTAACGAGGGCAGAATCTATTCCTGAGGTAATGCAATTTCATATGTGTTCAAGGAATGGAGATATACACATACAAGAAGAATAAAAGGATAGACATGTCCCTGAGCAAATTTTAATTTCTCTGTACTGTTTTGAACTAAACCAATTTCTTTATTGTCACAGGCAAAATTCAGCTCGGACAAGTGCAGAGAAAAAACTGCTATGAGTGCTGGAAAGAAAGACTGCTTTATTCTAAGCTGCCTCCTATTCCTCTGCATTAGATGGCTGAAAAGTTAAGTATACACTAGTTCACTGCCTTCAAATTAAGTGGTAATAAGTGCAGATTTCCATGAAGATTCCACAAGTTAGTAATTACAGTTTTATTGAAACTGAAAATGGTGAAATAAAGTCAGTCTCCATTGTCCCATACATGTAATTGATAAGTTAATTTGTCTTCAGCACTCTCACAGTTTTGATATTTCTCCATCGATGTCATGAAAATTAATAGGATACCAAATGTATGAAATCATATTCCCTGCAAAACCACTGTTCACTACCAGTGAAGCGTATTTATTTCATTTCCCTTTGGTGTGAGCTCAGCATATTCTTCCTTTTCCTTTTCCTTTTCCTTTTCC
>VZRJ01003240.1:117183-141458 GCA_013397565.1 Ptilonorhynchus violaceus
CTTTCTCTTTCTCTTTTTCATTTTCTTTTTTTTCTTTTTCTTTTTTATCTTTATCTTTTTCTTTCTTTATTTTTTATTTTCCTCTCTTTTTCCTTTTTTTTTTTCTTTTTCTTTCCTCAGTGACATTTTTGAGCCTTAGCATTTTGTGACATTTTCTGTTTCATATTGATAACACTCTGGCTGCAGAATTAAAAGTACACTGAAAGGAAGCATTGCATTCAGGCACATCAACAGAGGCTTATATGCGCTCTTTTTCTATTAAATTTTTACAAGTAGACCGGTTTCCTATGAAAAGGCTAAGTTGATTTTTCATTTTGTTCTTGTCTCAGTTGTGGTTTCTGTCGTGATTTACCTCATTTTGCAAAACTTGTGACTCCATAGCATTCCTCTGGGATTCAATCAAGCAGTGATAAATCAGAATAAAAGAAACTACTGCTTTGTGGCAGACTGTGGTTGCACCAGCTGAAGGGACACTTTCACTGAATGGGGAAGACATACTCTTAATGGAATAATTTCTCTCAATGTCCCACACGTACCTGGAGGAGTGACGAATCTTGTTTCTTTTTGGCAAGAGTATGTCATCTGAAATTCTGCAAGGGATTACCAAGTTTCCACTACCTGCTGTGCAGACTGTGGTGTTAATCCATAGCCAACCACAGCATTCTAGAGGTTTTGGGTATGTGATTTGATTTGAATTGATATACGGTGTAAAATGCTTCCTCACTTAACCTTCAGAAAAGGGAGAAAATTGGGTTCTCTTTATGGGAAGAGATGAGTCAGGACTGTTTGCACCTGCCACAACTAATTTTATTCAAAGAAAATTTCCTCAATAATTTCTCTAATATCAGTGGTAAAAGGACAAGACAATCACCTGTCTGACCTGCAGGACTATTTGCTCCAAAGTCTGAATGTTGGAATCCATCTATATCTGCAGACTAAATTAAACTTTAAATGCCATAAATAAATAACTTCTTCACATAACATTTCCGCCCCCTTTTATTCTTCCTAAGTGCTTATTGGCATGAAGTTATTCCTATGTCTATATAAACTCTAGATTGTATTCTTTCTGTGACAAAATGTCTTTTCTGCTGTTCAAGTCTGTTGGTGGTGCCCTCTGTTTCTTTCCATTTCCTACAAAAAAAGAATATTGCTGAAGTAATTTGTTTTGTTGCTGGTTTCGGCTGTTAAAAGATAATAGACAAAAGTTTAAGAAAAACTCAAGTGCTTTCATAAGAAAAGGCATAATAGGAAAACAAATTATTTGTCAATGTGCACTATGAGATAGAAAATGAACAAATACTGCTAGTTTTCCAGACAACTATTTAGCCTAGAAGGGGCTGACATGGGGTGGAAAGGGGAGGTGGAGTGTGCTGGAGCAACTTGGTGGGCAACAGGCATCCAGCCAAGCTCAACCCACCACATATTTAAACTATTCAAAACACCTTACTGAAACTTAATTGAGAAAGGTGTCTGACAAGAAGCTCGATGAGATACCATGTCTCTTCCCTCCAGTGTGTTTCCCACATACTGAGATATAAATAGTAAAGTAGAGAAAGAGCAAAATGAAAGTGTAGAAACAGGCAGGGCTCATGGACAGAAGATAAATTTATATCTACCTTGCTACCAGTATGCCGATGCCTCCTTGCTGCTGCCTCTTTATGGAAGTCACTTAATGAAGACATAATCATTAAAAGTGCCAGACTGAAGCTTGAGTAATAGTGGGACTGTCATATTTCTTTATATTGACATAGATTTATTAAAAACATCCCATCTAGGCTCCAGGCACTACTATAAATTTTAAATATATGAATCAATTAGTTGTGACACTTGGGGCAACCCCTGGTGGGGTTTGAACCTGCCATATAGAGAAACACCCTATAGCTGGACATTGTGGTCCCCTCAGCCTATGCCTAACTAGGTAAAATTACAAGATTTGAACGTCAAAAGCTGGATGTTGTACTGATTTAACCAGTGAAAATTATAGTAGAGTTATGACCATTGCACAGACAACAGAAAATCTCCTTCCTCTAAGTTTACCTACAAAGCCATTGGGCCTCTGCATCTTATGTATGAAGACTGGGAATGTGTCAGCACCAGCAAGGTTAAGCATAGCATTACCAATGCATTAATATAAATAAATATCAAGCATGAATGTCATATCAGGCATATCAGGCACATTGTTACTTACTTTTACAGCACTGTTGTTTAAATGATCATACTGTATCTTTTCTGAAGAAGTCTAAAGATTCCCATTTTCTTGTGATTTTAGTGAGCATTCAAGTGTAAATAGTAGTTTTCCCCAAAGCATCTGTACCCTTATAATATTTTTTCTCTAGAAAATGCAATATTTTCTCAGCATATATAGCTCCATCTATTTTCATTACCCTTCTATTTTTCTTCTAGATCTAATTACTTTATCTATACCAAAGACCATACCTGTCACAGATAAGAACTTCTTAAGCACAAAACCAACTTTATGCTTATCTCTTCAGTTTCCCAGTAGGAAAGTAGGGCTTTAAGTCTGTAAAAAACAGTAACATTTGACACCAAAATCCACCGGTCCTCATCAGAAACCAGCACAAATCAAGGACTGACCTGTCATTTATAAAATAATCTGTGTGTCAAATCAAAAAAGCACATCTTCACTTTATGATAACTTTCCTTGGAGAGGTTTGGTCTGTGGATAAATGGGGAGACATAAAGTTACACACTGTTTTTAATCTTGTAATCATCTTAAACTACTAAAAGTAGAAAAAGAGCAGAACCAAACATCAATAAATACTAAAATGGGAGAAAACAATTTTTAAAAAGCAGTAAAAAGAAGATAGACAAATCTTCCATCAACATACAAGTTACATGAAGTACGCAATTTAAGTCAGATAAATGATGTGTAATATTTTTTGATCTCATGCCTTATTCTCAGTATTCAGCAACAAGAAAGGAATAGGGCAAATTTAAAAATACCTCCATCTTTTGAAAAATTTTTTAAAAACCCCTACTTCTATTAGTCAGGAATGAACCAACAAGAGTTAAGTTAGATTTACAATACTAAGCAAACAGTCTCACAGAAATCATAATTATATTGTATGGTAGGGAAGCAAAATACCTTTTAAAAGGTAGTATTTGGTTATCCCCACCACCTCCTGTTTGCATGTAAACTCTTAAGGAAATGGTGTGCTGCACCAAAATTCACCTAAAATTGGCAATTCAAATAGAAATGAAAAATAAAACTAAAAAAAACAGTGAAAAGAACACTTTGATAAATTAGTTACTGCAGTTTCTTAGGTAATGAAGCATGCAGGGTTTCTCACTTTAACATAAAGGCAAAAAAATATTTAATAAGAAACAAATTTTAAAAATAATTTTGTTAAAATAACTCACAATAAATGAAAAATTTATTATTGCCTTTTTTTTTTTCAAAATGTGTTTCTTCTGTTTACGGAAGGGTATGAAGGATCAAATGAGAATCCACATGAGCTTGGAAATAATAGTCAGATTTAATGGGCATAATGATATTTCCAAGTTCAACCAGAGCGCAAAAAAACCAAACCCCTCAGGTACTTATCAGAGACAGTTGTGATCTGTCCAGGTCAGATTCACACTGTGTTTTGAGCTTTATCCCCTGTGTCCATTTGTCATTAGTGTCCACTTCTGATCCGTTACATAGCAGCAGGCAGCCTTTGTTATCTCTGTCCTTTCTCTCAGGGTTATTCACATTTTTTCCTTCACAGGTTTTGATGAAAACCCTTTGATCATTCCCGATAATCTGATGAAATAACCTCTCTTCGTACTTTTGTGCAGCCGGCCTATTCCTTGCTCTTGCAAAACAGTTCCCACAAAGGGAAGGCAACAGTGGTTCAACTTCTCTGACAGAGACACCCCTCATGCAGAAGCAGCCCTGTGTGATCATTGCAGCTCGTGACTGTCAGCAGCATGCTAGCAAAGCATCGGGTATTAGCCAACAGAGGGTGAGGAAAATGGCCAAACCCCTTACGCTCTTTATTTTGAGCTGTGTCTATCATACCCATGGCAATTTGTAATTTTCGTCAAGGAAGGCATGCAGGTGAAACACAACTAAATCTTGGTCCCTGGTACTTAAAGAGATTTTATTGACAAAGCAGTCCCAGAGCTATTATATGTGATAACAAAGTTTTTACATGAAAGGAATTTACAAATTGAGAAATTTATAACTTTGATCACAAAAGCTAGTCCAGGTCAACACAGCAGAATGGCAACATGTCTTTATTAATTAAAATTGTCTGGCAAAAATTTTAGCATCAATTCTTCTTATAGCAACAATTCAGAATACATGTTCTGCTCTAGGTTATTTCATTCAGGGGAATGTGAAATATACTCTGCTGGAAAAATCTCAGTTTCTGTAAGTTATATCCAAGCACTTTTTTAGAACACTCAATGAATTTAACACTTGCAAAGCACTTCACATGTAGTCTGCCCAAATGTCTCATAACTAAGAACTCACTTGTTACAGTAAAGATCCTACTTGCACATATTTTTATCACGTAGGGGTTTTTTTCCATATTTCAGGGAGTGTGTATTTCAGATCATGGGATATTGATGGCTTGTATAAAAAGAAAGCAGTTCAACATGTGGATTTGACCTCCTGTGAGGTAAGGAATACACAATGGTGTTGAGTTCATTGGTTAAAACAAAACACAGCTGGAAGACATGCAGATGTAAAATATGTTTCTCTAGAATTATGTTTCACTTTAGCAAATCTAGAAATATTTTTTTGTTAAAAATCTACTTAAATCTACTGCCAGAAAAGCAAGTAGAGTTAAGAAAATAATGTGAAAGTGTGTTCTAAGACAGGCATTGCCTTCATCATTATACGTATGTTAAGCTTAGGCTCTACATTTTGGTTTTATAGTAGGAGCCTTTTTGTCGCTTCTTTGCTTTTTACTCAATTGCTTGTTTTCATGTTTACATCTGAACAAAACACCAGACATTTGCTACTTATTTTAGGCCTGCATTTAAAATTTAATAGACTAAATAGTAGAGAGATATTATTAGTGGATGTATACCGGTTTCTGACTGGTAACATCTAGTGAACTAAGTACAGTTAGTGTAAATGTGTAAGTAGGAATTTACAATTTTCTGTAAACATTAATTAAGGGCTTGCCTTATGCTTTCAACACACTGAGTTGTACTTGAATTGCAGCCCCATAATGGTTCTTTTCCTAATCTCTATAAATAATTATAAGGTTTTTCCTATAACTAAATGCTTTCAGTGAAAAAGTGAATATCTGCAAAATGTAGCAAACATTATGGACCAAATCAGTGCCACATTGTTGACAAAAAGAGGCAAGGATTTGATGATTCCATTTGCTTCAAGGTTTACCAAAGCTATCAGCAGACCTTGCCAACCCTTTCCAACTGGGGATCTGATGGATGGCAGGGAAAGGATTTTGCAGTTTACACAAAACACCACCCAGCCACTGAAAACCTGGTAGAAGCAACATAACTTACAATTTAAGCTTATTGTATATTAATGATTATTAAATTCAACTGAATCTGCAAGTGAACATGAGGTCTCTGATCTATCCTTCTCTTCTGATTTATCAGTCATTAATGATCAGCAAGAAAGATATTCTTTCTTCCCCAGCATTCTTGGCTGACCCAAAATGCCCTTCCTATCCATAACAATAAAAGTAATCTGTCCAATGAGTGTTGCCAACCTCTAAGCTTCCTGAGTTCATTCCAGCTACTAAGATTTTCTAGGAAGAGGAATGTGTTCACTGGTACTTGGCAAAGTACAGAAATCCAGGCGTATCTGTTTGGCTGTACTATCAGAATAAATTAGTCACTACAAAATTCATTTCTTGTGATGCCGAATAAACCAACAGGCTGAAATAAAGCATTTTAAAACAAGAAAACAATACAGTCGATATAATTAACTGGATATGTTATCTGTCAATACATATATCACTACCAGCATAGGAAAGGCCACCATTCTGAAAAAGGATGAAAAATAAAGACAGGTTGGTTTGTAAGTGAAATTGTATCCACAACACATTGATATAGAACCCTAACAAGCCAAATATTTTGAAGATTCAGCAGATAACATTATCCTGCTGAAAATAGTATATATGTGGATATTACAAAAAAGAACCAGAAAAAGAAAGTATTCTGTTACATACTATTCTTTCTCTCAGACTAACCATGAAAGTTTTATAACATGATCATGTTTTTTAAAAGCTTCCCTTTAGGTTCCAATCTATAGACCTCATGTTGGTTTTTCATATGGATAACTTAAAGATCTTTTTTTTCCAATTATCTTAAACCTGGCGGGTTATTCCTGGAACTTGTATAGGTAATAATTATATCAAATCATCTCCTGATTTATAGACAGAAATTTAAAGTCACTTTCGTTGTGATCAAGGCAGCAGCCAAGACAACTTTCTCAATGTTTATTTTCTTTCTCATAGTCTATCACACTATGGTAAAGAGTGGCATTGACCATTTGCTCATTGTTACTATATGTTAGTCGTTTCTGGAGCCCAGAAATTTTTTTCTTTTAAAGACCAAAATAAATTCTTCTACTACTGTTCACCCTTCCTTTGTCCCCGTACCTCTTTCTATAAAAGTTTTCTTAAAAATTCAAAAATTACTCCTTTACTTGAAGGTAACTATAGAAGCTGGGTAGGTTCTTTGGTAGCTTCAGAATTAAAATCTGAACAACATCCATCTTTTATTATCTCCAGTTTAACCAATTCCTTTTCAAAAGATATAATATTATTAGGAAAAAAATTGACATATTATAAACTCAATGAACTTCACTAAAAGTTATTTAATTTGGCCCTTAAGAAAATTATATTATTTATATTTTTCAGAAGAAACCAAGAAATTGCAACTGTCATGAGAATTACAATGTACCTCCTTTCACCAGTCAGACTGGTGACCACCCATGTGTACAAACTTTCGGGAATGCACCTGATTCTCTGAATGCTTTGTCCTCTCAACCAGGTCACCATCTGCCTTATCCACCTGTTGCATGCTGTTTAAATCTTAGGCTGAAATCTCTAGTGTAAGGACTTTTTGCCATTTGTGAAACACTTAGGGGAAGCAAATTTTGACTTTTGTTGAGATCCTTAGGTACTTCTAGCATTCAGACAATCAATAATTATAAGATCAGAAATATAAATTACTCTGTGGTGATTTTACATAGTCTCAGATATAAACTTTACCTTTTGGCCAAGCTTGTTTTCATCAGCTATGAAATAAGCTTAAAACTCTAGCAGCTGCAATGCTACAATATAGGTGGTAATTTCTTCACATGGTCTATGATGATGACCTAATCTTGAGAAAGGAATAGCTGCTTGAAATAAATGTCTCTAGAAATGCCAGTCTTGGAATAAAAAGCAAGTGTGCATAAATATTCTATAAACTGAAAACATTTTCCGTGTTCTCTAATTTAACAGACGCATATCATCAAAAAATACATCTTGGATTTAAAGTTAAGATCTTGACTAATAGATCACTAATGTCATATACCATTAAAACCTGAATTGCAGTGACTCTGTAGTCCTGATTCAGTATATTCTATGAATTGTCCATTCAATTCTAAAATAAAATGCTGGTGGAAAAACACAGTGGTAATTTTATATTCTACACAATCCAAAAAAACCCCATGAAATCAAGTTAATATCTTTGCACTTTAAAAAGCAGAACTGAATTTACATTTTGGCAAATTTGTATTTTTTAGACTAGGTATTACGCAAAGCTTAGGCTGAATGTTCGCTGAGAAAGCAGCAAAGTTAATTTTGTATTTTAAATTTTGGCTGGGTGAATGGTGTATGTCCAGACTGCACATTTAGTACAAGGGATTAGCAGAAGCCAATTTGGAAACAGGAAGCAAAAAATCATACATGAAAAAGTTATATGAAAACATTTAAAATGTAGAACAGGTGTAAATAGGTCCTGACAGGCAGCAGATAGTTAAAATGAACCTAACATTGATAAAGCAGCTTTGCTCTGATGTGAAATCCAAAAAATGTCGAGTTTTAAAAGGCATTGGTGAGCAGCAAGAGTCGGAAGAAACCTCATTTGGAATTTTTCCTTCTGCCAATGTCTATGGCCCATTTGGGCCAGCATTTGGCAAAGAATAATTTTTTTGTCCATCTTTTACAATCTGTCTCTAGTGGCCATTGCTTATAAACAGTAAACACTTCCCAGTTCAGTAATGTGTCTACTAAGGCTCTTTCTGTTGCTCTACGTGGTACAAAATACCAACTTTCATGATAGATGTCTCTCTAAATTATGTCTCTCTGAATTATTCCCTGTTCCTGGTGATAGCTTTTCAACTCCAAGTCAAATATGGACTTGAATACCTGCTCCTGGATTCCTTCTTCAGACAGGCAGCTTGTGTCCCTCATAAGCAACAAGGAACCCCAATATTTTTGAGTTTGTAATCTTCATCTTAAGATGCTAACTTCCAGAATTCAGAAATACTGAAGAATTGTATACTGAATTTTTCTTCTTCTGAACACAAGTTGAAATTCTTGCTGCTCCAGACTGAAAGAGGGATGCTTACAGACTGGTCACACAGAATTATGTGTATGGTTTTTTATGCAATTCTAAGATTTCAGGTTCTTATCACTTGGAGAATATTTTGGCTTAAATGTATGAAATGGGCAATAAAAGTCTGTTATCATCAGGAAACAACTAATTCATGCACAAAATATACCTAAATTCCTCAGCTCATCACACCAGCTTCTTGGGAAAATAGCAATGGATAGTGAGTCTACATACAAAGACTATTTGGCAAAGATGGTTTTTTCCAAGATATTTTGCTGCCAGCTGCTTTTCTTTACTTTTGGGGAAAGAAAAGGTTTCTGAACTTTGACATACATGGTTCTCCACCCCTTAACAAGAAAGTGATCTTGTTTTAGAACTAACTGCTGTTTTCAAAAAAACATAATGTAAGTTGGGAAAAAAAGACAGAGAAATGCCACCATGAAGATTTTGGAAAGTGGGATTTGCCAAAGGTGTGAAAGATATCCCAAGCCTAACAAAAAAAAAACCCAAACAACCCAGTTGTAGCCTTCATGCACAGATACAACTTGTTGCTTGCTGTGTCTAGTGGTACTGTTTCCTTTAAAAAGACTTTTTTTTTTATATTGAGGAAAGTAAGATTAGCAAATAAACATAATTTTTAGTATTAATTTTTTATAGACAACAATTTAATCATTAGTATTTTTTTTTTTGCCCTTTTTAATGGATACATTTTTCTATTCCTTTTGTTATATACTAATTTTTGCTTTATTGGCCCTTCTTCCTCCAAAGCAAGCTAAAAACTCTCTTAAAATTTCATTTGTCTTTATTTTTCCTGGGTGATAGAGACAGTTGATGCTTTAATAGATTTGAGTGGTTGTTTTCTAATTCTGGTCTGCTATAAAGAATTGGACAGAGCTGACATGGTAAAAGCATCCATGGGTATTACCACGCCCTACCAGATCTCCCCTGGGATGCCTCACAGCCCTAACCTTGGGACTGGGACCCATACCATGTCCTGGTCTTCCCAGTGAGACTCAGAGGCAGGCCATAGTTTTGCTTCCAGTTCTACTGCTGGCCCTATCTCCTGTTCGTGGGCTGACTCTGGACTTGACTTACCCCCTGGCCATGCCTGGCACCCAGGTGTGCTTTATCACACATTAATTATAAAAATGAACTCAAAGTCTTGAACTGTGCGCATATAAATGTAACTTGTACATCCACTAACAAATACACAGCTCTGTCCTAAGCTATGTGATGTCAGTCCACAAGGTCCAGAGACTGCTCAGACCCTGCCCACTCAGCTCTTGCACTAGTTAACAGCAAGGTTCATTACTAACTGTTTATGTGCCTAATCATTTAGTCTTCAAAGAAGATGATCGATGCATGTGCAAATTTGAGTGCATGTCTACCTTGATTTGATGACAAGCACAATTGTTAAAAGGTATTGAACACCTCTCGTGTCACAGCTGACATACTAATTTACGAGGAGAGAGGGTCCTGAGCAAAACTTACTGTGCAAGAGTAAAAGTAGAAACAGTCACTTTTAGTCACAGCTTGATACAGCAAGATTATGAGATGAGAAATATTACTTGGGAAGATCACTCAGGCTGTGCTTCCAACTCATTTTTCTTACACTAACTCTTTTGTTTTCTCTTCTGTGTACTGCTTACTGCAATGTCTTTCACCTTAGAAAGATTAATTGTGTATGAGTTTTAATACTTAAAACAAAGGAATTCTAAAGCTGAGCAAAAACACTTTATCAGTAAAAATGTGATAAAGGAATACTGATACATAAAGAAAAGTATTGTAAATGCTATTGCTTAAAATAAAACTGAGGAATAAAAAAATCATGCTAACTGCAGCAATGGAAAGCTCAGTGAGGGCTAATCTACCATCTTAAGTAGAATTATCCAGTGCTGAGTTCAGTGTACCTACGGGAAACCTGGCTCATTTTGGTAATCAAACTAAGGCAGAAAGCTAAAACTGGACAGGGAGGAATGTGGGGAGCAGAGCTGGAGACTGTGGGACTCATTTCCACTCCCATACTTGAACATGTGTATCTACACAGAGCAATTCTGGTCAGCATCCACTGGCCCCTGTAAAAATGGACCCCCACATCCACCTACTGTTTCTCTCTTCTGCAGGAATTTAGCTCCATATCCCAATTCCCTCTATTTTGTCTAAGAATACTCTTCACCCCTTGTTGTACCTGGGTCCCAGGGTGGGTTGGGAAGTGTCATGCCATGAAATTGGGGCTGGACTTTAGGAGAAAGAAGGAAACCTTAGCTCTAAGTCTCTTCTCTGGGAGGCAGACAAAGCAGACAGAGAGGCAGTTGGTGACAGGAGATGGGTCCCTCTGTCTGGTCTGAGATTTGGGAGGATACGAAAGTTGGACTTCCCGGTATTTTTCTGAATCTGGCTTCACTCCTGGCTGAAGTCTCATGGGTAGTAACCACACACTCATAACAAACAATTGAAAAACACCAATATCACAGCTTCAACATGAAAAAAGGTGTGTTAGATTTTGCCAGTATTTGTAGACGCTCTTCTCAGCATTCAGGAAGAGAAAGACCTGGCATGTGCTAAGAAAATGCTTTTACATATTTCTTACCTAGGAAGGGAATGGGCTTTTTTAGACTCTGCATCATGCTAGTATCACAGAATCACAGAATCAGATCTGTTAATGTTGGAAGAGGCCTGTGGAGATCATCCCATTGAACTCCCTGTCAAGGCAAGGTCATCTAGAACAGCTTACACAAGAGTGCATCCACATGGGTTTTAAATGACTAGAGAGAGAGAGACTCCACAACCTCCCTGGGCAGCCTGTTCCAGTGCTCTACCATTCTCAAAGTAATGAAATTCTTCCTCATGTTGAGGTGGAACTCCTCATGTTTTAGTTTATGGCCATTTCTCCTCATCCTGTCACTGGGCACCACTGAAAAGTCTAACACCATCCTTCTGACACCTGTGCTCGAAATATTTTTAAGCATTAATGAGATCCCCTTTCAGTCTTCTGTACACTAAACACACTCAGCCCTTGCAGTCTCTCATCATGAGAGAGATGCTCCAGACCCCAAATCACCTTTGTTGCCCTCTAGTCAATCCTCTCCAGTAGGTTCTTTTCTTTCTTGCACTGAGGAGCCCAGAACTGGACACAGCATTCCAAATGTGGCCTCACCAGGGCTCAGTAGAGGGACAGGATCACTTCCCTCGACCTGCTGGCCACACTGCTCCTTCTGGCTTTAAGGGCACTGCCAGCTCATGGTTAATTTGTCATCTGTCAAGACTCCCAGGTCCTTCTCCACAGAGCTGCTCTCCAGCAGGTCAGACCCAGCTTGGGGTACCAAGTACCAGATTGGTACTTGGTGTTATTCTCCCCCAGGTGCAGGATCCTACACTTGCCCTTGTTGAACCTCATTATGTTTCTCTCCACCCACCTCTTCAGCTTATCAAGGTCACACTGAATAGCAGCACAGCCTTCAGGTGTATCAGCCACTCCTCCTGGTTTGATGTCACCAGCAAACTTGCTGAGGGTACATTATACAGATTTTTGCAGGCCACCTCAAAAGAGTGTGATGTCCACACTTCAGACTGACTGAGATATTTGTCCTGCTTGATATCCACAGCACCGCTGTGCAACCACAGCTCAGCTTCCACTGAGAGACAACAGAGAGAAAGTGATGCACCTATAAGCTGGTGGTGCTGTGGATGCAAGGAAAGGATTGATCAGCTTCCCAGTTGGTATCAATTAATACAGCTTCAAGGTTCACACTCTCTGTGGGTCCAGCCCTTCAAAAGCACTGTAGGTGCTGAAAGTGGCGATGTGGTGCTTGGAGCACACTGCTCATCTACACAGTAGCAAGAGCAATGAGCCATGGAGATGACCCTATACATCTCAGCAATGCATTTCTGGTGATCATGAGGGTTCTCTGCTTCATTAGAGTGGGTAATAAGAAACATGGCATGACACAAAAAAACACAACAAAACCAAAAACTAAACAAAAAACCCCAATCGACCAACCAACCAACAAAAACAAACCCGAAAAGCCATACCACAATTATAGAAAGTTGGAGTGATGTTTTATGACAGGAACATCTGATTGTTAGGAACTGAACTGAAAGCACATCTTTCTGCATGGAACAGAAATAATCTGTAATGACTTTCAGTCATCTTTGTCTCACTGTAGAATTAAACCAAGAATTTAGATATGAAAACTTTATATGTTCTCAGCAATTCCCTGAGCTGGAGCAGAAGGAGCCAATACTAATCCCCCGAGTTCCAAAAGTTATTATACGGAAATATGCCAGAGCATCCATGTCTTTCCAGCAAAGGAAGGTGTTACCTAATGGAAAACAAACAAACAGAAAGAAAATTCTACAGTGAGAAAGAAACCAAAAGTCAGTAACTATATTCTATTTTCTTACAAGTTACATGTCACACTTGAATCAATTAAAGTAAAATATAAGTTTTGCTTTTAGGAATCTAAAAGATTTGAGCAGTTAAAATTTTGTTAGTTCTTATTTTATAACTGTATTTTTTTAAAAATATGTTTAGTTCAAGATTATGTGTGTATTATTATATAAAGTTGCAATTTTAATCCAAAAACAGCCTATATAGGCAGCAGCTCTTTCGTTAACTTGTATGCACCATAGAAACTGTTCATGTCAATATTTTAATTTCAGTGAGACTGAATGAAACTAAGAAAACCCCAAACATGTCATTCTAAGCAGATGGTTGTCATGGACTGCATGCAATAACTAGGAGTTACTATGCAAGTTTATGCAACTTGATACACTATAAACAATTCCTTCAAGTAAATGCTGGTTGAAACAAGCCTTGGGTAACACTTCAACAAAATAATCAATTTTTATTATTTTCCTGGCTTCCAAGATGTTTTTTAACATTTCTAGATACATGACAAATAGCCTACCAAAGCCTGTGTTCCCACCTTTTCAATAAGTGTGAAAAGCAAGCAGTGCCCCTCCACAGCAGGACTGCTGCAAGCATTCCTTCAGACCTGACAATAGAAATTACAGTGTTGAAAATAAAATTATAAAAAAATGCAAGAAGCACTAAATGGCTTTCTGAAATTAACGTAAGGCATCATCACTTTGTTTCGGCTTTTACTTTCTGAATACTGGGAATTATTGCAGAAATAGTTCTATAAAGGTAGCAGGGGTCACATACATGACTACATATGGAGGCAGGCTCTGTCTTCCAAATGCATTAAGTTTCAGGGGATTTGAGTAATTGTTTCACTCATGAGGAGTCAAGTGAATTTAGGTGAAAAGCCATGTAATAGTCACACGCCGTTTAGAAGTCTTTGTCCAAATACTTAAACAACTATATAAATCATTGCTTTGACCATAAAATATTGTGTCATTTTCTCAACTGCTACCATCTCCATGTTTTACCTCTTAGATCCTCAAATGAATCATTTTCTGTCACTGTCTAGTTTTCTTTAAGCTGCTGGTGAAAAACTACAGAACCTCTCATAGTTTATAACTAGCATGTATCCCGGTGTGCTAGGCACAGAACCTACGTGTTTAAAAGGCATGCATCACACACTGAATATGGGCACTATTGTAACTGCCAACAACTGCCCATGGCTAAGCAAAAAATGAGTCATCCACTCAAAGGGTCCAATTAGTAGCAGTCACTATGCAATATCCATGTAAAAATAATAGTTCATATTTTGATTCTGATCAAACATCTACTCCTGATGTAAGGAAATAAAACGCTTTGTGTAGGTTTACACAGATAGACTAATTGGATTTTTTTTTACGGCTTAGAAAGAATGACATGATGAGAGTTTTTTAAATTTGTGCTTTGTAGAGATCACTGTAAAAATTGTTTGACTTGGAAGAACCTCATGCAAAATTGCCCTCCTTGCATTTTTTATATTTTTGTCCAACATTGGCAGCTAATTCGCCTGGTTTGCATCCATACTTCTTGACTTTTCTCATCACAATTTTTTTTGCAGGGGAGAGTGAAGGTGTTGATTTGGTTTAGGGTTTTTTTGGTGATTTCTTCTCCTAAAGAATAAAATCTACTAAAACACAACATAGGTATGGCTACATTGATATGCAGGACTAGTTTTCCAGCTGTCGTAAGACTTCCCAAGCCACACCTTTCTCATACAGACCCTGTCCCCTTCCCAGGAAGGTTCTCCAATGCAGAGGGCTAGACCTGTCCCAGCTGCCCACCAGCCTGTCCTGTCCCCAGCTGGGGCTGGTGAGACATTTTCCACAACCCCCAGGAGCCCACAGGATCCACAGTGCCCCAAGAACCTCAAGGCAGATCTTGCAAATGAACTCTGGGGCAAAGGCATGTGCTGAGAACTTTGGGGTTTTGACACTCTTGGTCATGAGGTTGCCTGCTGAGTAGCCAACCCATGTAAGCATTAGCTTTTCTTTTGGGAGCAAGACTCTCTTCTTGTCCTTCACAAAACTCCGTGGTTTCTAGTCTGGCTGATGACTGGATTGCCCCGTGGCTCAAAGTTCAGGCAATGTCTCTATGTTCCTGTCTCAGTTTTGAGACAAGTTTAGGAGAGGACTCTCTGGACTGAGTCCTTGTCTCCAAAAGGGTTCCGAAAATCCCTTTCCACCAACAGGGAATGAATACAAATACATGAAAATGAAAAAAAACCCCCAGTTTATTAACAAACAGAATGCCCACCCACAAGGCAAGGGAAACAAAGTAAATAACTGTTAAGCACTAAACCGCCAGAACCCACTACCCCCTCCCCTCCCCCCCCCCGCGCCCCCACACACACAGGAACAAAGAACTAAAAAATGTCCGGAGAGCAGGGAGGGCAGTGCTGGAGGAATACCCCTTTCCCAACACATGGTCCAAGATGGNTCGGCCTGTTCAGTTCAGCTCACAGCAGCCAAAAGATGCTACTCCAGTTTCTCCAAGCGAGGGAAAGGAAATGTTTTTTGCCTGGGCCAAAACCCAAGTCAGCCCAGCAGAAACAACACTGCACAGTCCCACTGGGAAGCCTGCGCAGTGAGACTTCAAAGCATCCATGCAGCCATGGCAAAAAACCTTCCTCCCACACACACCCCCACTCCGGTCTCCATATTTAATGGTACAGGAACCATTTTTTGGGCGTAAGCATAGGATCATGTAATAGACTATCATAATAAATCACTCCAAGTTCCTCACAGACAGTTCACCTCCATTTCCACTTCATTTCCACTGAATGCTTCTTATTCACCTCTGAGCTCAGCCAGTAGCTCCCTGTTGCTCTGTGCTTGCTCGCTGTCTGAAGAGGAGGTCTCTTCAAGTTGTTGTTGAAGTTTACCAGCTCTCCTGTTCACCTTTACTCTGCAGTACAGTCTCCTATGGGATCTTGACAAAAGAGTCCTAGAACAATGTGGAACCTGCTCATGTCCAAAGTTGTGACTCTGTGAAGCTGGTGAAGGGTCTAAAGCTGGGGTCCTGTGCAGAGCAGCTGAGAGAGCTGGGATTGTTTAGCCTGGAGAAAAGGAGGCTGAGAGGGGATCAGTGAGTGCTAGATTTGCAGTCAAACTCAAAGATCTTAACAGGTTTTTCCAAGCTAAATAATTCTATGATTCTGTTTTCTAGGCTTTTCTCAAGGTGTTAGCCCCACAGTTCCATGGTGACTTTCCCTGTCATACTAGACTGCCCTTGGCCATCGTATACCCAACCAGTTCTTTATTGTCTGTGACAAAAAAGGCCAGAAGATTATCTCTCCTGCTCTCTGTTGCAAATGAAATACACCCCAGAAATTTCACAGATCACACACACACAAATCTATTGTCTGCCAAGCAGATATCTGCAACACATAGTTTTTCTTTTTGAGAGAGGAAATCAGATTTTTTATCTTATTCAAAATTATGCTTCTGAAAATTTCGAAAAAATTATTTTGGATCATGTTATAAAATAAAGAATTAAAATAAATAAAATTAAGAGAGGGATGAGGGATGCTTCAGAATGAAGCATAAGTACTATAAATATTCTGATTTGATAGTGGAATCAGAGTTCACTGGGCTTACTATTACTACATCTCTCATTCTTTCTGAGAACTAAGATCACACAGCCCTCCATCCATCCTGCCTCATGTATCGTTCTTTAGTGTGATGGTTGAATGAGGATATTTGGCAGCTTGAGCCATCTATGAGCTTTTTCTACATTGCTCAAACCTTTTGTTCAGTACGTGAACAAAACTAACTGGAGAATGCTGAGAATGATTCATAGTAGTCTACTAAACAAACTCTTCCTAGATTTTCTTAACAATTCAATGTTAAAATTTCCCATGGGAATGAATGTATCAATTTTTACTCAGCTCTAATTCAAACCTGCAAGTGCAAAGGGTGCTGTAATTGCAGTGTCATTGCACCAGTCAGACCCATTCATCCTGAGTGCCTCTAAGCAAGGCCTGTGCTTAAGAGTAAAAACATACATTTATACATGCAATACCACCTTAAAGAGTACTTAGTGACTCCAGTTGTTAGAGTGATTGCTCAAATGAAACCCTTTGCTGAATGTACCATGCTGTTTCTATCAAGTATGTGGAATTCAGTTGCTCTCATGCATTAGCAATACATTTATTGAATATTAAATAAATACATATAAGTAGTGATCAAGAGAAAAAAATATAAAAAATGTTGTTCTAATGATAGAAAGACTTTCTATTATTCATCCATGTAATTCAAATAACTTCTACAAAGCTAATTGTTCAAACCCAAAATTCCATGTCTTCGTCTAGCAGCAGAAAGTGATGCGGTTTGGCAGTTAAGCAAATGTTGCCTGTATACTAAAAGTTGAGTTGTTTGTAATTGTTCTTTGAAAAGAAGAGTTTAGTTGAGCTTTTGATACTAATACTAAACTGGCAATCACTTTGAGAGATCTAGGTTGTGTGATACTCAGATTCAGGTAGGGCATTGTCAATAACATCTTGGTAATCTCAAAAGGCAGAAAATAGAAAGAATACAATTGATTGAACACTTCATCTCAGGTTATACTCGACTTCTTCAGCTTGCCTTAGATACTTCAGCTGGTTTCTGAACCAACTAAAAATTTCCTAAAAAAGCAGTCCTTTGCTTCTCATGATATTCCCTGCCAGATTATATGTTTGTATCACATAAATGTCTCATCAAAGGGTAGTTTTCTGTTTCACCAGAGTTTGAACACAGAGAGTTGCCACTGCGGTTTTAGACACCACTGTGCAATTCTCTTTAGAGAAAAGAATTATGCATGTTTTAGGTCAGCAGCCCCTTTGCCACATGTACATTGTAGGTACAAAATATCTGATACACTTGATAACCTCAAAAAGTGGTTATATTCAGTAGCTGAAGTAGAAATTGTTCTGAAAGTACTGCTTACGGCTGAAGCCAGTATTTTGTTATGAGAGTTCAGGGTTGTCTCCCTAGTACAATGCAGGGGGGAAAAAAAAGCTTAAAAAGTCTGTAAACAGTGATAGCAGGTTTCTAAGTAGAAGGGGGAAAGAGAATTGCATTGATGACATGACATGCAGAAGTCTGTGTATGATATAGTCTTCACAGCAGGACACTGTTTCCATTGACTGTTACAATATTTTTAGTCTTACATATCCACCAGTGTTGTTCACAGTGCACAACATGGTATAGCTCCTGCCAACAGTTTTAGTTGAACTTGCACTGACTGTGCAGCAATAAAATGTTGCTGCTGCATTGACTGTGCATTTCTGTGATGTCAGCCCAGGGGCACAAGAGGAGCTAGGTAATGGAGTGCGGCACCTTGACACCTCTTGCAGAGTCTACTGAGGTGAAGAGGATTTTTTTCCAGTGGTCTCTGTGGGGCTTGAAAGAGGTATTACATTTCCGAAAGGAAGTTTTCCCTTGTCTAGAAATGTTAGGCTATGGCTTCACTTTTGAACATGTCAGGCATAAACCAGTAAACTACGTAGCAAGTATACTGGCAGAAGTGAAACCTGGGATGAATCCTATGACTGGCATGCCACGTTGGATGGCTATAGGCTCTCTCCTCAGGAGGGATACGCAGGGCAGGCAAGGTGAGGCCAGTGGCATTGTGTGTAATGAAAGGACCGGATAGTATGGAACTTATTGGCAATGGCACAGTTGAGACCCCCTGGCAAAAACAAATAATGCAAATGTCATCATGAGAGTCTACTATAGACCACCTAGTCAGGATGATGGCATCGATGAATTATTCTTGGAGGAACTAAGGGACACCTTCAAACCAACTTCCCTTGTCCTTATGGGGGATTTCAACTTACAACTTTTAATAGGTAACACCACACAGCTGGCACAAACATGTTCAGAAGATTCCCAAAACACCTGGGTGATTACTTCGTGGTACAAACACTAAGGAAGCTGACTAGAAAAGATTTCCTCCTTGATTTGTAGCTTGTTAACAGAGGGGGTCTTGTGAGTGAAGTCATGGTCGGTGGCTGTTTTGTACCGTGACAGCAAAGCAATTGATTTTAAAGTCTATGTTGACAGGAAGGAAGTACCAGCAAAACTTCCACTCTGGAAATGAGGAGAGCAGACTTCAGGCTGCTCACAGACTAGTTACTAAGGGCTCTGAGAAAATGTTTTTGAGGTGCTGGAGTCCATCAGTACTGGTCACTTTTAAAGCACCACCTCCTAATGACACAGAAGCAAGCAATTCCAAAATTTTAGAAGTCAAACAGGTGAGGCAAAAGGCCAGATTGGCTGAGCAGGGATCTTCTTTTGGATCTAAGGCAAAAAAACGAAGTTGTATGCTCAGTGGAAGCAAGGCCAGGTGACATGGGAAGAATACAGAGATGTTGCTTACCACTGTAGGGAGAAAATTCTTACTGTCAAAGCTCAATTGGAGATAAGCTGGACAGTACTGGGTGGGTGGGAGAGTTTTTAAAATATGCAAATAGCAAAAGGCAGTCCAGAAATAACATTGGATCACTACTTGAGGAGGATGGTCACCTCGCAAACAAGGACACAGACAAGGAAGAGGCATTTGATGCTCCTTTGCCTCTGCCTTCAGCATCAAGGATGGAGTAAGAGGGTGCCTGTGCCCTGACGCAGAGGACCATGGCTGTGAGAATGATAAACTATCAGTTGAACCTGAACTTGGGAGGGAACTGCTGCTCCAGGTGGGTCCCTGTAAATCTATGGGGCCTGATAGGATTCACTCAAGAATACTCAAAGAGGTGGCTGATGTCATTGTGAGGCCTCTCTCAATGACTTTTGAACAGTCTTGGGAATCTGGAGAAGTCTCAATTGACTGAAAACTGGCTAACATTGTTCCAGTTTTCAAGAATGGCAAGAAGGTTGACCCTGGAAACCACAAGTCCCTCAGTTCTCACTTCAGTGCCTGTGAAATTAGGGAGAAGATTATTCTGGGAGGTATTGAAAAACACCTGAAGGACAATGCAGTCACTGGTCACAGCCAGCATGACTTCATGAGGGGGAAGTCCTGCTTATCAAAGCCAACTTCCTATTATGACAACCCACCTAGCTAACTAAGGGAAGACAGTCGATGTAATCCTTTTGGATTTCAGTAAAGCTTTTGATACTGTCTCTCCTAGGATCCTTCTGCACAAGCTGTCCAGCACACAGNTGCACTAGCTGTCCAGCACACAGCTGGATAAACACATCATGTGGTGGGTGAGCAACTGGCTTGTGGGTTGGGCAGAAACAGTTACAGTGAATCGGGTAACATCAGACTGGCAATTGGTATCTAGTTGGGTTCTGCAGGTCTCCGTTTTGAGCCCTGTGCTCTTCAACATCTTTATAAATTATTTGGACACAGGATTCAAAAGTATCCTAATTTTGCTGATGATATTAAATTGGCAGCAGTTGTCAAGTCCATTGAAGGCAGGGAAGCCCTGCAGAGGGACCTTGAAAAATTAGGGGACTGGGCAATCACCAACCATATGAAGTTCAACAAGGGAAAGTGCCAGATTCTGCACCTGGGATGGGGCAACGCTGGATATACAGACAGACTGGGGAACAAGGAGCTGGAAATTAGCACCAAGGAAGGAATCTGGGGCTCCTGCTCAACTGAAAGTTGAAAATGAATCAGCAGTGCCCTGGCAGCCAGGAGGGCCACCCGTGTCCTGGGGAGCATCAGGCCCAGCATGGCCAGACAGGTAAGGGAGGGGATTGTCCCACCCTGCTCTGCACTGGGGTGGCCTCACCACAAGTCCTGGGGGTAGCTTTGGGTGCCACAATNAAGAACAACATGAAGCTGTGTTAGGGAAGCTTTAGGTTAGATATTAGAAGAAGGTTCCTCACCCAAGAGGTGGCTGGGCACTGGAACAGGCTTCCCAGGGAAGTGGTCCCAGCACCAGCCTGACAGAGTTAAAGAACTCTTTGGACAATGCTCTCAAGCACATGGTGTGATTCTTGGTGCTGTCTTGTGCAGAGCCAGGAGCTGGACTCCACTAATCCTTGTGGGTGCCTTTCAGTTCAGGATATTCTATGAGTCTATGAATTTTTGTCGAGGTACTTTAGGCTAATTGTGTACATGGCTCCACTAAGCTTTTACTGGAGGTTGCAAGAGCAGAATATAGGTTAATAGATTATACTTTCACCTCCCTACTTCCAAGAGTGATACTTCTGTCTCATTATCTTCTATTAGACGATCAGCTCTGGCAGCAATATGTACTCACCTGGACAGCTACAACAAAGCTACCCTAATAAAGGTGGGCTGATTTTGGCTTTGTTCAATAAATGCAAAAACTACAGTCTATTTCTGAGATAATGGTCAGAAAAAGTAATTGTTTTCTTTCAAGATTCCTCTGAGAACAAATCTCTTTGAGATCTCAGAACTCTTTTACTCTTATTACTCTAATCTGATTTTTTCTTTCAATGTTATAAGTCAGCTGATGGGCACTTTCATTCAGTTATTTAGACCTCTCTCATTCTCTTTTCCCTCTGTCCCATTTCTTCTGCATTTTCCTGGATCTTTGATAGACTTATATTTGATTTGCAACTATTTAAAAACTGAGTTCACCTCAAACATGGGGCATAAGTAAATAAATTAATTTTATACTTGTACTACAAAAATAATTCGTATGTCCTGGACTAAATCCATGTATCATTTCAAATTATAAATACGATTACTGAATGGCAAATACACTGACAGGTGCTTAGGAAAGGATTACTTTACACTCTCTACTATTTTATTTATATCACTACACAATAAAAGGTACTATGTACATATTGTACCTGCTGGTCAGAGGTTTTCTCTCCCTATCCAGAGTTATTCACAACACTCAGACTTCAGAAGATAGGATAATATGAAGTGTCTGCCAAGATGCTTAAAAAGAAATCATAGAAAAATAACAAATAACATGAGTATGTGCATGAGAGACAATCTTGCAGAAGACTCTTGAATATTTTATTATATAAAAGAGAAATAAAACTAACAAAAATCCCCTTGAAAGTGAAACCTACAACACATATTTTTACAGATAAGAAAATAATTTTTTTAAGTACTCCAAATGAAAATTTTATTCAATTAAAAAAAGAAAGTTTAAAAATAAATATGTCACTAATTATTTTTTAGTTGTAACATTTCTGCAAGAGATTGAGAAAAAGTCTAGGGCTTTCATCAGCTGATATTTAAGATTACACGCTGAAACACAACATCTTAGGATTATAAGCATCTTCTCTGCTGCATACTGCTTTGCACCACCCTCATGTGAGTTAATTAAGCATCTTTCTGCGTGAGCATATCTTGTGCTTTCTGGTTTATTCCCTTTGTTTTCACATCCTTTTCCAAAACATAGAAACTGTTGTATTTTATACCCCATAATGAAAACTAGTCTTGACATTTCAAAATTCATCACACACTATTGTTTGCTTCAGCAGCATTACATGTTTTAACAGCTGCAGCAAACATAATTCTGGGATAAAGCTAATAGAAAACTAAATGGCACATTTTGAAGGGTTAGTATATCTTACTCATCTTCATTAAATAACTATGTTGAAAGAAGTTAAAAGGAAATGGTGTTGGTGTGCTGAAAGCTCCACATCCTTGGCTAAAGCAGTAAGAGTTCCCCTTGGGTGTTTTTGTTCTTTTTTCTTTAATTGAGGGGTGCTTCATACAGCTCAACAGAGTAAAGTGGCCCATCTGTAACATTAAAGTGGTGCAAGACTTCAGTTAGCACCCATCTTCTGAAAAGAATTTTCCAACAAGTTTCTCCTTCAATGGAATTGCTAGTGAAGTGGTGTTAGATGGAGTAAAGTGGTTTGCAACTGAGATCCTTAACAAATAGAACTCTGTTCTCCTGAAAGTATTAAAGAAGTTAGTCAAGAAAGACAAAGCATGAGAAAAGGCCCGAAGAGGCTGTGGTTCAGAATGTTAGTTAAACATATGAACATGTTTTTGCATGCCTTTGCACACAGATGGAAAAGCACGTGTGTCTTGCATGAATCATAGAATCATAGAATAGTTTGTGTTGGAAGGGACCTTTAATTGTCATCTGGTCTAACCCCCCTAACAAGGAGAGGGACAAAGGTGATATCTTCAAATGTATCAGGTTACTCAATGCCCTGTCCAACCCGTCTTTGAATGTTTCCAGGGATGAGCATTCACTACCTTTCTGGAAAATGTATTTCAGCGTCTCACCATTCTTGTTGTGAAAAGCTTCTTCCTTATATCTAATATAAACCTACCCTCTTTCGATTTAAAACCATTACGCCTTGTCCTGTCTCAACAGCTCCTCCCCTAAAAAGTCTATTCTTATCTTCTTTATAAGCCTCCTTTACTTACTGTAAAGTCACAATAAGGTCTCCCCAGAGCCATCTCTTCTCCAGGCTGCACCACCTCAATTCTCTCCACCTTTCCTCACAGGAGAGGTGCTCTGTCCCTATGATCATTTTTGTGGTGCTCCCTTGGAATGGCTCCAACACATCCACATCTTTTCTGTGCTGGGTACCCCAGAGCTGGGTGCAGTGTTCCAGGTGAGGTCTCACCAGAGGGGAACAGAGGGACAGAATGCCGTCCCTCACCCTGCTGGCCATGCTGGGCTGTGAGCACACATCGACAGATAGTGTCCAGCCTCTCATCCACCAGAACCCCCAAGTCCTTCTCAGAGGGCTGCTCTTGATCTGTTCATCCCCCAACCTGTCCTGATGCTGGGGTTACCCCTACCCGGGTGTAGCACCTTGTACTTGGCCGTGTTGAACCTCACAAGATTCCCATGGGCCCACTTCTCCAGCTTGTCCAAGTCCCTCTGAATGGCATCCCATCCTTCAGGCATGTCAACTGCACTCCAGATCTTGGTGTCATCTGCAAATTTTCTCAGGATGCACTTGATCCCTTTGTTTGTGTCACTGATGAAGATATTAAAGACCACTGGCCCCAGTATGGGCCCCTGAAGGACGCCACTCATCACTAAACTTGATGCAGACATTGACCCTCTGAACAGCACCATCAAACCAATTCCTTAATCACCAAGCAGTCCACTCATCAAATCCTTGTGTCTCCAATTTAGAGATGTTGTGGGGGACCACGTCAAAAAGTTTTACGTAAGTCCAGATAAATGACATCTATAGTTCTTCCTTTGTCCACTGATGGAGTCACCCCACTCCATCATAAAAGGCCACTATGTTTGCCAGACAGGATTTTCCCTTGGTGAAACCATGATGGCTGTCTCAAATCACCTCCCTGTCCTCCCTGTGCCTTAGCATGACTTCTAGGAGGATCTGTTCCATGATTTTCCCAGGCACAGAGGGAAAGCTGACAAGTGGATAGTTCCCTAGGTCTTCNCAAGTGGATAGTTCCCTAGGTCTTCCTTTCT
>VZRJ01003241.1:0-50878 GCA_013397565.1 Ptilonorhynchus violaceus
GAGCAGAGGACGATGTTTGTGCAGGGACCATGTTGTTAGCAGGTGTTTTTTGTGTAGCTGCAGTTATTTCTTGGTCAAGAGCAGATGTTCCAGCTGGGCTGGTACGGGCTGCAGTTGTTCTTTCTGTAGATAGGGGAATGTTGTTTTCTGTTGTGGAGGGGATCATGGAGTTGGTGTCATGGTCAGCTGAAGATCCTGAAACCGTAATTTTACCGTCAATTTGGCTCAAATTTTCTCCATTGCTTGATATCATAATATTTGTGGATGTTTCGTCCTTCCCAGAAATTGTAGGAAGCCTTTTTTCACTGACAAGAATTGAGTTTATTACTTCAGTTGTGCTTTTTGACTGATCAGTGTCTTGTTGCAGTGAATTTCCTGTAAGAGAAGTTTCTTGTGTTTGAAAAAATATGTAGTGTTTGAAAACCTCTGCTCTTCTTAATTCTCTATACTATTCAAACAAATTCCCTCTGTATCCAGTGTTTATTTAAATATTCTCGTGCCATATTTTTTCTGTTTTCTCTACTTCAAAATTCAGAGATTTCTTCTATCCTGGTTTTATAGGAAGTATGTCCGTATATCTACACCTCTTTGAAGATTAAGGAATGAAAATACTGAAGCATCATTTGCTCGTGAAGAACTGTCTTACATAACGCTATCACAAAATCACAGAATGGTTTGTGTTGGAAGGGACCCTGAAAATCCTTTTGTTCCACCCCCTGCCATGGGCAGGGACACCTTCCATTATCCCAGGCTGCTCCAAGCCCGTCCAACCCGGCCTTGGACACTTCCAGGGATGGGGCAGCCACAGCTGCTCTGGGCAACCTGTGCCAGGGCCTCCCCACCCTCACAGCCAAGAATTCCTTCCTCATACCTGTCCTAAATCCTGTCGTAAATTAACGCTCTTTAAGCTTGAAGCCATTCCCCCTTGTCCTGTCCCTCCAGACCCTTGTCCAGACTCCAACATCTCCCAGGAGCCTTCTCTTCTCCAGGCTGGACAATCCCAGTTGTCTCAGCCTGGCTCCATGCGAGAGCTGCTCCGTCACTCCAGACTCAGTCCTATGGGTTGAGTGATCACCGGACATTTACTCCTTCAACAGCGGGGTTATCACAAACTATCTTGTACTTCATCTGTTCCTTCGTGCCCTCAAATCAACAGACATGTCCAGGTGAAGGTTCTCCGAAGAGATCTTCAGAGAAGAAGAGCAAAACTGGAATGTTCTTTACGGCTGAACAGCATTTGCATGTGCCAGGTGCTCCAATTCCCTCTACTGCAATTTGCAAGAGCCGTTCATTTTTTTTCCCCGAATCATTTAAACTCTAATCCCATCTTCCTAAGTATTTGCAAGACTTTTGTCATTCCATAGATAATCTTTCAAGGGATTGACAAAAGACTGTCCCTAAGGCAGAGAACTTTTAATGATGACGTTTAAAATGTAGTCTCACTTACTGCTAGGCATTAATTGTTGGGGGGTTTTTTAATCCAAGTTTTTTCATCCAAACCCAGAAATGACCAGTAACAGCCATCTATGAGGATTTCCTTCTACCCTGGATAGTTTCTGCTTTTAGGAAATTGTTACGTCAATCACTGTTAAAATTTCTTCTCTGATTAACATTTTTAATACAACTGAGGGTTTCCCTTTGGCCAAAAACTCTTGTCAAAAAGGAAATTGAATCAGGCTGTACCAATTTGTTCCTTTTCATGCTTCTTAACACTTTATTATTTTATAAGGTCTTATTTTTTTGTAATTACTTTCGATATTCTCTGCTTCTTGCAATAAAGATAGTTAGCAGAGAGTTCCCCAAATCCCAAACTCCTTCAATTCCAATGAGAAACCATATTCCTACCCATCCCCACCTTTTTGATGCCCCCGGTTTTCCATGGAAAAGAGGGTTGAAGACTGACTGTATAGAATTTTCTGGAACAGCTTCTTGAGAACACTGAGCTGTTCCAGGATTTGAACATATTCCACTGAGGGGCATCAGTCATGCCTGCAATTCTCAGATTTCAGAGCAGTAGCAGACATCCAAATGGGTGAACACAGGGGTCAAGAAAAATACTCTGAACAAGTGAAGAAAAATACTCTGAACAAGCCCAAGAAAAATACTCTGAACAAGCCCAACATTTTTCCATCTGCTTTTTACGTAACTATTATATATTCATACTTCCTATTTTTTTTCAAGCTTTCTGAATTGGCAACACCTAAAAAAAATCTGCCATTCATCCATGGCTACTCCAGTGGCGACAACACAATAGCTGGGCTTGTCACCCCGATTAAATTACCCCGTTCCAAACAAATGTTCCAAACCATCTCGACGGTGTGGTTCTAAGGAGGGGCTCGTGCCATGAATAACCCTCAGAGGAATCACACCCTGGTCTCTCCCCTGTCAGGTTGGTTGTGTCACCTCCGAAGATTCTCTTCGGGTAAAGCATTCCAGGCTCATTAGTAATGCTTGGGCTTGACACCCACCGGGAAATGAGCGGGGCTGACGTCCCGCCCCAGGCAGGGCCGTTAGGAGAGCAAGGATGGGGAAAGGGACAGGGACTCAGGCCAAGCTCTTTGGAATGTAAGGAATCACCAGCATCCTCACAAACAATTTCATGGAATCATCAAATCATAGTTTGGTCCCTTCCTGCCTTAAAGCCCATCTCGTTCCATCCCACTTTCCACCAGACCAGGCTGCTCCAAGTCCCATCCAACCTGACCCTGGACACTTCCAGGCCATGGGATGGGGCAGCCACAGCTGCTCTGGGCAACCTGTGCCAGGGCCTCCCCACCCTCAGAATTTTTTGCTAATATCTCGTCTAAATCTACTCTCTATCACTTTGAAGCCATTTCCTCTTATCCTGTCACTCCAGGCCCTTGGCAATTGTCTCTTTCCATGTTTCTTGCTGCCTCCTTCAGGCACTGAAAGGCCACAGTCGGGCCACCACGGAGCTTCTCTTTTCCAGGTTGAACTATCCCAATTTTCCCAGCCTTTCCTCCCAGCAGAGCTGCTCCATCCCTCCGCTCATCCTGGTGCCTCCTCTGGTGGCATAAAACGCCTTTGTTGTCACAACACCCCAGCTGGACAAGGGAAGGGCAGGATTTCTGTGGGGTTTTGCAGGTTATTTGTTCCCTTTGCGCTCCCCGAGTTCCCCGTGCACCCACCTGGAGCCACCTGGCCCCGAGCCACCTGCCCTGGCAGGGGCTGTGCTGGCCTTGTCTCTTCCCCGTTCCTAAATCTTTGTTGTCTTTCTGGATTCCAGGCTCAATCAAGTGAGGCTCTGGCTTTTTGTGCATGAAAGGGCTTAGAAAAAAAAGCGGAATATTACAAATAACAGGTGTGGTGATGTTAATGCTAGAACAGGACAGAGCCTTGAAAGGTCAGGGGAGAGCCAGGGAAAGCAAGGAGCAGCCCGTGTGGCAGTGAGTAAATTGGTAGTAGCTCCTCAAGCTTTGTTTCTACTCACAGACCTGTCTTTGTCCTATTTATTTACATTAATGGTCACAGTATCAAACACTGCCCATTTTTTAGAATTAAGGACACACATTGGAGGGACAGGACACAGGGAATGGCTTCCTGCTGCCAGAAGGCAGGGTTAGGTGGGATGTTGGGATGGAATTCTTCCCTGTGAGGGTGGGATGGGGCTGGGATGGAATTCCCAGAGCAGCTGTGGCTGCCCCATCCCTGCAAGTGTCCAAGGCCAGGTTGGATGGGGCTTGGAGCAGCCTGGGATAGTGGAAGGTGTCCCTGCCCATGACAGGGGTGGGCACTGGATGAGTTTTAAGGTCCCTTCCAATCCAAACCACTCTGTGATATAAAATCTCCATATAAAATATATAAAATATATATTTATTAGAAAAATTAGACAGATCTGTATAAATGTCAGGAATAAGCAGGGTTTTTTCCTAAAATGTGTAATACTGGAATCCCTGTACCTTGGTGCATTTATATACAGATACATATTATTTTCTATATTAATATATAAATTATTTTCTATATAAACATCTAGAGAACAATTAAATTCCTCCCTTTTCCAGTATTACCTGGAGGTTTTAAGCCATTCTTGGCCATGCCTAATGAACTTGCCATGAGGGATTTTCCAGACTACTGAAAGAGAGGACCAAACACCCTCCTGGCAGAGAGGTCTGGTGATGCACAGAGCCGACCTCTGTATCCCAGCTGCCTGCATCCCAAAGTCCTCCAGGCAGCAACCTGGAATCCCACATTTCCAAATGTAACTGGATATATTCATATTTAAATAATCATTTTGCACACTTTAAAATATTAATATTGAATTGCAAACTGTAGAATGAAGGAGGTTCGAAGGGAGCATTTGGTGAATCCACAGAGAATTCACCAAAATATCAAAGTTCCACCTCTACAATCCACCATGGATTTCCTGATCCCAGTTGGAAATTCCTAACAGGAGTTTCCATGCTCTAAATCAAAGCTGGATTTTTTTTTTTTAAGTGCAGTGGTGAAAGGGGAATATTTTCACATCATCCTGCACTTAAAATCTGGCTCTGGGCAGGAATCCTCGTGCAGATTTTTATTCACCAGGTCAGACAAAACCAGCCCAAATATTACCAGGATAGAAGCAATTAATTGAAATTAATACAATTTTATTATTATTAAAAATCCAAGGGTTTTGAGCCCATATAATTTAAAGCAATGTTTAGCTCCTAATTCAGAATTAAAACAGCCTTAATTGCCTTTAATTTAAAACTAATATCAGTTAAGGTTGTGTCAACAAAAGCATTTTATACGTTCTCACCAATGCACTTAAAATGCCTCAAGTAATTTGAATTAATTAATCAATTAATTAACTCTTGGACAGTTCCGGAAGTCACTGGGACTTCAAGTCCTAAAAGTCCGATTTACTTAATAGAATGAAATTTATAAACCTTTGAGTAACCACTACCACAAATCTGCTTAGCTATTTGGAAACTAAGCAACTCCAACTTGCTTTAAAAAAAAAATAATATTGACATTTTATATGATCAAATGCCTTCTGGATTTTAAATTCAGAGGAATTTCCAAAGCTAATTTTCATGCTATAACAGATATAATTTCAGAGACTGGAGCATTCCAGACCCTCTGTTGTTTCATTGACACTGAAAGTGTCATTCTGGATTTCCAGATGCCACTTTTTCGTGGCTAAAAAATACACAGTTGGAAAACATTGTAAAAACTTCCAACTATTTGTGTAGCTTGATTATTTTCTAGTAACAATCATGATTTGGACTTTGTTTCCCGCCTTTTTCTGATTTCAAAACTGAACTGAGGAATGCAGATGAGCTGTTTATAAAGTAAATATTAACGTCTCATTCATCTCTTTCCAGACAGCGAAATTAACTTCAGTTGCTAAAAGCAAATATTGCCATTTATATTCTGGCTTTAGCTACATGAAATTAGATCAGCTCAGCTTTTGCAATTCCCTCTCTATTTATATTCAATAAATTTGAAAAATAAACGTTGTCCTTTCTATTATTTTCTTCTTTTAACTGATGAAAACATGAATACAAGTGCTAAGAAATAGCAAGACCATGAGCAAGATCAGCCCACCACTCCAAGGTGATTTGGGGTTCTTCACTTGTACCACAAGGTAAATTCTGAGTAGATTTAACCATCAATATAATTTGGAGTGCTCAGATGGGAATAAAACCCGTTATGTTTTTCGTTTGAGTGGTAATTATTTAATTTGAAAAATCCGTCGAACCGTGCAAAACACGCCGAGATTTTTTTTTTTCTCTAATTCAAAAAATTTAACCAATTAAATAAATTGAATAATGGAATCATTTAAACAATGAAATAAATTAAATAATTTACTAATTTAAATAATTAAATAAATAAATGGATTCATTAAATAAATTAATTAAATAATGGAATTAATTAAACTTACCAGAAAAGCAGCACAACGCAACGATAACACACAAACCCTTCATCTTAAACCGGGATAAATTTATTGTCCAATCCATCCTCGGTTTTTTTTCCTGACAAAATTACAATTTTCCCAAATTCCCTTTGGGATCCGCCGCTCTGGGCAGCACCGGTGTCACCCTCACACCCGAGGGAAGAGGACGAGCGTGATGCTCCGAGGGGGGAAACGCTCTTAAACCCCAACCGCTCGCACAAGGCCAGCCCTCGGCGAGGCTTCGGGCAGGGCCACGCCTGTACCTGCCAGAGGATCTCACATCAGAGCCCGGCACGTTCCCTCCGGGCGGGGAAATAAGAAACTCTCCTCTGGAAAAGGTCACGGGAGAGAATCCGAGCGTGAACCGGGGCCGGGGCGACACCCACGGGGAGGCCGCGCTCCGCGCTCGCCGCGGAGCTGTTTGAGTTCAGGGTGGACGCGGAGGCAGGAGCTTGGCTGGGGGTTGAGTTTACATTTCACTCTGCCCAACGCCGGGGCTGAATAACGAGCAAACATTTCCTGATGCTTCTCCGTGGGGCGCTGGGGGAGGCAAAAGCCCCGTTGGAGTGATGAGGAAAGGCCGTCGGGCTCATCCTTCAAAAGCCCATCGGGCTCATCCTTCCCTCCCGCTCATTCCTTGGGATCGAGGGTGTATCCACTGCAAACCAACAACTCGGCTCGGGCTCAGTCATCCCCTGGGATTTCTCCCCCTGGGAATGGACAAAGGGATTCAGGAGAACTGCTCTGAGGGAATGGCCAGGAGTGACCCCGTGGAGAAAGTGGCAAAATCCAGCAAATCCACGTGCTGCTGTTGCAGGTAGTGGATAACGGTGTAATTTAAGGAAAAACTCCCACACCCCTGAAATCCAGATGGGAATTTAAAAGGTTTTCAACTGTTTTGAGCCATCACCAAATACTGAATGAGTTTGATGCTTTGCCCTCTTTAATTTTTTATCAGGATTCATCTACAGGGGTACAGAATCTCTTTGGCTTTGGGCTGCTTCATCCCTGGAGTCTTGTCCTTGTTCTTTTTCCAGAATCCTGTTTCCCTTTCCTCTCACTCCTCTTCCAAGCCCAACATGTCTCGTTCAAGGCGAAACCAGGAAAAAGAAATAAATCTTTACCTGCGTTTTCCATCCCTTTTAATTTATTTTAATTCTCACCAAAATCTGTTCTTTGGCTCAGGAAAGGGCCAAAACCTCTTTAATCCCTGATGGAGAGGCCTCGTTACCAACTCAGTTCTGGGTTTAGAGTTTTCAAACAGCAACTGAAGAAAAGCAGAGGTTTGTCTGTATGACCTGGAAATTCTCTGGAAACCAATTAAAATTCACTCAGCTGTGGGGTTTTTTGGAACATTAGTGAAATGTTTTGTTTGGTTGGATTGAAAAATTATTTTAGAGTTGTCTTGTACAACTTGTAGGGGACAGTCTGCTTGAATATCCAAGTTTTTTTACAAATGCTTGAGATAATTTATATTAAAAATACCCTTTTCACAGGTAAAGAACCAGTAAACACTGCCATCCATATTAATAACAAAACTAATATAAATTCAATTTTCCTAGTCGAGGAACTAAATAGATTTTAGAAGCCTCGATTCAGTCACATAAATCTTATTTCTCTGTAAAATTTACATGATACAAAGAGCCTGTTCATTGCTTGGATAACACAGAAAGATTAAAAGTTCCTGCCAGAGTCACTGAAATCACCTCAATCGATGCGAGGGACTGACGTGCGCCCGTTCCTGCCCGGTTGTGCAAGAATTGGGTAAATTGAACATCCTTGACCTTTCCTCAAGTGTTACTAAAGGAGGAACAATTTGTGATTCATGACTTGTTTCTGCCTGGGTCGCCCCTCTGACGTGGATCTGTCTTTCGGCTTGGTCTTTGTGCATAAATAAAGGTGATAAATCGGAGGGGAAGGGAATCCTCCCCAGCTTGGGGGAGGAGGAAGAGGGATGGAAATAAACACGGAGGGAAATAAAACTGAAACAAAAGGAGCTTTGGGGACGATCCCGAGGGTCTTCAAGGTGAAGCAAAAGGCAAAACCCTCCTGTTTTCACTCGGAATTTGAAGGACAAACAGCCCAGTGGACTCTGCTCGTTTTAGTCTGAGTATCAAAATCCTGGGTGGAGGAGCTCCATGGACACCTGCACCAAGAGGGAGGCCTGATACCACTAAAAATTAATAGAATTTGCAGGCAAAACCTACTTGTGGCAGTAGGTTCTATCCCAAACACCTTTGTGATGTAAAGGGGATGGTCCCCACGTGAGATCCCTTAAAAAAAAAGCTGTTATTTCATTATGTCCCTGCAGTAACATTTACATAATGCAGAATAATTTCCTTTTACCAGAATTGAGGTGTTTGCACCTCCCTGGCAGGGACACCCTGCTGCACACCCTTCTAATTCCACCCAGTAAACGAAAGTGAAGGGAAAGGCCTGACTGGTTTGGAAGGAATGCAGCACCTTCAGAAAGGCTGAATTTCGAATTTCCTTCTCAAACCTGCCTCTTGAACCAGGAATTAACGTCCCGAAGAGAAGCTCAGCTCTGATAATCCCTGCCCTTGTGCTGGGGTAGCAAAGGGAAGCTCAGTGGGAACAAAGCAGCTCGAGAAGGAATTCACCCCAACTTTCATTCCTTGCCTGTCCCGTGTCAGTGAACTCTCACTAAGCTATGATTGATTTATCAGGTTTTACCAGTTGGTTTTGTAACCAAATACTTTCTTCTGCTGGCACTGACAGAGAACTGCATTCGAAACCCAAACCATCCCAGGGCTGGGGAAGGAAGTGATTCCCCCTATTTTATTTTCATTTACTTCTGGATTAGGGCATCATCTCGGTTTATTGCTGCTGTCTGAACAGGAATCCTCCCGGCAGCTCCTCTGCCAGGTGCGCCCCACACCCAGACCCACCCGTGACGCAGGTGACTCCCTAAAATCGGAGCCTGACGTTGGAAGCTAAAAGCAGAATTTGGACCATGTTTCCTGTGAGTGCGTGCTCAGACAGAAACCTTTGGCTGCCAAAGGGCAGAAATACCCAGACGAGTCTCTGATTTTGGCCCCGAGTGACCCCAATGTCCCTCGGTCTGCACGGGGGGAACACGGAGCCTGCGACGGAGAACTGAAACAATTCCAGGGCACACAGAGAGTTTCCAAGGAGAAACCAGGCAGACAGTGCTGCCCAGGGGAAAAGTTTACAGAAAATGCTGCAAAATCCCCTCAGTTTGAGGGGTATGAACATATTACAGATGGCACTGGGAGAGGAGAGAAAACACTTCCGAAAGGAGATGATGGTCACGGAATCCCAGGATGGTTTGGGTTGGAAGGAACGTTAAGGATCATCTCATTCCACCCCCTACCATGGGCAGGGACACCTTCCACTATCCGAGGGAGCTCAGAACCCCATCCAACCCATCCAGATTTAAATTTTTTTTGTTGTTTCATAACCTCATGTAAAGAGTTTCTCTTTCTGTTTCGTTTTTTTCTTTCCATTCTGAATTTCCTCTTCATGGTTGTTGCTTTTGTCACCTAATTCCAGTAATTTAAGGTGTCAGATACTGATAGAACCTTTATTTGAGGGCAGTTTTGGGGCTTTGGTTTAAAAGTGCAATGAGCACTGAAACTCTTTTTCTAGGAGTTATTTCCTATACAACAATAATTTTTATATTCTCGTTTTCTTAGACTCAACTGCAGTTTTACCTCCCAGTGCTGAATCATTAGGACAAGTTTATGTGTGGAGGAATTTCAGGCACACTTTTTTTCCCGTGCTGAACTCTTGGATATCAGATATTTGCAGACAGGGGCAAAGAAATCACTGCAGATGATGGATTTGGCTTTTGTTCTTATCCAAACAATGGGATTTGGGCACAATCCCACCAAGTGTTAAAGAGTCTATCACCGAACCCTTCCCAGAACTTGGGCCTTACTGCTGCCTGATCCAGGAGGATTCATGGAATCATGGAATGGTTTGGGTGGGAAGGGACCTTAAAGTCCAGCCAGTGCCACTCCTGCCATGGGCAGGGACACCTTCCAGTATCCCAGGCTGCTCCAAGCCCTGTCCAACCTGGCCTTGGGCACTTCCAGGGATGGGGCAGCCACAGCTTCTCTGGGCAACCTGTGCCAGGGCCTCCCCACCCTCACAGGGAGGAATTCCTTCCCAATATCCCACCTAAATTTCCCTTTTTTCAGTTTGGAGGAGATCTGAAGGATTCAGGTGTCCTTCCTTTGGGTACCCAGAGGGCAAAATGCTAAGGACAACTTCCAGTCCCACAGGATCCAGTGTGTGTGTGACTGTGTCAGTCCCCACTTGTTCACCCTCCTCCCTGTCCCCTTTCACAGCTTTAAAAACACACAGCAAACCTCCCCTCCCACCACAGGGAATATGCCCCGGGCTGCTCAAATCTTAACTCCTTGGGGCTTTTTTTCCTCACTTTTTCATGGCCAAAACAATCCACAATGACTTAAAAGTGTCTTAAATCCGTTCTGCCTCGATCTCCTGCCTCAGCCCTGCGTGCACCTGCAGGTACAGGTATTTTCCAGGAATTTTTGAACACACTTTGCTGCCATTAATCCCAGCTTAAAACTATTTGGACATAGATTTGACACGCAGATAGACATTCACAATTCCCTTCAAAAATATTTCCCCCCTTCATTACAAATGCCACAGCTTCCCTGGAGCATTCCATGGAATAATCACCACAAGGCCCATCCTACCTGTTGTTGTGCACGTGCTGAGACAAAACGCCAAGACCACAGACACACTGAGTGTCAAACGCTGCCCAGGGCAACCTTTCCGAGTCATTTTGGTGCCTCGAGGCTCCTTGTCCGAGCCAGAGATCCCCCGCGGGCTCCTCACCGCTCTGCTGCCTCTGCAAGCAAATTCCAAGTGTTCTGGAAGTTGCTCAGGTAATGCAAGCCGAGGTTGCTGTGTTGGCTGAGCAGCTGACACACCTTAAACCCGGTTTAGTTGGAGAAGTTGTTGTTATCTGGGCAGAACTGGGGGCCCGACGTGGTGAACTCTCGTTACAAAATGCACTTTGGGTGGTGAATCCATTTAAAGCCCTCAGGAGGACCCAGGGCACCTGGATAAAGTTTTGGGTGGGAAAATTCGGGATGTAAAAACGGGGTTGTGGTGACATTAATGGGAAAGCATTTGGATCTCAAATAAGCAAATAAATAATGGGGCTGATGGGATGGATTTGGGGAATAAAATAGGTCTCCAACAGCAACGCCGCCATTGTTGACCACGAGGAAATGTGCTGGTGACACAAAAGGACGGTGGGAGGAGAGCCAGGGGGTCACTCAAGGGGTCCCTCCTCCCAATCCCTCTCCCAGACCATGTGGAGATGATTTGGGTTTTCAGGAGCAACCCCTCACACCCCTTTTTGCTCAAATAAAGGAAATTGCTAACAAAAAAATATTACCCTGTGTGGTTTTGTGATCAAACTCCAACCCAGACCAACCTGGGGCAGGAATGTGCTGACCCAAGGATCCTGGAGGAGATCGGGATGCTCATCCCCTGCTCTCCTGCTCCTCCTCTGTCCCCAGAGCGATGAACTGGGATGATTATTCCACAGCAGGAACCACTTTTCCTCCTGATTTCCAGCCTTGCCATGACCCCGACGGGCTGTGACTCCCTCTGGCCCTGCTCCAGGGGATGTTCAGGTACCTGAATGTGCACGGAGACGTTCAAATGTGTCCTTTGGTGACCGGGATGAGCTCACTGATCTCATTCCGCACCCAAGTGACGCCGTTAAACACAAACTTCAAACCCAAGCACGTCCCTGCTGCCCTAATTAGGCAGAGGTTTTGCAAAGGCAGCTTTTTGAGAGAGAGGAAATTAAATTATCGTCTGGGAAATGCTCAGTGTTTGTTTGCAGAGAGAAAAATGCATCCTGTGGGTTGCCATGGGATCATAGAATGGTTTGGGTTGGGAGGGGCATTAAAGTCACCCAGCGCCACCCCTGCCCTGGGCAGGGACACCTTCCACTACCCCAGGCTGCTCCAAGCCCCGTTCAACCTGGCCTTGGACACTCCCAGGGATGGGGCAGCCACAGCTTCTCTGTGCCAGTCCTTCACCGCCTCCCAGCCAACAATTCCTTCCCCATATCCCATCTGAATCTCCCCGTCCTCACCTTAAATCCATTCCCGTTGTCCTATCAGGTTGATGTCACATTCCCTGTTTGACCTGGGGAAGGAATTGCTGTCGGGAGCTCGTTCAGTGCCAGGCTGGGCTGTGCTCTGGGCACAGCCTGGCTCTGTGTCCCCGTGTCCCCTTGTCCCTGTGTCCCCGTGTCCCCATGTCCCCGTGTCCCTCTGTCTTCGTGTCCCTGTGTCCCAGCTCCCCGTGTCCCCGTGTCCCCGTGTCCCTGCTCTGTGCCTGCCCTGCTCAGCCAAACCCAGCGGGGTCTCTCCCTGCACATCCTGTGGGCCACTAGAGGCCATCCTAAACCTCGGGAAATAAAGCAGCAAAACACGTGGGAATGAGGGAAAACATCGATCATAAAAGATTAATTGAAGTTTGGGTATTTTTAAAACTGGCCCAGCTGTTTACGTCAGGATTGGTTGGGTTTTTGCTCGAACCCTGATGAATTTGGTGCGATTTTTCCTGCTGGATTTGCAGGAAAATTCCTGGATTTGCAGGATTTGCTGCTGATGGAGCAGCTCTGCTGTGAGGAAAGGCTGAGGGAATTGGGATTGTTCAGCCTGGGGAAGAGAAGGCTCTGGGATGACCTAATTGTGGCCTTCCAGTGCCTGAAGGGAGCCTGCAAGAAACATGGAGAGAGACAATTTCCAAGGGCCTGGAGCGACAGGACACAGGGAATGGCTTCCCACTGCCAGAGAGCAGGGTTAGATGGGATATTGGGAAGGAATTGTTGGCTGTGAGGGTGGGGAGGCCCTGGCACAGGTTGCCCAGAGCCGCTGTGGCTGCCCCTGGATCCCTGGAAGTGTCCAAGGCCAGGTTGGATGGGCTTGGAGCAGCCTGGGATAGTGGAAGGAGTCCCTGCCCTGCGCTGCCCCAGCCTGGGCTCCCTTTGCTCCGACAATTCACCAGCCCTTCAGTTCCCCCCGGGATTGTTGTAGTTTCACAGCAGAGCATTAAAAACCTTTCCCTCTGACCAGTCCATTCTGTTCTTCTGTTTAACTACAGATTAAATTCTGTATTGAATCCATCCCTCCTCGAGGAGGCTGCCAAGGGGTAAAGACCAAAGTCACACAGAAGCACTTTGGGGCGTGAGGGAGGACAAGGGAAAGCCAACAAGGCACAGAGCTCCCAGGTCTTCCCTCCCTGGCAACCTGGAAACACAAAAGCCTTTGTGGGAGGAGAGCAGGGACAGGTTGGCCCTTGTCACCAACGCAGCAGGAAAACACAAAGTGTTGGGGCTTTGTTGGAGCAATTCAGATTGAAAGGGGCAAACATTTACCAGAAGGAAAAAGCAACAAGGAACAGAGGCTCAATCAGCTGAGCTGGGCTTTGCAATGAGGGTTTCTGGTGGTATTTTACAACCAGTTTTTACAGGTTTAATTAAAGTGGTCACCACAAGATCAGAAGGATCCAAAGGTGTTGGAGAGTGTCCAAAGGAGGGACACGGAGCTGGGGAAGGGTCTGAGGAGATGCTGGAGGCACTTGGCTTGTTCAGCTGGAGCAGAGGAGACTGAGGGGAGACTATTCGGGGGCTGCAGCTCCTCCCGAGGGCAGGCGGAGGGGCAGGGGCTGAGCTCTGCTCTGGGACAGGGACAGGAGCCCAGGGAACGGCTGGAGCTGTGTCAGGGGCTTGGGATGGAGAGCAAGGGAAGGTTCTTCTGGCCCCAGAGGGTGCTGGGGCACTGATCAGGCTCCCCAGGGAATGGTCCCGGCCCCAAGGCTGCCAGAGCTCCAGGAGCGTTTGGCCAACGCTGTCAGGGATGCCCAGGGTGGGATTGTTGGGGTGTCTGTGCAGGGCCAGGGGCTGGACTGATGATCCCTGTGGGTCCCTTCCCACTCAGGATATTCCATGGTTCTGTGATTCTATGAAAATTCAAGGGGCCTGGCAAACCCTCTGTTTTCCTTGTGAAAGGTGAGCTGGGTTCTTGCTCTCCCCAAATCCCAGCCGGAGCAGAGACAGATCCAGGTCAGCTGGGGACAAGGCAAAGCCCAGCCCTGGTGACCACCCCTGGCCAAAGCCTGTCAGTGTTTTAATTCAGGGAGGTTTCAATGCCTCCCTAATTAAACACCTAAACATCTTTCAAGTGCTCTGCTAAAGACATCCGTTTAAAATTAGGATCCTAGTGGTGATTTTATCATTAATTAGAATCATAGAATGGCCTGGGCTGGAAGGCACCTTAAAGCCCATCCAGTGCCACCCCCTGCCATGGGCAGGGACACCTTCCACTATCCCAGGGTGCTCCAAGCCCCATCCAACCTGGCCTTGGACACTTCCAGGGATGGGGCAGCCACAGCTGCTCTGGGCAACCTGTGCCAGGGCCTCCCCACCCTCACAGGGAAGAGCTTATCCCAAATATCCCATCTAACCCTGCCCTCTGGCAGTGGGAAGCCATTCCCCCTTCTTCTGTCCCTCCAGGCCCTTAGAAATTGTCTCTCTTCATGTTTCTTGTTGGCTCCTTCAGGTCCTGGAAGGCCACAATTAGGTTACCCCAAAGCTTCTCTTCTCCAGGCTGAACATTCCCATTTCTCCCAGCCTTTCTCCATCCCAGAGCTGCTCCATCCCTCTGATCCTCCTGGTGGATTCACTCCCATCAAGCAGAGCGAGAAACTTCAACTCAGAGAGCAGCGACAATTCACAGGGCGGGGGGAGCTCCCCTCAGCCTGTTCAACCCGTCGATTCCTTCCCTCCTGGAAAAACAGATTCGACGGGAAAAGAAGCCCTCATTCCGCTCCACACACAAACCCCATAGTACGGGGATGTGGGATGAATTAGAGCTTTAAATACCAGCCCAGCCTGGCTGCAGAGCCCCCGCGGGCAGGGAGCCAGGGGACAGATGGGGACAGACGCTGCCGCCAAACGGGCTCATTTCACACCACCCCCTGCCACCACATCCACGTTGGAAGAGGCTTTTTTTTCCCCCAGCATTTTGTGGAATAAATATAGGTCTGAGTGAATTCGTTCCGAGGAAAAATCTAACGTGGAAGAGCAAAGGTTTGTTTGCTTGAGGAAGCTCAATGGGAAGTGCAGCCTGTGACGGTGCCTGGGGGGGAGGTTGGGTTATTGTTCCATCTTCAACTCTGAAATCTTTAATTCTTTTTTATTCCTTTCGTATCAAAACATCTCTCATACGGAGGTTTCTCCCCGCCGGCGGTTTTGCTCCTGATTGAATCATTAACCTTGGCATCTTTTGTGTAGAACATTAAATTAATCTTTTTGCCATCATCTGGAATAATTAATGTGAGGACACTTTGTCTAATGAGTTGTAACAGCGCAGTTCAAAGGGAGTCTTTCTTTTGTGGCATCATCGCATTGGCTGGATCCTTCCAGTCCATTCCAAGGAACTATAAAGTGCCAGCTTGGAGGAGCTGATGGAGATTCCAGGATTAGTCCAGAGCTGACCCAGACACGATGGAAAATTCAGTTCTGCTCTGCAGTGCAGTTTGGAAGGAGATTGGGATCCCCTCAGTGAGGTTCAGCAAGGCCACGGGCCAGGTCCTGCCTCGGGTCACAGCAACCCCCTGCAGCTCCAGGCTGGGAAAAGAAGGGCTGGAAAGCTGGAAAAGGCCTTGGGGGAGCTGGTGACGGTGGCTGAGCTTGAGCTGAGCGGTCAAGAAGGCCAAGGGCACCTGGCTTGTGGCAGCCATGGTGTGGCCACAGCCCCAGGGCAGGGATTGTCCCCTGTGCTGGCACCGCTGAGGCCCCTCCTCGGATCCTGGGGTCATGACAAGAAGGACATGGAGGGGCTGGAGCGTATTCAGGGAAGGGAATGGAGCTGGGAAGGGGCTGGAGCAGTAGGAGCAGCTGAGGGAGCTGGGAAAGGGGCTCAGCCTGGAGAAAAGGAGGCTCAGGGGGGACCTTCTGACTCTGCACAACTCCTGACAGGAGGGGACAGCCAGGGGGGGTTGGGCTCTGCTCCCAGGGAACGGGGACAGGAGGAGAGGGAACGGCCTCAAGCTGTGCCAGGGGAAGTTTAAATTGGATATTGGGAATTTCTTCATGGAAAGCACTGTCCAACCCTGGCACAGCTGCTCAGGGCAGTGGTGGAGCCCCCAGCCCTGGGGGGAATTCAGAGCCGTGTGGATGTGGCACTTGGGGATGTGGGTTTGTAGTGGGCTGGGCAATGCTGGGTGAACAGCTGGACTTGACAATCTGAGAGGCCTTTCCCACCCTGATTCCACAATTCCTTGTAGTCCTGAGTTGTCTTTTCCACGTCCCAAAAGTGATAAACTTCTTTTCCCCCGAGTTGCAGGCAAAGCTCCGTGTTCAGCCAGGCTGATCCTCTTCCTCTCATCCCTGAATATTTGATGACATTCCTTAGCCGAGTTTGTCCTTCCTTTCCCACCCTGACAGCACTTGCTGAGATCTCCATGTGCTTCCCGTGGCCTCATTCCCTGCTGTCTTGGGTTTGTTCCACTTGCCAATGTGTCCAAGACGAGCCTTAGCACGAGCAAAGAGACGAACGCAGAACAGACCCCTGGAATCACGGAATCGTGATGGCTGGAAAAGACCTTTAACTGTAGAGCCCAAAAATACCATTTCTTGGAGAATCTCAAAACTGGCATCATTTTAGACAGCAGATATTTTTCCCTAAGGCTGCTTGGGAACTTATCCTATTAATTTAGGCTTTTACCTCTTTCATTACCTTTCCTCTGAAGGAAAAAAGGAGAGGAGATTTTTTTTACTCCGAACGTTTCTAGTCGAGCAAACGGTTTGAAATTCCCAAAAGCCTTGCCTTGCCTCCTTGGAGGAGCCATCATTCCAACACCAACACGCTTTTGGAGGTGCCCCATCCCACGTGGGGCCGGGACGCGCTGTGCACGACTCGGTGGCACAGACACTTCGTGCTGTGCTTTGGCTTCCCTTCCTCAGCCCTTCCTGGCTCCTCAGCCTAAATTTAAACTCCCAGCTGAAACTGGAACTCCTTCACGGCTGTCCCAAGGTCTGGCTCAGCTCGAGGTGGGTCTGGCAATGGGGTTGGGATGGAGGCAGAGGCGGGTGGGGGTCTCAGCCCTGCCAGCAGTTGGCACCAGCCGTGGTGATCCACGACAAAGACTCACAGAGGGCGGGCACAAAGCTTGGACTCGGTGACCTTGGAGGTCTCTTCCAACCTGGATCATTCCACAGCACAGGCTGTGATGTCACAAGGAGATTGGGGGGATTGGAATGGAAATCATTGACGATGGAAGCAACAAAATCTGGTGGCACAGACACCCCCCAGATCCAGTTGTCCTTGTGTAGATCCAATTCTTGAATCTGTGACAGGGTTTTGTGCTTTTGCTTCCTGTTCTTCTCATGAAAATCAGAGACTCATGGAACTATGGAATGGTTTAGGTTGGAAGGGACCTTAAAGCCCATCCCCTGCCATGGGAAGGGACACCTTCCACTACCCCAGGCTGCTCCAAGCCCCATCCAACCTGGCCTTGGACACTTCCACGGATCCAGGGGCTGCCACAGCTGCTCTGGGCAACCTGTGCCAGGGCCTCCCCACCCTCACAGCCAACAATTCCTTCCCAATATCCCACCTAACCCTGCCCTCTGGCAGTGGGAAGCCATTCCCCCTTGTCCTGTCCCTCCATCCCTTGTCCCAAGTCTCTCTCCAGCTCTCCTGGAGCCCCTTTAGGCACTGGAAGGGGCCCTGAAGTCTCCCTGGAGCCTTCTCTTCTCCAGACTGAACAATCCCAATTCCCTCAGGCTTTCCCTACAGCCAGATGCTCCATCATTCCAGTCCTCTCCATGGCCTCCTCTGGACTCTCTCCAGCAGTTCCATGTCCCTCCTGGGATGGGGAACAGGGAGCTGGGCCCGGTGCTCCAGATGGGGTTTCACCACAGCAGAGCAGAGGGACAGAATCAAAGCCATTTTGTTCCTCTCTGAAGTATCCCAAACTCCATAGGAAAACTTGGATCTCCTCCCAGGAGAGAAGGGCAGCAGGTGCATTCCTTGTCTCTGCATCGCTGCCACGATTATTCACGTTCCCTCCCTGTGCAATAATTCTATATTTGTGCAGGAATTTCACACCGCAGAGAGGATTTAAATACTTCTCCCTGCAGAGCAGATCCCGGCACTGAATGTACCGGGAAAGGAGAGGAATGGGTACAGTCAGAGGCACAAATCCTGGGAAGCACATCCCTGTGTGCACAGCCTTGGCCCACAGGAGCTCCAGGAACGGTCTTTGCCTCCAGCTAAATCGATCCTCCCTTGGTAAAATCTCATCATTTATCTGCATTGCTGAGCTGATGACATCAACAAAACTTGTCGGGATTTTGGATTCCTTCACTGCTGACCTCAAGGATTTAATTGGTTGGAAAGGGCTGTGGGTTTCCTTTGTCCATCTGCATTTCCCAGCATGGCTGGGGGGGCTGTGCTGAGCCGGGCAGGAGAAGCCTCGGACACTTCATTATCGGCAGCGTGGACATGGATTCCTCCTCATCCATCCCATGATCAGCAACGTGGGGATGGATTCCTCCTCATCCATTCCAAAACCCTCGGCAGCAGCTCCTTCCCTGGGGCCTGCCCAGCCCTAAATCTCAGCCAGAACAAAGATGTAATGACAAGATCCACTGGAGGCTGAACGCAAGACAAATGTTTGAGTTTAGACCATCGCTGTTTCCTGATGGTTCCTTTCCGTCCCTGAAGGGCCAACACGGGGCCAACACAAACTTTTCCTTGTAGAAATCCTTTGTTTTGTTTGCATAACTGACCAATTGTTCCAGATGGCGTTGAGGTTGAGAGCTGTGCAATCAATGTATCCACAGATTTCCTCAAAACTAAGGAAAAAACGGGTAAATCTTGCCCTTTGATCCCAGGTATTAAAAAAACCCCACAACTTTCTTGATATTGAAAGTGGATTTAAGCTGAAGCTGAAGGGAATTGCCTTCCCTGCAAGTTTTGGGTTCTACTTTTTCAGAGCATCGTGTTCTGGCCTCATCGTGACTAATTTCAAAGCAAATCCACAGAAGGAGCCAAACTAAAGGGTAATCCAGAAATGGAAGGGTTTATCTCCAGCTTTCTCTCTTTGTCCTGTGAAACAGAAGAAATGCAGTCGGTGACTCTGGGGGAAGAGATTTGCTTGGACTAATTTCTGTTTGTACGAGCAGAAATGAGAGTAATGTGATATAAGGCAGATTGATGTTCAACCAGGGAGGAACAAACATCCTTTGATAGTGCCTTTATCCCCTGAGTAAATAAGGCTGAGAAACTGCAGAGAGTCCTTTAATACATTTCCTGCTTCTTTCTTGGATCATTCCCACATTAGGGACACTCTGCTCCTTTGAACTCCATTTATATTTCATTTAACGAAGTTCAGACAAACTTCCCGATTTGAAAACTTAAAATAGGCAGTGAAACAACCCAAACCAGGAGAGGCACTGATTGTTTCTCCCACACTTTTAAACCTCGTGATTGCTGAATTATTTCTGTAAGAACTGCAAGAGGCAAGGAATGCAAGTCCACGTATTAATTTCAAGAAAGGCTCAGTGAGTGTTCTTCAATAACTGCCTGAACCTTTGCATTTGGAGAATTCTTTGCTTTCTGTGTTTCTTTATTCCCAGCTGGAGCAAGTCCATAGGGATCGCACAAGGAGAGCCTGAGCATGAGCTAAGAGATAAACATAGAACAGAGTCCTAAAATCACAGAATTAAGGTTGGAAAAGATCTTTAAGTTCATCAGGTCCAACATTTAACCCAGCACCGCCAAGGCCACCACTCAGCCACGTCCCCAAGTGCCACATCCACAGGTTTGTTGAACACTTCCAGGGATGGGGACTCCACCACTGCCCTGGGCAGCCCCTTCCAACGCTTTAAACCATGAAAAAATGGATCCTCATATCCAGCCTGAACCTGCCCTGGCACAGCTGGAAACCATCCAGAGCCTGAAGGAGCCCACAAGAAAGATGGAAGGGATCTGGATCCGAGTCCCTTTCCAAGCCAAACCATTCCATGATTCTTCTCAAACAAGGGGATGAACCCACAGCTCTCGGGGTTGGGGCAAAGGAGCACTGGGCTGGCAGTGAAGGGAATGGGAATAAACGCAGCAGGGTGGGGATTGTCCATGGAACAGGGGAACAGGCTCAAATTGTCCCTGGAACAGGCTGGGATTGTCCATGGAACAGGCTGCGATTGTCCATGGAACAGGCTGCGATTGTCCATGGAAAAGGCTGGGATTGTGCATGGAACAGGCTGGGAATGTCCATGCAACAGGCTGGGATTGTCCATGGAACAGGATGGGATTTTTCATGGAACAGGCTGGGATTTTCCATGGAACAGGCTGCAATTGTCCATGGAATAGGCTGGGATTGTCCATGGAACAGGCTGGGATTGTCCATGGAAGAGGCTGGGAATGCCCATAGAACAGGCTGGGATTGTCCATGGAACAGGCCGGGATTCTCCACGGAACAGACTGGGATCCCAGTGCCCAAATCCCATGCCGATGCCGCTCCCAGAGCCCGTGCTGAGGCCGAAGCCCAGGAGAGGGACTGGCCTTGCCTCTCTCCCGGTGGAGGGTTTGGCACAGCCCCAGAAATGAGGAGTTTTTTCCTCAATGCTCCGTTGCCCATCCCCAGCTCAGGGAAGTTGTGGGAGCGCCCAATTCCGAAGGGATTTGATAGCAAAGGAGCTTAGAGAAGGATTAGGAATATTTTGTTACCTGACTTCCTCATCGAGCTCTGGCTCTGGGCTTAGCTGAGCTCATTCCAGGTGGGACAACTCCAGGAAAAGCGAGCCAGAGGTCGGCAGGCTTGGCTGGCTGGGAATTGTCCTTTCCCTTGGTCAGTCCTTCCTTTTGCTTGGAAGGATTAATTAATTTTAAAAAGAATTTGAGCATTCCTTTGGTTTCCTTTGTCATTCCTTTGATATTCCAATTGGAATATCTCGGTTCCCCCAGCATCCTTTGGGGAGCAAACATCCCAAATTCCCGTTTATGATCCCGCTGTGCAGCGTGGCCCTGGCAGCAGAACTGCACAAATCCATCAGGATTGGCACCTGGAAAACGTTCCTGCAGCCTGAGGGGGGGCAGGATGTGTCGGAGGGAATTTCTTGGGAATGTGACTGAAGGCCATGGACATTCCAGGCTCCTCCAGATCCGCTCCAGGTCCCAGAAATGCTGGCAGGGATTCCCAGCCTCCTCCGGGGAGCTCTCTGGCTCTACATCCAGCCTATACCTCTGGAAAATGGGGAAAACCCTTTCCAGGGAAGGATCTCAGGGAGACCCATGGGCTGAGAGGGACTATAGCTCCCACATTCTTTGGACCATAAAATTGTTACATTCCGAGTTGTTTCAGCCCCAGAGGGTCACTTGGACACAGAGAGCAGTGAAATGAACCCATTTTTGAGATTCTCACCTCTCCCAAACACCCCTGAAAATTACAGTAAAGCTCCCCAAAGGAATATTTCCACATCCTTGGGTGATGCATTGGAAAGGCTGAAGCTTTAGGACAGAAGTTTGACGTTTTTAGGCAAAAAGTGCATTAATTTTCTCTTTGAGAAGCCTCTTTTTACAGATGAAAAGCAGCAGAACAGAGAGACAACGCTCTTACGACGGAAACACGGTGGTGCTGTCAAGTGTTGCTGCATCCTGAGGGTTCCAATACATAAATGTATTTTCTCTAAGAGCCTTTGCAGCCTTTATTTCAGATTAATCCCAACAATAACGATTATAATGATCTGCTACTCTGGTGGCAACCTTGAAATTGCCGTTTACGGCACCGACTCCAAACAGGGATTGGAAAAACGCTGCTCCTTGATATTCCCATGACACTTTTTAGCCCAAATTTCTGACCAAAACAGATTTATTTCACCTTCCCCCTCAGGATCTCTGCAAACCTGACATTCATCACCAAACTTTCCAATCTTTATTAGGAAGCACTTCAAAGGAATTACAGGTGGGAATATGGCTCAAGGCTGAAAAGTTTTAGAGGTAAATCGTTCTGTGATTAAATCTTTAGGTGTTTCTTCCTGCTTTTTTTGGGAGGCATTTATGGATCAGCCCATCATAAAACCCTGAAGCTTTTCCCACATTTTTACGTGTAAATTCCTATTTTCTGGCCATTTACTGACCGATGGCCCAACAGTGGGATTTGGTGGATTAATTGTTCCTGTGCTAATTTTATGATTACTTTAAACTCCTCTCTCAGAAAAGCAGCAGCAGTGAAACTGGTGCAGAGTTGCCTTCATCAGCTGCCACCACTCTGGGGATTCTTTGCAGGTAACAAATATTTAGAATTAAAATTCTTGATTTATTTTTTTTTTTTAAATGCACGTGGACAAAAACCTGGAGAAATTATGGCACAGCAAAGCTCTGGGAAAAGAAAAATAATTTGATTGTATAACATTGAAAAATATTTGATTGCCAGTCTGACTAATTAATGGATTAAAGGAATTTATGGAGATAAATCCGTTTTTTACCTGCTGTGTGAACCTTGACTGGAAGTAGCAGCAGCAGCAGCAGCAGCCAGGAATGGCTCCTGAGATCCTGTTTTTCCCGGGCCATTCCAAGGGCAGGGACGAAGTTGCTGCTGGACGTGGGAGATCACAAAAGCCTCGGGTCTCTGCCCGGTCCAGCAGCTCCTGCCAGGAGCACAAAAGGATCTCGGATTTGCATTTGTAAAGCAAAGATAATCCCAGGAGTTCCCGAGCTGCTGCTCAGAAGGGGGAGGCTGGGGTGGGATTGATCTAGAACAAGAAAATAGGATGGAATCGCAGAATTCCAGAGTCGTTGAGGTTGGAAAAGCCCTCCCAAGTCATCCAAGAGTCCAAGCTGTGTCCCATCCCCACCTTGTCACCCACCCAGAGCACTGAGGGCCACATCCAGGCATTGCTTGGACACCTCCAGAGATGGGCACTCCAAGCCTCCCTGGGCAGTTCCAAGGCCTGACCACCCTTTCCATGGAGAAATTCCTGCTGATGTCCAACCTGACCCTCCCCTGGCACAGCCTGAGGCCGTTCCCTCTCCTCCTGTCCCTGTTCCCTGGGAGCAGAGCCTGACCCCCCCTGGCTGCCCCCTCCTGTCAGGAGTTGTGCAGAGCCAGAAGGTCCCCCCTGAGCCTCCTTTTCTCCAGGCTGAGCCCCTTTCCCAGCTCCCTCAGCTGCTCCTCAAATCCCAAGGTTCCTCAAGACACCCAGTGAACTGGGGACCTGCACATTTAGGATGCAAAATAAATGTTTAATTCTCAGTTGATCCCTGAAAAAAAAACCCAGCCCCGTGTCTCCATAGGGAACTGTGAAAGCTGCCTCCATCTGCCCTTGGAAAACACAAGGAGGGGGTCCCAGCATCCAGGTGATGCTCCCAGACACAGCTCCAGCTCTTTCCACTGCAGTAATTCCCTGGAAGAGCTCCTTGATTCGAAGGCAGGGAGCAAGGATGCGTTGCCATCCCCTCGCAAGAAATGGGAGGTGAACTTTGCAGCATCCCAAATAAACCATTTAATGGGGGCATTGAGGTGCTCAGCTCTCCAAACCAGGAATTTTTGGTGGCAGAGCTGTGGGAACCCGGGGAAGTTCCCAGCAGTTGGGACAGTGTGAGCTGGGGCTCTGCATTGCCTCACCCAGGGGCCTTTCCCTCTGTTCAGCCTGTAAATAATAGGACTAAATCCTGGAACCGATTACCAAAGGGCTTTTCTCAAAGGAAATGGCACAAACGCCTGGAGTTCTGTTGGAATACAATCCCACAGAGGAGATTAAGGCATTTACAGGTGCATTTCAAACCCTCTGTGCACAAAGCCTCACCCCAGGCAATGGGCTTGGGTGTGGATGTGGTGTTGTCCTGGAGGTCTTGAACCCAAACCCTGACCCAAAACCCGAATTTCACTGAACTCTGTGACTCACAAACCCAGCTCAGCCTCTTGGTTTTGCAAGTGTCACCTCTGTCCCTGCTGCATCCCACTGGAAAAGGCCTCAGGCTGTGCCAGGGGACGTTCAGGTGGGACAGCAGGAAAAATCTCTTCACTGAAAGAGTGGTCAAGCACTGGGATGGGCTGTCCGGGGAAGTGTGGGAATCACCATCCCTGGGAGAGGCCAAAAAACGAGTGGATGTGGTGCCTGGGGACGAGGTTTAGTGGGAATGGAGGGACTTGGTGAAAGGCTGGACTTGATGATCCTGGAACTCTTTCCCAGCCTTGATGATTCTGGGATACCCCGACCAAAACCCCTCCGTATTTGACAAATATTTCAACTCAAGGCCTTTACAGCAATCCAAGGGTTGATGACGAAGGGAAAATTTGGGAAGACAAACGCCAAGAGAAGGAAAGGGCAGACAGGGAGATGCTGTGGCTCAGGGAAGAGCAGCACCCGAGGCAGGAGGTTCTGCTGGATGCTCCTGCCTTGGGGCGTGGGGAGCAGCACCGAGGGAAGGTGGAGTGCTCCAGGCTGTGAGGATCCTGCACTCCCACATTTCTGGCATTGCATTCCTCTCCAGGGCTTTTCCCTTGGGGTAATCCACGCCTCCCGACTGGGGTTTTGCTGCTGGAAGGTGAGGGGGGGTTCCCTCTGAGGGATTCCCGTGCTGGGAGCTCCTTTAGGGAAGCCCAGGGATCCAGGAGCCCGTTGTTATCTCAGTTGTGAGGGTGTTACCTGACAGGACTGTGTGGGTGTCACTGCCCCCGTGGTTTATGGGTTGGTTTTCAGGCTCCTGCCCCTCCTTGCAGACACCCCTGGGGCAGTCTGAGCCCTGCAGCCCATTTGTGCCTCTCCCCAGCCCAAAAATTCCTGCTGAAATGTGATGTAATGTTAATACAAATTATCTTCAACCCCAATTCCCTCCTTGGCTGAGCAGGAAAGAGCAGGAACTGCAGAATTTTGGCCTCTGGGTGACACAAACCTGCGCGAGGAAGGAGAAATTCGGTGAACTCAGCACAGCACCAAGCCCCTGCCCACCCCAGATCACAGCCGGAGTGAGAGGAGAGAGAGGCCAACCTTGTGAGGAATGAGAAACAACAGGAAAAATCCTTGGAGGAGGAGTAAGACCAGGGCTGTGAGTCATGAGAGACACCGTGGGCATCTTCCGGAGTGATTTTGGGAACAAGACCATTATTAATGCCCCAAAATTCCATAACATTCGTTCTTCCTAAAATCTGCCACCTAAAATCAATCCCCACAAAGGCCTGGGAAAGTTCAGCTGAGGTTTTTGCAAACGTAGAGGAACGGAAAGGATGCCCCATCCCTGGAAGTGTCCAAGGCAGATATTTGCGGGAATGAAATTTTCCCAAGGATTCAACCAACTCCTGCCAGTTTAAGAGCCTGGAAGCTCCAGACCCCTGGTTTATCTGGAAATAAGCCAGGTGGGTTTTGCCATGGTGCTGTGAGTTCAACCAGCACAGAGCAGGGAGGCTGGGAAGGACAACACAGAGATGGAAATGTCACTGATCCCCAGGATTTCTTGGAATGTACCTCTATTTTCCACCTGTTTAACTGGGGCAGCACGGGCTGGTGCTCTCAAAAGGAGAGATGTGACTGTGAGAAGCAGCTCAGTCACACCCAAGATTCTCCAGAGCAAAGCAAGGGTTGGGAGTGGGAATGTTTCACATTAAAGTGGCCTTCTTTAGGTTTTCTTCCAGCAGGGATTTATCCAAGTGCAAACCAGGTTGGAATCCTCCACCCCCTCCCCAGGGCACCTCGGACTGGCCAAGGGGATGAGATTTTCAGTGCCCAGGTCCAGCCAGCTCAGAGCTGCTCTGACGTGGTCAGACCTTCTTGGGGGATGATTAAATCCAGGTAGAATTAGAGGTGAACATCCCCAACCCGAGTCCAAGGAGTGTTTGTGCCCCTGTGCCTTCCCCAAGAGCAAAGCCAAGGGAAAGGATTTAGGATTAACCAAGTGGGATCAGGCCAGGGATGACTCAAATCCAGGGGGATTCTGTGGCTGAACACGGTTTTCATGCATTTTCCTCTTTAAAGAAAATGCTGCTCCATTGCAATCCGAGCTTTCCCCAGGATTGGGTTGGGTTCTGCCCTTCATATTCCGAATGCAGAGCCCAACATGCAAATCAGGCTGAAATGTTCCATTTCTGAACGACGGGAACTTCGCGTTTCCACTTCTCCTTTCAAAATCATTTTTGCCACGAAAATCACTGCCTGCTGCAACAAAGCACAACGAGGAGCCTGTCAAAACGACAACAGAGCGCTTCAAGCAACTCCGAAAAACTTTTTTAAACACCTCATTCCGTGCTGAGTTTTTTAAAATGCGGCATTTCGCTGCACGCTGGGATGGAAATTGAGTTTGAAATTACAGGGGGGGGGGGAAAAATAAAGAGACATTTCGGCTCCCACGTAGGTGTGGTCTCAATGCATCAAACATCTCAAAGCTCAAACTCGGGCTGGGTGGCACCGAGTGCTCAAAAACAACTTCTGAAAGCTCTGAAATATCACGGAGAGAGAACCAGATAAAGATTTTTAAAACCTTGACGATTTTCTGCATTAAAAGCCAGAGGATATTTGGGGGCACAAATGTCCTTACGGAAGCCCCCAGCGACGTCCTGATCTGGAATTACCGGGTGCCCCTGCCCTGCTCGAAGCTCAGTTTCACTGAGAGGGAACTTGATGGGGGTTTTTAAGCTCAGATAATGTTTAAATTCATGACTTCATCTGGCAAAGGGAGTGGCTCCCGTGCGAGGCTGCTTTCCAGCAATCGCCAGATGGAAACTTTTCATTTGCATTTCTCTGCTCCGTGTTAATTGCTCTTTATATTAATAACAGAAAATGGCTCCTTCCCTGCATGTGTGAAACTGGATAAATGCGTGGAAATTGGATCAGCTTCAAATGCTGCAGTGTAAAATGGCTGCAAATGTTGTGAAATATTGAAATAAAGTTTGTTTTACCAGCTCCAGTTTGTTGGGGGCTCAGAGCTGGGAGAGCTCGGGGTGTTCAGCCTGGAGAAGAGAAGGATCCAGGGAGACCTCAGAGCCCCTTCCAGAGCCTAAAGGGGCTCCAGGAGAGCTGGAGAGGGACTTGGGACAAGGGATGGAGGGACAGGACACAGGGAATGGCTTCCCACTGCCAGAGGGCAGGATTAGATGGAATATTGGGAAGGAATTCCTCCCTGTGAAGAGGGTGAGGGGCTGGTATGGAATTCCCAGAGCAGCTGTGGCTGCCCCATCCCTGGAAGTGTCCAAGGCCAGGTTGGATGGGGCTTGGAGCAGCCTGGGATAGTGGAAGGTGTCCCTGCCCATGGCAGGGGGTTGGAATGGGATGATCCTCCAAACCCCTTCCAACCCAAACCATTCCATGATCCTATAAAAGCCGGATGAGACTCGATGTTTCTCCCCCACAGCCACGCTGCAGGTGTAAGGTCAGGGAGAACCCCCTGCGCCCTCAGATCATCTCATGGTGACTTTTCCAGGATGATCCTCCTTGCTTTTAACTGGAATATTTAAGTTGCAGTGCTGAGGGTGTTTTCAGTGGCTTGGAAACGAGTGGGATTCCTGCAAACCAAGAAAAAAATCTGAACAAAGTTAAAACAACAGAAAAACCAAAACAAGACCAAAAAATCCTTCAGCAGAAAGGCTTGGGAATACTCTCTGGGAAGGAGAGTGGCTTTTGGAGCCAGGAGATTGGCAGGGAGGAAAATGGAGTTTGAAATGTGTTCTCAGGGCAGCTCTGAGATCCTGGGGGGGGCGGATTTGTCTGTGAGAAATCAAACCTTTCATGGGAATTCCCGAGGATTGTGCCAGAACAACAGGGGGAAATCTGCAAACCAGAGGACTCCTTGGAGAGCTGATGAGTTTGGATGCAAATTGTAACACTGAGACTTTCTCGTGTAATCCCCACTGTTCCCATCCCTTCGGAGCTCTGGAGCAATCCCAGGACTTTTCCTTGCTGTTTATGCTCCACCTGAGCTGCCTGACTTTGGGAACACCCAAATTCCAGAGCCCTCCCGGGATTCACCTCTAGGCCACGCGGCTCTGGAAGGGAAGCTGAACTTCAACCACCTCGTGGTGGAAATCCTGGAGATTTCCAAGTGGGATCTGAGCTCACTCGTGTCCCTGTGGGTGCCACAGCTTTGCCATGGTCACCTGGGCCTTGTGCCACAGGTATTTCCTGGAGTATCCTTTAAATGCAGGGTCTGTTTGGGGTAAATCTCACAAATTTGCCCTAAATCCAGCCTTAAACTCAATCCCAAGACTCAGCATTTAGGCCTGAGGGTGAATTCCACTTGTAATGCAGCCAAGATGTCCCCACAGAACCTCCAGAGACCACTGGACTTCCCTCAAGGGCGTTTGAAGGGTTCCCACACGTGTCTGGCCCTGCCCTCAAGGCCAGGAATATCTGCAGCTGGAATGTCATGGATTATTCTTCCAGGTTGTCAAAGGAGTAGCTGGAGGTTCGGGAATTCCCTGGAACTGCCTGAAGCAAGGATTTGTGTGTAAATCGAATTTTCCACTCCTCAGTTGTTCCGTGCAGAGCTGAACTGGCCGGATGGCAGCAGCCCGGATTTCCTGGGGTTGGTGTTCCAGAGCTTTTCTGGATGTTTCCTTGAGGAAACGCCTTGGTGAGTGAATCCCAGCTTCAGTGGTGCATCAGAGCTCCGGCCTAAGAAATAATCCCGGACCGAGATTTCCACAAGGATTTGGGAGGAGTGGCACGATCCGCGGGCAAGCGTCCGTGGGAGGAGGAGGAGGAGGAGACTCTTCCTGGAATCCCACAAAGTTCCTGAGCACGAATTACCGAGCTGAACTAATGAGTCCGCTGATCAAAAGTGCCTCATCTGAGTTTCGGCGGTGCTCGACATAAAAGGGTTCTTTGAATTTGTATCAGTGCCTCGTTCTTGTGGGAAAATCACTTTTGAAATTTCCCCCACCACTCACTAATGACCGAAATTCGGTTTTCACCACGAGAAACGCCTTATCTAAAGTTGCAACAGGCCAAGGAGGCTCTTTTCATACGGAAATCCTCCGAGCCTTTAGCATTTCTTCTCGCACTCTTTGAACTCCATTTCCATTTTCCCAGCGAGGGGGAACGGGACTGCCTGAAAACCCCGTTTGAGACGAGGAGGCATCAGCACTAACACGGAATACCCGGCTCCGTAATATTTCCATCATGACATAAAGCCCACATTTAAATCTCCTGCTCCCCCCGGCCAGAACGCTTTGCTGAGCCGATGCTTCTTAACGAGCTCTTCCCAGTGACACCCCGGCCTCGGAGTTGATTTACAAGGCATAAAATCCAGGGATGCTTCAAACCGCTCCTTCCCACGTGCATCACGTCGCACCCGCTTCCATCTGCCGTCCCCTGGCCCAGCTGAGCCTTTTCTTTCTGTCCTTTCAAAGTTCCCCCAAATCCTCTCTCCTATCAGGGACTATTCAAAGCTCTCTCACGTCTCAATCATTTTCTCGAAGCCGTAATTTGCTGCCATCCCCCATTCAGTGTCTGCTGCAGAGCTCCATTAAATGTATGCAGGAATTCTGCCTCTTGCAAGAGTTGCTGGGCTCTGGAGCTGCTCGTCTCTTTCCGTGCTGGGAGTTGGCCTCTTAATCCTGCAGTTTGGGGATTTATCTCTTCAAAGCTGGTTGGGAGAGCTGGGGGTGTTCAGCCTGGAGAAGGGAAAGCTCCAGGGAGGCCTCAAAGCCCCTTCCAGAGCCTAAAGGGGCTCCAGGAGAGCTGGAGAGGGACTTGGGACAAGGCTTGGAGGGACAGGACACAGGGAATGGCTTCCCACTGCCAGAGGGCAGGCTTAGATGGGATATTGGGAAGGAATTGTTCCCTGGGAGGGTGGGGAGGCCCTGGAATGGAATTCCCAGAGCAGCTGTGGCTGCCCCTGGATCCGTGGAAGTGTCCAAGGCCAGGTTGGATGGGGCTTGGAGCCGCCTGGGACAGTGGAAGATGTCCTTGCCCATGGCAGGGGGTTGGAATGGGATGATCCTTCACATCCCTTCCAACCCAAACCATTCCATGACTCCGCAACGATTCCATCACTCATTTCTAACCAGGGAGAGAATTTTTCACGCTGGCTCTTTAACCACACAACCGGGCCAGCACCACATCGCTCTCACTTGAGCAGCTTCCAGCCTCCAGCTCCTCACCGGTGCTCCCTGGGATGAAGCAGTGGGACAGAAACGCCCGCGAGGAGCCGCGGATTCGCGCGGATCGAGCGGATTCCCACCCTGCGCGGAGGACTCGCGGTCGCCGCGGCCCGCGTTCCTCAGGATTCCTTCAGCGCTCGTCATTTATTTGCTTTGCCGGAGTGAGAGGCTTTGGGAGATCCCCGAGATGAAGAGAGCAAACAGCAGGACAAACACAGGCTCCCCCGGGCAGCTCTGGGATGCTCCCTCCTCCCGGGATCCTTGCGGCTTCTCCCCGGGACGTGCCCGAAACAATGAGAGGTTCTCAGGGCTCTGTTTGGTCAGGGCTGAGCTCTCTGTACCTTTGGGGTGGTTCCAGGTCGAAAGGCTGCTCCGAGCACCCTCCAGCTCCGGGTTCCGCTGGGTTTGTTCTCGGGAGGGTGCAGGGCGGCTCCGGAGGGAAAAGCAGCGACACCGTGCTCAGGGGAAGGGGTTTTTGTGGAGACCGAACTCCTGGTGGGAATTGGGTGTTGGAACAGCACCTTCACCTCAAAGTTTGGGATTCATGGAGACCAAGGTGAAGGTGAGAGTCAGAATGAGACCCAGCAGGGCCGGCACAGAGGGATTTGCTCCAGGCCACATCTCAGGTCCTCCCACAGAACAGGAGGAGTGAGGAGAGAATGGGGCACCTCCTGAGATCCCAGTGATTCCACTGACCCCATTGGCAGTGAGTGGGGGAGGTTGGGATGGAGATCAGGGAAAGGTTCTTCTGTCCCCAGAGGGTGCTGGGCACTGACCAGGCTCCCCAGGGAATGGTCCCGGCCCCAAGGCTGCCAGAGCTCCAGGAGTGTTTGGACAACGCTCCCAGGGATGCACAGGGTGGGATTGTTGGTGTGTCTGTGCAGGGCCAGGGGTTGGACTGATGATCCCTGTGGGTTCCTTCCAGCTCAGGATATTCCATGATTCCATAATTGTCACACATCACTTCCATTACCCATCACATCCATTTTTCGTCTTTCCTTTTGCAGAGGTGCAGTCAGGTTTCCTGTCCTAGAGGTGGCTGCCAATCGAAGTCCCTCAGGATCCCTTATCTTTCATTATCTTCCTTTTTTTCCCTTTTTTCTGCCCAAGCCAATCATCCCAGGACGAGAACCACAGGTAAACTCTACAAAACACGAGCGGCTTCAGCGGCACCCTTTGGCCAGAGGATGCTACGAAACTACTGCAGATTTTCTTCTCCTCTTCAATAAATGAGCATGATCAGCTCATTCTGTGTCCAGCCATCACCAGCTGAGGGTCTCCCACCCCAATTGTAATTTTCCAGCTGGCCTTACAGCCAATGTCTCACTGGAAGTCCAGGATGAGTCACATTTACTGTTTTATTTATGATGCAATCAAAGGCTGTAGGAGAGGGAGCAGGAACTGCTTTCCCAGTGCACAAAATATCCCTCTTTCCTTGAGCCCTGGCTTAGAAACACTGGGATTGCCAGACAAGGAAATGGTGGGAAACTCTGTCATCTTGCGTTTGTGGGGATCATGGGGAAGCACAGTGGAATGGCCATGAGGATGGAGAAGCTTAAAACGAGCAGGAACAGCAGGAAAAGGGAACAAAGAGGCCTCATTACCACGAAATAAAGTGGAAAAGCCAAAAGGCAGCTCCATGGGAGGCAGGCAGAGCTTCCGTGCCCAGATCCCACATTGGGAGTATCCTGACCTGCAGGAGCTCCAGCCCACACCACATCTGTTCCCGCCTTGTGGTGTCCAGGAGACCTTTGTTCCTTCTGATTAATATCCTTTCATATCCCAAAAATTTCTTCACTGAAAGAGGGGCCAGGAATTGGAAGAGGCTGCCCAGGGAAGCGGTGGAATCCCTATCCTTGGAAAGAAACAAGGAGACGCAGCACTTGGCAATGTGCTTTAGATTCAGTTGGAGGTTGGACTTGATGGTCTCAGAGGTCTTTTCCAACCTTAATCATTCTGTGTCTTTATGACATCAGACTCAGGGAATTTTCTCATCCAAAAAGCCCCACGAGTTCCGCTGAAAAGCAGGAATGAAATCTGGATAAATCTCCCGAGCCGAGGGCTGGCACAGCACAAAGCTCCCGGTTTAGGTGACATGAAAGATTTCAGCTTGCCCGAGTCTGAATAATTGAACTGACACGATCAGATCATCTTTTGGAAGCTCTAATTGAATGATGTGCCTTTCTAAAAGCTTTTCTCAGCGGACTTAATGAGTTTTATGTCTGTGCTGAGCCAGGCAGAGCCAGCCAGGGCTCCATCCTTTCTGTGATGGATCTGAGCAGGACAAGGGAGCAGCCAGGAATTCTTACACCGGATCCAGCCAGGGCTCCATCCTTTCTGTGATGGATCTGAGCAGGACAAGGGCTCAGCCAGGAATTCTTACACCAGATCCAGCCAGGGCTTCATCCTTTCTGTGATGGATCTGAGCAGGACAAGGGCTCAGCCAGGAATTCTTACACCAATTATCAAAGGTTCACCTCAGTTCCTCCCTACTGGTGATTGCTCAGAACTTCATCCCAGCAGGGTTCCCTGTGACTTCACTGGGATATGGGATATTACTTATCAGGGTGTTTCCTGGGCAGTCTGAGCAGCTAAAGAGAGAAAATACCTTCACCTTTATGGGATCCAAGCTGGCTTCCATTATCCCAAGGGATGGGTTCCTCACATAACTAAAAGAAAGTTAATGGGATAAAAGGAAGAAGGTTTTTCGGGAGAGTGGTGAAACACTGGCACATGCTGCCCGGAGAAACTGTGGATGCCTCATCCCTGAAAATATTCAAGGCCAGGTTGGATGGGGCTTGGAGCAACCTGGGATAGTGGAAGATGTCCGTGCCCATGGCCGGGGGTGGATCTTTAAAGGTCACTTCCAATCCAAACCCTTCTGGGATTCTATGGACATTGTGAGCTGAACATCCACCCTACAAGGACAAGATTCCTTTCACTCACCTTCCTGATCCCGGAGCAGAGGCAAAAGCCAGGCTGGATGTACAAAAAGGAGTTTATTCCACCGGGGAAAGAGCCCGCAGAGAGGGCGAGGTGCCAGTTCCAGCACCTCCACCCGAACCTCACCCGCAGACGGAACCGAAAGCGCCGAACCCTCTGTGGGGGGGGAGAAGTTTGCTCAGCCCGGGGCGTCAGCTGGGAAATCCACGCTGTGTTTGCCCTCGGATGAGCTCTGTGCCATCGGCTCCTGCTGAAAACAGGGATTTACGGCCACGGGAGCCTCGTGGGTGGGACAGGAGGCTCAGAGGTTCCTGCTCCACCTCGGTCACCTTCCATCCTGGTGGGCACGCCGGGGTCCCTCTGGCCACCCAGATCTCTGCTGGGGTGTGAGGGAAGAGCAGGGGCGGGTTCCTCAGGGGTTACTACAGAGTTACCACGGCCGCACACAGTCCTGTCTGTCGCTGTCACTGCACCTTGGTCTGCTGCAGACCGAGCCCAGCTGCAGCCCGGCCAGGGTGGGAACGCTGCTGGAATCAAAGCAAACACTCAGGGAATTTCATAGGATCATGGAATGGTTTGGGTTGGAAGGGATCTTAAAGCTCATCCAGTGCCACCCCTGCCACGGGCAGGGACACCTTCCACTATCCCAGGTGGCTCCAAGCCCTGTCCAACCTGGCCTTGGACATTTCCAGGGATCCAGGGGCAGCCACAGCTGCTCTAGGAATTCCATCCTAGCCCCTTACCCTCCTCACATGGAGGAATTCCTTCCCCATATCCCATCTAACCCTGCCCTCTGGCAGTGGGAAGCCATTCCCCCTTGTCCTGTCCCTCCATCCCTTGTCCCACGTCCCTCTCCAGCTCTCCTGGAGCCCCTTTGGGCACTGGAAGGGGCTCTGAGGTCTCCCTGGAGCCTTCTCTTCTCCAGAGGAACACCCCCAGCTCTCCCAGCCTGGCTCCAGAGGGGCTCCAGCCCTTGGAGCAGCTCCATGACCTCCTCTGGCCTCTCTCCAGCAGCTCCACGTCCTTCTTGTGCTGGGGTTCCCAGAGCTGGAGGCAACACTGGGGGAATCTCAGACAGCAGAGGGACAGAATCCCCTCCCTGGACACCTCAGCCCAGCACAGGGGGGGTTTCTGGGCTGCCAATGCACACCAAGTCTTCTGGAGCTTCTTGTCCACCACCCCCAAGTCCTTCTCCCCAGGGCTGTGATTTCAGACCTTCCCCCTCCTTGTTCTTGATGTTGCAGCATCCCCCGAGCACCTGGAACCTGCAAAGTTCACGGAAACCTCTGACACATCCCTTGAAAGCGTGGGGAATAATCCCCTCCTGCACCTCCAGAGAGCTGCACTGCCTTGGGAGGGATTTAGCTGGAATTTTTAAACCCTCTTATTTATAATAAAAAAGTACTCAAGGCAGGATCCATTCCCTGACGTGTTCCCTCATTGCAGAACCAGGGAGTTCTCCTTCGTTCTTTCTTTCTAGGAACAAAGTCAGCACTTGGAACACCCAGTTCCAGCGTGGAGAGTCCAGAGGGGCTCTGACAGGAGCCTCGAGGGCTGCTGCAGTTTGTCCAGACAAGGATTTGACAATGGATCAGCCTGGAATTTCACAGCAGAACAAATGACAAAACCCTTCTCCGGAAAATGACACCCCGAGGTGAATGGAGCCTTTTCTTTCAGGAAGAAAAAAGGAAAAAAAACCTGGACAGGAAAGGTGAACCTTATCAGCTTGTGCAGAGAAAACCACAGCACTTGCATGAAACTCCTGCTGAAACTCTCCCGAGGTCTCACCCTCCTGAAAAGACCTGTCATTCCAGGCACTCCACCAGGATTAGCAGCTTCGTGGTGAGGAGCCAGCGTGATTCTTGAGGTTTGGAGATCAACAGCCTGAACAAATAAAAGCAGATGAATTTGTGCTCTCTGGAAATGCTGTGTGCCTGGATTCACAGCCACCTGCTCTCCCGGGGGCGGGGGACACTCGGCCTGCAGAAACCACATCAGCTCCAGGGGCTCTGGGGTGGAAAGGCCAAAGGGATGGTCCTGGAGGGACCTCCCCGCACAGGGAACCCCCAAACCTCTCTGTTCCCACCTCCAGCAGGAGGGGCTGTGCCTGCAACATCTTTTATCTCCCAGTTTGATCTTCTGGCAGTCCCTGGCCCGAGCTGGGGTGTCAGCGTGGCCCCCAGGCCACTGACGAGCAGGAGCTCCCCTGCCTCCTTTGACCTAAAAACCATCATTCCCTGCCTGTGCTCCCGTCCTTTCTGATCCTTCAGGGTCCCTCCACACTGGCTTTTACTCGTTGTTCCAGAGACCAAACTTCCCAAAGCCTTTCCCACGTCCAGCCTGTCCCGTGCTGACCCCTCTGAACCCCCTCACACCAAAGTCCAGCCCTGCAGCTCCAGCTCTCCCTCCCTCTGCTCTCCTTCCTCCCGAGCCTCTGCTGTCGCAGGGACACTGCAGCTCCTCCCCGCTCCTCAGCGCTGCCCTTCACCTCCTCCTCCTCCCCCCGGGCCCCCTCCCCTGCCCGCGGCAGCAGGGACACCGCAGCGAGGCACACACATCCGCGCCTGGGGAGCAGCACCTTGCATCCCTCCAAAACTCGTGTCCTTGGAAAAAACCAGCTGAGCGGAGCTGTTGGCACAGCAGGGAGCGGAGCAGCCCCTTTCCATCTTTCCATTTGCTGACTCGGCCCTCGCCTGGGATGGGGATGACAGAGGTGACAACGCCAGAGGTGACAACGCAGGCGGGTCCTGCCTCAGTCAGCACTTCCAGACGCGAGGTCACCTCTGCTCCGGGCTCTGCCGGTCAGGTGGTGTTGGATCCACGTCCTTGGAGGGACCTGCAGGAAGGCTCAGGGCTTGGAGAGCTGGACTTTGGCAGCCAGGGGCAGGAGGGGCAGCTGGATTTGGGGAGCAGGAGCAGGAGGGGCTGCTGGGCTTTGGGAGCAGGATGAGGGACTTGGGACAAGGGATGGAGGGACAGGACACAGGGGAATGGCTTCAAACTCCCAGAGGGCAGGGTTAGGTGGGATATTGGGAAGGAATTGTTGGCTGTGAGGGTGGGGAGGCCCTGGCACAGGTTGCCCAGAGAAGCTGTGGCAGCCCCTGGATCCCTGGAAGTGTCCAAGGCCAGGCTGGATGGGGCTTGGAGCAGCCTGGGATGGTGGAAGGTGTCCCTGCCCATGGCAGGCGTGGAGCTGGATGGGCTTTAAGGTCCCTTCCCACCCAACCCATTCCATGACTCTCCCACTCCCCCGGTGCAGGAGGCAGCCCCGTGTCCTGACAAAGCCTTTCCATGCCCTTAAATATTAATGCTGGTGCTCAGTGGAGCTGCCTGGCTCCGAGCTCACATCCAGAGCAACCATCAGGCTTTTTTTATCTCCGTGTGCCATCTGCTCTTTCATCTTATCGTTCGCAAAGGAGAGGCCCTTCCATTCAGGAGAATCACCTGACAAATAAACACCCCGTTACACGGCGATACCTTTCACGGGGCCGTTAACCGCTCCAACCGTGCGAGATAAATAGCTTTAATTAGCGGGAAGACGTTCCTTTTTTTAACATTTACACGAGCCTAATCATTATTCCCCCGGCATCGGCAGGCTCGGAATTTTAAGCAGAGCCTCTCTCCGGTGCGGTGCGAGCTGCCAGGAGGGTCCCATGAATAATGCAGGACCGCGCTGAATCCCGGCCCTCGCGGAAAACACGGATATTTTGCTCCCGCTTTCTGAACTCCTGTCCGCCAAGGACGGATTGCATTCCCGTGGGAGCTGCGTGCCCCCACAGTGGAATTTTTTCCTTTTTCCACGGCTCTGGGGAGGTTTCACAGGTCTCAGGAGGGGCAGGGTCAGCCCGAGCAGGGCAGAGCGGGCGTTGGTGTCGCGGTGACATCGGGCAGGGGCTGGACCTCCAACACCCCCAAAGCAGCTCCTGCTCAGAGTCAGCAACTCCGGGCTCCCTCGGGGCAGCAACTGGACATTTATTTACAGAATACTGGACACCAACAAGGCCCCTGGGGTCATTCAGCTGTCATGGGGCTTTGTCCTGGCCTCTCTGAGGGACCCCTCCCCCGAGGGGCAGCTCCAACCTCTGCTCCGGGACAGGGACAGGAGCCCAGGGAACGGCTGGAGCTGTGCCAGGGGCTTGGGATGGAGATCAGGGAAAGGTTCTTCTGTCCCCAGAGGGTGCTGGGCACTGAGCAGGCTCCCCAGGGAATGGTCCCGGCCCCAAGGCTGCCAGAGCTCCAGGAGCGTTTGGCCAACACTCCCAGGGATGCCCAGGGTGGGATTGTTGGGGTGTCTGTGCAGGGCCAGGGCTTGGACTGATGATCCCTGTGGGTCTCTTCCCACTCAGGACATTCCAGGATTCTATGATTTGGCAGCTCTCTGTTGTGGCTCCCTGCATTCCCACGGGAACCAACCAAAAAGTGTTGAAAACTACAAACGAATTTAGGGACACTTCAGTTAAGAAGACCTTGAGAGCTGCAGGAAGTGGCTGCAGGAGATGGAGCAGAGCTCACCCCCCATGAGGAAGCTGAAGAACAGCAGGGAGAGCTCAGAGCCCCTTCCAGAGCCTAAAGGGGCTCCAGGAGAGCTGGAGAGGGACTTGGGACAAGGCACGGAGGGACAGGACACAGGGAATGGCTTCCCACTGCCAGAGGGCAGGGTTAGGTGGGATATTGGGAAGGAATTGTTCCCTGGGAGGGTGGGGAGGCCCTGGCACAGGTTGCTCAGAGCAGCTGTGGCTGCCCCTGGATCCCTGGAGTGTCCAAGGCCAGGCTGGACGGGGCTGGGAGCAGCCTGGGATAGCGGAAGGTGTCCCTGCCCATGGCAGGGGTGGGACTGGATGAGCTTTAAGGTCCCTTCCAGTCCAAACCAGTCTGGGATTCCACGAGCTCACACCCAGGGAAGGCAGGACCCCAGGGATCTGTAAAACCAGGGTTAACGCTCCCTCTCAGCACCGTGAGGAGCTCTGTGTGTAAACAATTTTTATTCCGGGGCCCACCCATCCATCCCTGGATGTTCCTGGCAGGGTACCCGGAGCGCAGCCCAGGAATCAGCAGTTCCACCCGGCTACCCAGAGACCTCAGCCGTCAGCTGCCCTGGCCCCGGGCTCCCGGGGACCATTACCCCTGGATTTGTGCCCCGGCTATCAATCACGCCTGGGCGCGGTGCCTGAAACAACGGCAATAAAACCCCCGCCGTAACCTCCCAGCGCCGAAGGGACGGGATTCCTGCGGCCGCTGCAGCAGGCTGGGAGAGTGAAGGGCCAGATCCTGGAGCTGCTGCATTGCGTGGCCAGGATCCAGCGGATAAACGAGCTGCTGCTTCATCTCCAGCCAGCGAAGCGCCCCAATTAAAATCAATAAGATTAATCTCATTAATTGGGCAGATATAGGAGCTGCCTCTGCACGCTCGGCGCAGCCTGTGATAAAAAGCTTGACTGAACCGGTTATAAACAATAATCTATGCCAAAAGCACAAGCAAACTCGGCTGAAGTCGTCTTCTTTCCACAAATCCCAGGTACCGGCAGGAGCCTGGGAGGAGGCAGCTGCGGATTCCTGCAGGGGAGGGGGGCCAGGGGAGCTTCCCTTCCCCAGAGCGGTGTAATCCTCAAAGCAGCCCGGGGCTTCAGCTGCCTCCAGCGGCTTCCCTCCGCACTCCCAGGCTCGGAGATCCCGCCGGGATTACAGGGAAGCGCCGCTCTCTGAGGTCACCTGCAGAGCCACCGAGCGTGGGGGGAGAGCAGAGGGAGGGAGGGAGAAAGAGGAGGAGAAAGAACTCCCTGACAGCTCCATCCTTAAAACACTCCCTGCTCCTGAAGGAGATGTAAAACATCCCCTTGTTTCTCCTTCCTCGCCTCCTCCCACCTGCAGAGCTGGGGAACAACAGCAGGAGGACGTGGAGCTGCTGGAGGGAGTCTGGAGGAGGCCATGGAGATGCTCCAGGGCTGGGGCCCCTCTGGAGCCAGGCTGGGAGAGCTGGGGGTGTTCACCTGGAGAGAAGAAGCATCCAGGGAGACCTCAGAGCCCCTGCCAGTGCCTAAAGGGGCTCCAGGAGAGCTGGAGAGGGACTTGGGACAAGGGATGGAGGGAGAGGACATGGGGAATGTCTCCCAGAGGGCAGGGGTAGGTGGGATACTCGTGGTGATGCAGAACCCTCTTCCTGCTGGGCAGCTTTGGGTGAGCGAGTTAAACCTTGGGTGCCTCAGTTTCCCTGGATTTTGGCTGCCTCTGCCGGGCCCAGGTGATTCCAGGTGGAGCCCTCCCTGCCCAGCCATGTGGGGAAGGCCTTTTTGGGGCAGGAAGAGCTGATCCTCCCCTTTCAGCCCAGTTTGGGGGCAGGAGGTGTCTGCTCAGAGCATCTCAGCTCCGAGGCTCCCACCCTGCTCCATCCCCTCCTGTTCTCCGATATCCCAAGGATTTCCAGCCCCTGGAGCAATTGGGTTCTCCCTACCCTCCTACAGAGGGGAGCTGGGCACAGCCCGGTGCAGAAGGTGCCACCAAGGAGTGTTTGGGGTCATCTCACCCCCCAGCAGCCCCAGGCTCCCCAGAGCTCCCCCAAAACATCGCTCTGTTCAGGGGCAGAGCAGCCCCTTCCCCTCTCCCCTCCTTTCTCCCCTAATGAAAACCATCCCCGACACAAATTAAATTCTCCCTCCCAGCACAGCCAGCCCTGAGGGCAATTAAGGAAACATAATGAATCTGCTCCTTTCGCCTTTTTTCCAAGGCAATTAGCTGGAAGCAGATCCAAAGGTGAACCTCGGAGCTTTTAGGAGTGACTCAGGGCTTGGGGGGGGAGGGCACTGCTGGGCGAGGAGTTCCTGGAGCTCTGCCACCTGCAAGATCCAAAGATGGGCTGGTAAAATAAATTGAAATTAAATGTTTCACTTATGTCTACTTATATTTGTTTCTCCCTGTCGGTGGAAAGGGATTGGTTACAGCCAGAGGGGAAGGGAGCACAGGAGCTGTGCCCACCCTTGGGAGAATCAGCATTTGCAAGAAGTTATTTTTCCAGGTTCGGGGTTGGTTTTTTGCACAGCTTGGAAACCTCTCCAGGCTCAGGCCATGCTGGAAAAGCCTCTCCTTGTGTTCCAGCAGCAGCTCTCCCAGGAGCACACAGCCCTGGGAAGCTCCATGGTGATGCCAGTGCCAGTTCAGCATCCCAAGGTGGGAGATATTCCCAGGAGCAGCTTCCCAACCCCACAGGTGGCTGCCCCAGGGCGGTGGGAAGGAGGAGGATGCGCATTCATCCGTGTCAACTCCTCTTTTTCCTGCGTCCAGCGAATCGATAAATTGTGGCTGGAAATAAAATCATTCCTTGCCTCCCCTCGTGTTCCACCTCAGCACAGAGCTGGAGATGCCAAAGGGAAGGGGGATTGGTCCAGCCTGATGTGTGGAACGGCTGGAGCTGTGCCAGGGGAGGTTTAGGTTGGATTTCAGGGAAAAGCTCTTCCCCCAGAGGGTGCTGGGGCACCGAGCAGGCTCCCGGGATATTGGGAAGGAAACAAACGCGGTTTGTGCCCGCGGGCACGGCTGAGCAGGGGGCGGCTGTGGCCCCGAGCCCGGCACAGGCTCCCGGGGCTGTGCCCGGTGGGAATGCCGAGCTTTTCCCGGGGCTGTCCCCGGCGGGAATGCCGAGCCTTTCCCGGGGCTGTGCCCGGCGGGAATGCCGAGCCTTTCCCGGTGCCACGCACAGGGAGCGGACCTGTCAGGTGTCTGCAGGAAGGGAAGGAAGCAAACGAAGCCATTCAGGGAACAAACGAGGATAACAGCGATATCCAGGCACTTCTACCTGCCGGCTGAGGAGTGAAATCCAACCCCCTGGAGAAGCTGCTGGCCTTGGAGCATCCGGGCACCGGGAAAGCTCCAGCCCAGGAGCGGTGCTGGAGGTGCTGGAGGGCAGCGCAGGGGGGTCCAGGGGGGTCAGAGGGGTGGAAAGCAGGAGGAACAAGGCTCCATCCAGCCAGGAAGGCGCACGCTGAGAACCCAGGTGGGAATCTGCATCCCCGGCTCCACGGGAACGAGGAACATCCCGCTCTCCGTGCCCGTGTGCTCCCTGCTCCCCAGGCTGGCGCTGCAGCAGGCTGGGTCACAGCCAGGGCCCGACATTCCCAGCCCCAAGGAGCTGGAGAGGAGCTGGGCAGCCAAGGAAGGGATTGATCCCAGCCCCAGGCTCGGCCACGGGCTGTAAAATCCCTGGCACAGGCAGCAGCTCCATATCGATCCCGGGCAGGCCGAGTGCTCCACGGCATAAAAATCACCGGGAAATGGGATTTCTCCTGATTTCTCTGCTGCTGCTGTTTGGGGCCCTGTGAGAATGAACCCCCCCGTGCCCAGCGTGGCCAGGAGCCACCTGCAGTGGGTGACACTGGTGGCACTGGAGGTGGTTGGCAGCGAGAAATTGTCCCCCCTTTGAGGGGGGCGTGACCAGGGATGGGATGGGACCGGCGATCCCAGCAAACTGGGCAGGGGGAAGCTGGGCTTGTTGGAAAGGAAAAGGGATTTATCCTGATTTCCACAGGTTTCAGTGGGAATTCTGAAGAACAGGGAAGGTAAAGCCCTCAGAGAGAACTGAGACCAAAGGGAAGAGCTGTTGGTTTTTCCTGGTGCAGTTTGCAGGAACGAGGCACTGGGAAACACTTGGCATCTGCCCAGTTGGACTGGTTTTCCTGCAAATAAACTGGTGCCAGAACATTCGAGAGGGGGAATGGGAGGGAAAAGGGGTCTCAGTCACTGCTGGGGATGGGGATGGGGCTGGGGAGGTCACACTGTGGTCCTGCCGGAGGGGCTGGGGAGCTGCAGGGGATTTATATCCCCAATCCAGCCTCCCAAACTCAGGAGCCTGGAATTGGTTCCTCCCCCGATTCCCCCTCCTCGCAGCCAGGCGTGGTTGGCGCTGCTCGGAGCGTGGGATGAGGAGGGGATAATGAGCCCCGAGCTCTCCTCTACCTGCAGGGGGCTGGCAGGAAATTCTGAGTCAGACCAAAACAACATCGAGGAGATGCGGCAGGCCCGGGCAGGATGATCAGTGCCTGGGAATGACGATTTATCCCGTCACGTCTCGATGGCTCCCGTTGGAACGTCCTCCGTGCCCCGGGCCGCGGGGAAAGGGCATCCTGTAAATCTCGGAGGCTCCGCCGGGAGATCTTGTCCTTCTCACTCCAGGGGCTGGAGAGGCGCCTCGAGCTGGAGCCCGGCAGGGAGCAGGAATGGGCATGGGAATGGGAATTTGTTTCCCTCCTCATCCAGCCCCAGCTCCGCTCCCGCCACGGAGCAATTCCCACGGCCAGCAATTCCCACTGTTAACCATTTTAAATAATCCTATAACCCGTGGTTCTCTCCGGGCTGATGATCGCCACGCTGGCACATCCACAGGCTGTAGTCACACGATATTCCCTCCCTTGGGAATTCCTGCAAGGGCACCGGAGATGCCCCGGGAACGAGGATGGAGGAAGCCCCGCAACCCACCCGGGGAGCAGAGTGGATTTCTTCCTATTTTGCAGACAAATTAAAGAGCACAAAGAAGTTCCTGGGAGCTCAGGAAGGTCCCCAAGAGAGGAATAAACCCCAGGAGTGCCAGCTCCCGGCACTGGTAAACACAGCAGGTCCAGGCAGCTGCCCGGGGGGGCTGCTCCATGTTTTTCCTGGGAGATGCTGAGCCAGTCGGACAGAGCCGCTGCTCTGCAGCAGCCTGAGCACCAGAGGAGGGAGGAGGGAGCTTTCCAGGAGCGTGCTTTAATTGCCAGTGGCCCGTCAGCTCGGAGCACGCACACGTCCAGCTCCCCCGGCCCCGGGAACCGATCAGCGCTCCTTTATTCATCCCCGGTAACTCGATCTGCCCTCAGACGATGCCCTCGGGAGCCGGAGATCAATTTAAATTCGCAGATCCTCCGTCCCTGACTCGCTCCATAGCGCCAGTGCTCCTCAGAATAACCACGGAGCGGATTTGCTGTCACATCCCTGATCCCTGCTCCACTCAAGCGGCGCTGGAGTCAGGGCCAGCCGGGCCGGCAGCCGGGCGGGGGGACACGTGTGACCACCCCCCACCGCCTCTGGGCTCCTCTGCAGCCTCATCTGGGGCAGAGCAGGGACTCCAGGGCCCTTCTGCCCGTCCCTGCTGCTCAGACACTCTGGGAAAAGCTCCCTGGGAAGAGGCAGTTCCGGCTGAGATGGGGACGTGGGGAAAACAAGTCCCTGCCTCGGAGCGGGACGTGGCCCCGGTCGCGCCGCCAGCCCGAGTTAATGAATCCCTGCTTAATGAGCCGCATGCAAATCCTGATTATTGCTGCTCGTGCAGGGACCTCGGGGACTCCCAGCGCTCCCGGGCTGGGACCAGCCCTCCCACCTCTCAGGGATCCTCCCGGAGGATGAGGAGCCCTGGAAGGGGAGGTGGCAGCGGCCCAGAAGCCCCCAGACACTGCTGAGCGTGAACTCTTTAATCCTGGCGCTGCAGGTTCTGCTGCTCAATAAAAGCAGGGGGGAAAAAAGCCATTTATGAGGGAACAGTCAATAAAGTGAGACCGGCTTATCACAGCTGGTTAGGAGCAGTTGGAAGCTGCGCCCTGTGGAATGGTGAGCAGCCACGGTGCCGGGACAGCTGCTGTGTCCTGGAGCAGGGGGCCCTCCTGGAAGGGTGGGAGAGGGGCCCTGACACGCTCCAACACCCCAAATTATGGCCACAAAGCTGGAAAGTGGACGGAAAGTGGCTGGAAAGAGGATGTGGTCACTCCTCTCTCCTGACCTGCTGCAGCTCTTGGGGTCACACTCTCCTGCCCTAAACTCCAACAGGGTCAGCCCATCAAGAACCTCAGGAGCTGCTGAGCCTGGGGGTACAACAGGAGAGGGTGCTGGGGTCACCAAAACACCCTGGGGGTACCACAGGAGAGGGTGCTGGGGTCACCAGAACACCCTGGGGGTACCACAGGAGAGGGTGTTGGGGTCACCAAAACACCCTGGGGGTACCACAGGAGAGGGTGCTGGGGTCACCAAAACACCCTGGTGGCCCCTGAGTGCAGGCACAGGCCAGGAACAGGAGAGGAGCAGGGGTCAGAGGAAATGTTCTCACTTTTATTCAGGCTCTGCACAGCCACAAACCCCCAGCCCCTCTGCTCCCCAGCACCGCTGGGCCCCTCCCCAGCCGTGCCCTGCCGGTGCCCCAGCCACGGGCGATGTCACCTCAAGGCTGTCCCCCCAGGGGAGGTGACACCCCGATGCTCAGGGCTGAGCCTGGCTGCTCAGTCAGCTGAGGAATCTGCAGAAATCTCTCTTCCCCAGGTCTTTAGGGAGCCTCTGCTCCTCAGAGCTGCTTTGCAAGATCAGTGAAGGGTGAAAGCCACAGGGCTGCGGGGGGACGAGGTGCCTCCCGAGGATCCTCTGGAACAGCTTCCTCCTGGCAGGGAGCTCCAGGCTGGAGCTGCTGCTCGGACACCCGGCCCCAGGAGCCTCCTGCCCCTCTGCTCCGCCTCTTGCCTTTCCAGAACCTCTGTCATTCGGATGTCCCTGGCACACCGGGGCAGGGGGAGCCCTGCTGGGGTCGGGCCGTTTCCATGATCCTCGGCACCGCTCGCCTGCTTGAGCTGCCTCCGCCTTCCTCCCAGCCCGGAGCGTCCCTCGGGGCTCCCGGGGTGCCTGCAGCATCCCGGCTCCTCCCGGCTTCATCTCCTGTCCCCTGCTCCTTGCGGATGTCCGGGGACGGGATGAGGCCCCGCGGGATGCGCGCGGGTGTCCCGGCGGGGAGGAAGCTGCCGCTGGAGCTGCCGGCCCGGAGCGCGGGGGGACAGAGGGACGCGGTGGCCCCAGGGCTCCCGGGGCAGCGCTGGGCGTTTGTGCCCCGCCGCCAGCCCCGCGTGGGGACGCCGCTCCGGTCCCTGCCGGGGAGGGGACGGCTGAGGACACGCGTGGGGCCACCGGCGCTGTCACCCGCGAGGCAGCGGCGAGCGGGGCTGAGTCACGCTCCGTGGGCAGCGGCTGGAAGGGGCACACAAACACTGCAGCTCTGCCTAGCGAAGCTCCCGGCGGGAGAAGCTCCCGGCCCACGCGATTCCCCCCGGGAACTGCGGCGGCTCCAAGCGCCGCGGCCCCCGAGTGGCTCCCCCCGGCCCTGCAGCATCCCGGTGCTCCCATCCCGAGGGGAAGCAGCCCCCCCGGGGCGGGGGGAAGAGGCTTGGTGCGTCCTGCAGGTGGGAGGGCGAGGAGGATGGAGCTGCTGTCCCAGAGGGGCAGAGCTGGGAGTGGGATTCCTGTCGCTCTCCCCTCAGGTAAGGCAGCTCCTGCACTGTCAGGGGGATGAGGGAGGCTTTAGGGCGGATCCTGCTCGGAAAATGACGCAGAGAGGAAAACCGGATCCATCTCTGCAGGATCGGGGGGATGCAGAGGGGCCTCACCTCAGCTGGGGTGCGGCTGCTCCCATCCCTGGGGGGCTCAGCAGGGCAGGTTCTGGCACCTCATCACCTTCAGCTCCTTGCAGGGAATGAGGGGAGAGATCCCAAAGCAGAGCCTGGGCAAGCCCCAGGAGGAGACAGACACCCCAAACCGAGAGAATATGAACCCCTCATGGGGAGCCCTTCACTGAGGCCCCGGGAGCAGCGCTGGTGCCCGGGGAGGGCCGGGGCTGCCCCACCAATTAGCGGGGCCAGAAGCTCGTCAGGGTGACGAGGAGCACATGGGACAGGGCCCATAAGTAGCTTGAGGGCCCCGGGGGGGGCTAAGCCAGGTTTGTGTCCGGTCTGGGCTTTATGGAGCAGCGGGCAAAGCCCAGCCCGGAGCAGGTCAGGGCCCTGCAGCTGCCCCGGGGGGGGTTGGTTGTGCTGGGGGCACTCTCAGGGCTGGGCTGGAGGCCCTGACCTCTCTCTCTCTCTCTGTGTCCAGGTGAGCAGCAGCGATCCCTGCTCCTTCTCCAGCAGGGTCCTGGGCCGGATCCTGCAGCTCAGCTTGGTCAAGTACCCGGTCAGTGGTGTTGGGGACAGGGGAGGGGGTGCTTAAAACCTCAGCACTGGCACTTGCTTGGGTTTTTCTACCTGATATTCATTTTTCTTTCAGTCTTTTCACATCATTGGATACTGGGAAGGAATTCCTCCCTGGGAGGGTGGGGAGGCCCTGGCACAGGTTGCCCCGAGCAGCTGTGGCTGCCCCATCCCTGGAAGTGTCCAAGGCCAGGTTGGACGGGGCTTGGAGCAGCCTGGGATAGTGGAAGGTGTCCCTGCCCATGGCAGGGGATGGGACTAGATGGGCTTTGAGGTTCCTTCCAACCCATTCCATGATTTTCTGTCTTCATGTCCCTGTCCTTTGCTTTCCTCCCTATCCCAGCTTTTCCTCCTCTGCCTGGTTTGGCCTTGCCTCGCTCCCTTCCTGCTCTTGGTGGTTGCAGCATTCCCCTTTCTCTCCCTCTCTGGGCCACAAGAAACAGGAGTTTTTGGGAACAAGGTACAGCCCAACAGGTCCTGTTTTCCCTGGCTGAAGTTGGTCCCGGTTTTGACTCCACGCTGGGACAGGGCGGAGTTAAAGGCTTTTCCTGAGGATTTTAAACACCTGGAAGTTCTCCCATGTGCTCACGTACCTCTCTTTGCAGCTCAAGCTCCTCCAGAAAGCATCCCTCGGGATTGGATTGGTGTTCCCTGCGGGGACCATCGGCAGATTCTGCCCCTCCCGACTCCTCGCCGGGAAGCGCCGGGGGAACCTCGAGCGCCTTCTGCTCTCTGTGATCCCCACCAGGGTCCAGAACCTCCTGGGATCCCTCCCAGCGGCCTGGGGCCGGAGCAACATGCCCAAGGGTAAGAGCTGCGGCCTCCCGGAGGCTTTGGAGCTGAGAAGAATGGCATGGAATTCCCGCAGGGAGCCGGGAAGCACCGGCTGTGCCTGCCGTGACTGTGCCTCCCGGGAATCCCTGCAGACATTCCCGAGGCTCCGAGCGACCCCTCCAGCAAAGCCAGCAAGAGGAAGCGGGATGATGTGGCTCTGGAGGAGCAGGAATCCTGGTTTGTGGTGCTGGGGAGGGATCTGCCGGAGGAGGATTCCGAGGACCTCACCTACGAGGTGAGATGGGGCTGCCGAGCCGTTCCCAGGTCATGGTTTGGCCTCTGTGCTCCCGCTGGATTGGGACGCTCTGGGAGTGTCCCTGGGGAGGTTTTCCTTCACAATCCACGCTTTGGGGGCACGGGGTGTCCAAGGAGCGCTTGGGTGTCCCTCCAGCACGGTCTGAGAGGTGTCACTTGTCCCACAACTCCGGGATTTCCCTTTGGTCGGTGTCCCTGTCGACGGCTGTGGCTCCATTGGGAATGGGATTGGCGTGTCCTTGCTCAGGATGTCCCTCCCTCTGCCCCTGTCCCCCCCAGCCCTCGGAGGCGGAGTCGGACAGCGAGGAGTACCTGTCCCACAACGACACCGACCTGGAGCTGGAGGAGCAGGCTGGGATCGCCGTGCCGGAGCCCTCGGATGTCCAGGTGGGTGTTCCCGTCCCATTCCTGGCTGCACCAGGGCTGGAAGGATCCACCTCAGTCCCTGCAGGAGGAGGGAGGTCTGGGTTTACCCTGAATCCCATAAATCCCTCGTGGGGTTCGTGCCGAGCTCTGCCCGTGTCCCTCTGACCCACAACCCCCCCCAGGGCTCGGTGCCGCCCCCAGAGCCGGCAGCAGCAGATCCAGCTGTGCCCAGCAGTGGGGAAGACACTCCAGATGTGGCCAGAGGCGGTGCCTGGGAGCCGGGAGCCACCGGGAGCATTGGGAATGGCACTGAGCAGGAGGAGGACACGGCCGGGGACAGCAGCAGTTGATCCCGGGACGGGGTAAGGACTCCTGGGACAATCCCCCCCTCTGGATGGGAGCGGGGGCGGTGTCCCACCCCTGGATGTCCCCAGAGCCTTTGTCACAGAGCTCTTCACCCCAGTCCCCAGGCTCTGGGGGTGCTCGGTGCCCGGCACTGTCCCCGGTGGGTGACAGCTGAGCCCTTGTGGCCCCTCTGACCCGGGGCCGCTGCCAGCAGGAGGCCACGAGCCCTTTGCCACTCCCTGGCCCGGATATTTGGCACTTGGGGGATTTTTGGGGAGTTCTTCACCATGAGCAGCCTCCTATGGGGGTCCCATGATTCCCCCCTCATTCCCAGGAAGTTGGTGCCCTGCCCTGCAGGGAAGGGGCAGGGTGGGGGTTGTTTGTAGCCAGGGTCAGCGAGGGCAGCCAGAATCATAGGGAAAATCCCCTGTTTTCCAGGAAAACCAGGAAGCCTGACCTGTGCACCTGGACCTTGTGGGGCTGCCAAGTGCCTGATTCCCTGGGGCTGCTGTGTCCTTGAGGAAGATCCCAGTTCAGTGCTCTGTTCCCGTTGTTTGTTTCCCTTTTTTTGCAGTTTGTAATAAAATCACCCTATTTATTCACGTGAATGGGGCTGCACTTGGCTGTCAGTACCTGGAGCTGGCAGGGACAGGGTGTGGGGCTGCCAGGGGGATTTTTCCCTCTGATCCCACCCGTGGAGAGGTTCCTCAGGCTGCCTGGGAGGGAGATGGCTCTGGGAATGATGGGAAGGGGAGAGATGCAGAGTGAGGCTGGGGGTTTCCATGGGGCAGTCCCTTCAGGCTGGTCCCTGGGTAGCCCTGGGCTGGCTGGTGCCTCCAGGGACCCTCCTTCCCTCTTGGCATCCCCCAAAACCACGAGCTCAAATCTGTAGCCTTGGAATAAACCAAGGAATTTAACAGAGCCTGCGTTGCTCAGTGAACACTTGGAGATTTTTAATGTTTTCTGGGAGTTCTGCACAGAATCTCCTTCCTCCACATGGATCCTGGGAAGGATCCTCTGAGGCAACAGGAAGAGCAGGTTGGGATCAGAAAGTGCCTGAATTCCACCCTCAGCTTGGCCAGGGCTGGATGTGCTGCCCGGACCCAGCCCCAGCTCCGAGGCTGCAAAGATCCAACCCTCCCTTGGGATGGGGTTGGAGGATGCCTGGAGCAGCTCCCAAATGTGGATGAGGGAATGGGAAGAGCCCAGGGTTGGATCCCTCGCCCGGGGCGTGCCTGGAGGCTCTGTCTGGCACCCCTGCCCGGAGCTGGGCCTGTGTGGGAATCCCCTGGGACTGACCGAAGGGGGCGAGGAGCTGGGCTGCCCCAAGGTTTTGGTGGTGTCCCAGTCCCTGTGGGCTGCAGGAAGGAGTGGGAGTTACAAATCCCGGGGAATATGAAGGCAGGCAGGAAGTCAGGCGAGGAGGATGGAGATGTCCATGTTAATGTCTGTTTAATTAGAGCTGTTCTGGCTCTCAAAAGCAGCTTTGGGGTAGCTTTTCCTTGTGTTCAGCGTGGCTTTTCCTGCTGTTTCCAAGGGCTTCACTGACCACTTCAAGGAGGAAATTCTGCTTTAACCCAGCGGCTGGGTCAGGACCCCTCTCCCGGAGCTGCTGCCTTTGGGCTCCTCCCTGCCCATCCCAAATCGTCTTCCCAGCTCTGGCCAGAGCCTGGCCATGGCTCCCGGTGCCTGTGCTCCAGGGGGGGATGTCCTGGAGCGGGCAGGGCTGGTTTTTCCCCCAGGCTGGTCATTTGTGCACCATCCACGTGCAGAACAGCCCCGAGCGATGGAGCTCAAGCCCTCCCAGGGCTGCTCCGCGCCGGCAGTGCCTGTACCCGCTGTTATCTGCAGCCAGGAGAGCTCTGCTTTCACTCCTGCTCAATAAGAGCGAGATTTTTGTTGTTGTTAAAGGTGGATGAAGGAGCTGATCCCGCAGCTCCTGGATATTGCACCGGGCTCGGTGTTAATTCAGCTGCTCCTCCTTCGTGCTCCCGCTCTCTGCAGCAGAAATTAATAAATGATCCTCGAGTGGCACCGGGCTGGGTGAGGGCTTTTCTCCGAGATCCGGGCTGGCTTTTCCTCTCTCCCAGCCCTGGCTGCGGGGATGAGGGCCGGGTTTGGGTCCCTGCCTGGGTCGGGCTGCAGGGGGGTGATGCTTCGACGGGGTGAGGAAGGAAAGAGCCCTGAACCTGCAACTCGGGGCTCACTGCAAATCAACTCCGGGCACAGCCAGACCTCAAACCCTGCTTTAGGAAGGAGAGACCCTCTCAGGAAGCAGGGAAGAAGGGCTGTTTGATCCCGAGGTCATCCCTGAGCCCAGCCCAGCGCGTGGGTGGTGCCTGTCGGTGCTGGCAGGGACGAGGAGGAGGAGGGGGATGAGGGTCCTTGGGGAGGTGACCGATCTCCTGAGGGTGGCCCTGGCTGCTGGTGGCCTCGGGGGTGTCACCACTGCTGTGGGAGCTGCCCCCAGTGCTGTGTGCCCCTGAGCTCCATCCCTCTGCAGGCTGGTACATCCCAGAAGTGCGGGTTTGGGGCCAAAAGGCTGTTTGGGGCCGTTCAGTGGGGCTGCAGCCGTGGGATGGGATTTATGGGATGCTTTGGGGGGCTTTTGGCTCCTCTCCAAGTTTGGGGAGGAGGGGAGGGACAGAGACCCTGTCCTGCCCAATCCATGAAGCACCTCTGAGCATCCCTTCCCTCCCTCTCCACATTCCTGTTCCTGCTCCCTGGTCTGTGGGGTTTTTTGCCTGTTTTTTCCTCCCAGTGTGAGCAAGTGAAGCACAGGGACGTGGCCCAGGGCACAGAGGGGCTGCAGCCCCCTGGGGATGGGGTTGGAGGATGCCTGGAGCAGGTTATTGAATTCCAGTTGGATGGAGACGCGTTGAGCCCTCCTTGGCATCCCCTTTCCCGGGAAAAAGCTGTGGGATGTGCCCAACTGAGCCTCTGCTGCCCTTGGGTACCACCCAAGCCCAGATTTTGTGTGATTCCCCCTCACCCTTTCCCTCAGTCCCTGGCTGAGGAGCAAATTCCCTCCCTCCTCCACTCGCTGCTTTTCCAGGCCACGTTTCCCTGCCCCCTCCTGCAGCCCAAAGGGGTTGGGATGGTGGGAACCAGGCAGGATGTGGGTCCCAGGATG